>JBCEWE010000451.1:1822406-2102406 GCA_039877035.1 Silurus lanzhouensis
GGCGTAAAAAAGTCTAACATCGATGTATTAATGTGTGCAGAGCTACACACGTGTTTTGCCAGTCAAACTTGGCTGTAACAGTTTCCCTCTGACCAACCAATCAGAGGACAAAAAAATGTGTCGCTGTGAGGCGATTTTGAAATCTGATTGGTTAAAGAAACAGAGCTAATTCTTAAGGAGACTATGGTAAAAACGCCAGTAGTACTGACTTTGAAGGCCCTGGGCAGATTAGATTGACATGGCAGCACATAGAGGCTGAAATCTGATTGGACAAAAAAATCTAACATCCACATACACGTACTGGAAGCAGTGCAGCCAAGAGAAACGCTGAATGGTGAGTTCTCCACACTCTCTGAGATAAAGTTTGGTGTCCCACAAGGATCTGTCTTAGGCCCTCTGCACAGCTGAGTGTCAACTGCAAAGTGTCTTTGATATTTTTTACAAAAATAAGGATACTTAATGACAATTTTTTTTCCCTGTCACCCCTCCTCTCTCTCTTTCTCTGTTGAGTTAAACATTCCCCTGAGGTACCAATGACCAGTGTCAACATCATTTAGCTGTAATAAACAGACATTCAGTGCCACCCACGTAAGGATGGGTTTCCTCTTGAGTCTGTTTCCTCTCAAGGTTTCTTCCTTATGCCAGCTTAGGTAGTTTTTCCAGCCATATCCGTTTTTTTCTCCAAACTGTTACCACAAAGTTTTCTCTTCTTCACTCTATAATTTCTCCTTACACTGTAACAATCACCTGATTCCCAAGAAAGTTTTTTGGCACATTGCGGATGTTTACTCAAGTTTAATTGAAATGTGCATAGTGAAGTGAAAATGACCTACAACACAGAAGAGTTATAGCGCGGAGGATAGCAGGTTCCTGTAATATGTGGAGTGGCAGGATTGTGTAAAGGTGATAGTAACACCACTAACGTGAGGAAGCAGCTGAAAAGACAGAATTCACAGGAACACAGCACGTTCACACAGGTCACGTACACCTGCACACGAAGCTGCAAACACTGGAAGAGACGTACAAGCTATGACAGGAGCAGTTTGCAAATATAAGAAGAGGAAAAAAAAAATGGGGGAAAATCATGAGACTTTGTAGCCATACAAAAAAAAAAAAACTGCACAAGTTTTACTAACAAAACCTATTCAATAATCTTGATCAAATTTAATGACATGAATTAAACATTTGATTTCTTTAATTGTACATATAGAATTGGAAGTGGGGGAGAAAAAGTGGTATATTTTGTTAAAAGATTAAAAAACTTGTGTGTTAATGTGTATTTTAGGGCTAATTTTTTTAACAAGTAAAAACTTTCTCAAAAATACAAACATGTATATGCATGCTGCTCCCTGATTATTGTACCAGGATCTGGGTTAAGTGGAAGATCTCCTGCTACAGAGCTCTGACCTCAACCCTACTGAACTTCTTTGTGTTAAACGTGACCATTGACTGCTTCTCAGACCTCCTCACCTCACCTACACCAGTATAAAATTCTACTAAAACCCTTGTGGCTAAATGAACACAAATTTTCCACAAGCACCTGCCAAAATCTAGTGGAACATCTTTCCAGAAAAGCGGAGGTTATTACAGCAAATAGGGATTACAGTAAATGTGGAATGTGATGTTTAAAAAGAACACCAATCTTATGGTCAGTTGTCCACAAACTTCAGTCAGAATATTGTATCTTGTATTGTACATCAAGGCTTCAGACCCCTAAAGGTGAATTATACGACTGTGTTATTTGCCTAATAAAGCTCAATTTAGGATTACGTTGCTCATAAAGTATTAGGCTTTATGCGTATCTGAACATCTGTTAAGTGAAAATATTTCATCATTGCATTACTGGTTGCCGTATTGTATGGCATAAACTTACAAACCCGTTAGAAATAAGTAAAAAACCCAAAAGACTTTTAGGTTCAACGTTCAGGCCAAGGATATTTTGGCTTCAGTAAAGATGAAATTGAAATGACATAAAAAAGTGAAATGACAAAAAATTTACAAACAAAAAATCTCAGTTTAAATAAAAAAAGTAAAATGTATTGTATTAATTGGTAAAAATTTTACTTTCAACCTATAAAATTAACTTCTGCATGTTAATTTTTTATCAATTTTATATGTAAAAAAAAACAACAATGAACATATCAATTTAAAATTGATTTATTTAAAACATTAAAAATTAAAATGCTATTCTTTTGTTTGAAAGATTTTGTATGTAAAAAAAAACCCCACTTACAACCTATAAAATTAACTTCTGCTTGTTTAGTTTTTTTCCATCAATTTGAAACAACAAAATTTCAGTTTCCCTGAAAAGAATTTACATAAATGCAAGAAAGTATCTGTATTTATATATTTAATCCTTAAAATCACCTTTTAATTGAAAATCACCACCTATACAATTAACTTCTGCTTGTTTTCCACCTGTGGCATAAGTTTTTTTACTACTATTATGATTATTAGTAGTTAAAAAAAAATTCTTTATAACCAGCCCGAGCCTCTGAGGCTAGTTTGGCTGTTTTTTTATGGAACTGCTTCGCCCCAGTGTACAGACAAGAATAAAATCAAATACACAACTGAGGAATAAAAAGCTTTTATTTGCGTAATATTAATCGACAGCTTTTTCCAACAGGACAAAAATCAGGGTGTTGCCCCAAGGCATAAATCACTGCATTAAATTACTGCCATGGTGCTCAGTCTCAAATATTAAACAATAGGAAAAAACTCAGTTAGGAAATAAATGAAATAAAGCTGCAGCGTGAGGGACAGAGGGAGTCTCCGCTCTATCGCTTCATAACAATGATAATTATAAAGACAACGAAGTGCATGGATGAGACTTGGCAAATACTGCATTCTATAGCCGTGTAGAAATGGTTTGGTTTTCTTTACTACTGAATTTCATTGTAAAGACACACACACACACACACACACACACACACACACACACACACACACACACACACACACACACACACACACACACACACACACACACACACATAAATGTCATTTTTTGGCATACAAAATCTTTTTCTGTAAAAACGTCCAGAACCTTGGACAGCGTCAAAGCCACGAAAAAAAAAAAACGGCATGAGATTGAGGCGCAGCATTTAAACTTAAAAAGGACAACAAAAAAAAAAAAAAAAAAATATATATATATATATATATATATATATATATATATATATATATATATATATATATATATATATATATATATATTCATCCGAACAAACACGTGAACTCGAAATCGCAGTGAGGGAGTGCTCTGGACACGACGTCGCTTTAAACAATTAGATTATTGTTGTACGTTTTACTTGTATTCAAGTTCAAACACACACACACACACTCATTAAAGGAACTGCTTTAATTAAATAATATAAAATATTATTATACACCCATGCATTAGATCCAAGATACTTAAAATCCACAAACAACATGCAAAAAAAACCACCCTTGAAACACTGTATATTTAATATGTACAGTTTTGAGCTCATGAACCTCAGAAAATCGAAATGTGTAATTCAGGGGGGAGGAGGAGGTCAAAGTCACACCATGGATACCATGTATATTACATTCCTGTTCGCTTGTAGTTCTTTGCTTTTTATAATTTAGTCCATTTGTTGCAGTATTTCCACGTAGTTCTGAGGGATGAGGCCTCTCTTGCCCTCCAGCTCGCCTTCCAACCAGCCGGGTTCTCGAGATGGAGTCACTGCGAGAAACACAGAGCGAATCACACATTCTGAACTTCACAGAAAATGAATGATGTGCATGATCAGTGTGTAAAATGTGTCAAAAGCAACTGTCCAGGTACCAAAAAGAATATTTACAAATGAACAAAAGTATTGGGACACGTTTTTTTCCAGCCTTTTGTTCTTCCTCAAACTGGTACCACAAGGTTTTCAAATTTTCCCTTTACTTAAACTAACAAATCCACCTCCATGAAGCACGGGTTGGAGTCAAAGATCTCCTGCTATAGAGCGATAAACCCTATTGAACACCTTTGGGGTGAATGTAAACACTGAGACACACACAGAGAAAACCTTGTGGAACATCTTCCTTGAGGAGTGGAGGTTAAAAGTAAATGGTGACTGAATGTGGAACAAGATGCTTAAAAAGCACATATGAATTTTATGGTCAGGTGTTCCAATACTTTTGTACATTTTGTGTACATTTTTTAATACTATTTTAAGTCCCTTTAAAATCAAAGTCTTGCTATGAGTTCGGCTAAACACTTTTGGCTGGTACTGTATATCCCACACTGACTTCCTTTTTCAGTGGAAATGACAGAAACACAACAACAACAATCATTTTTCGGAAATAATTTAGGAAAAAAAAAAATAACGCACTAGGGCAGAGACTGTATGCTATACACTGAATTAGCATAAAGAGAATGGCGATAGAAATGTCACGCCACAAGGACTATAATTTGAAACAGGATGAAAAAGAAGAAAGAGAAGAAGAGTATTCCTACGTGCTAAATTACAATGGTGTGAAACGGCTACTACAAAATATATAACGGCCATTGCTCAAAATCATAGATACTTAGGTTTTTCAGCAGATAATACATTTACTTCAGTGCCATCAGACGTCTAACGCATGGCCCCATCACAAACACGCCTTTATAGTGCAAAAAACAAACAAAAAAACCCAAACAATAAATTTCAATAAAGTCAGATGATCTTTTCCTGTTGTGTGTGCAGGAAGTTACAGCTCTACCTCTGCCATGTTAATCTGTGTTCTATGCGACTCTCAGGACACGCCTCGGCCTCCGTATTGTTGCGATGCGTCGTATTCACGTAGCAGCAGCGGCGCTGAGAGAACGCACTCGAGAAACGGTTTAGCGATGAGAAATCGATCTACATATTAATTATTGGTTACAAATTACTGGTCGCTTTCTAAATAATAGAATAGAACATCTACTAATCATTGTACATAAATAAAACGGTTTCACAAATGGCAACCGATGCGCAATTTTTTAAAACTTTTATGGCGATGCACTAATGCGATTCTGTGGATCTTACCATCCCTAATATATTACATATAAATATATATATAAATAAACAGAAAACCAAAAAAGAGAAAAGGTTTACACTGATTTTAAGTTTGATCACAGGAAACATATTTAAAATAGCTTTGGTGTGAACCCTGCTTATCAGCACTTGCTTCAGTAATAAAGGAAAATAAAGGATGGGTATTAAATATGTGCAGGTTTACACTCGGGATGTGTTGTTCCAGTAGTAGTAGTTGAAGTACTGCTTTTAAAATCTTAGAAAGTCGAGAGAAGCTCGAGCCTCTGTGATAAAGCCTGTAAAAACAATAGCTCTGCTGGTCCGAACCAAAGACCTCATTTCCTCTCTGCATGCTTATAACTTTGCCTTGTCCTCTGTGGACTGATTCGGCAGGAAAGTCTCTCTCTCTCTCTCTCTCTCTCTCTCTCTCTCTCTCTCTCTGTCAACACCCCCACCCATTCCAGTTTCCGTGGTGATATAAGATCAGATTTTTTGGGTCCTGCCGAATCCAATATCCCGGCAGTTCCGGGTGAATGACCGGGACGGCTGATAACACTCCCACTTACCAGCGTGGAAGATTGCTCCGACCTGGAAGGAGAGTTCGGAATCATGCTCGGCTTCGCAGGGGTACACGGCCTTCGCTTTCATGAGAGTGACACTGAAAAATGGAGGCAATCAGTTAGCACCTTACTCGGGCTTGTCAGTACAGAGAGAGAGAAAGAAAAGGAATAGGGATTAGGATACAGCTTTTTAATCTGGCAACCTTTCAAACAAGGGTTCGGAAAGAAAAGAGGGTGTGGACGGAGTGGACCAAGTGGCTATGAATTAAAGTAGTTTGTACTTTGGATGTCACATTTCCACTTGTTTTCCGGTTCAGAGTTAAAATTATGATTTCTGATTGCGATAAAAAAAGAAATAATGTTTTCATAACTGCGTAAATTAAATTTGTATTTATTTTTTTATTTTTTGAAGGCTCCATACATATATATATATATATATATATATATATATATATATATATATATATATATATATATATATATATATATACACACATATACAGTGCCCTCCACAATTATTGGCACCCCTGTTTAAGATGTGGTCGTGGACTTCTAAAAATTCTCCTTTTTTTTTAAACAACATAGAACCCAAATGCAAAAAAAGAGAAAAATCCAACCTTTCATTTAAGTACATTACTTTGGTGGTAAAAAAATCACACATTTAGAAGAAAAAAAAAAACTTGAAATCATGTGTGCCACAATTATTGGCACCCCTGATGTTAATACTTTGTACAACCTCCTTTTGCCAACAAGACAGCACTTAATCTCCTCCTATAACATTTCACAAGATTGGAGAACACAGAGAGAGGGATTTTTGACCATTCTTCTTTGCACAATCTTTCTAGATCATCCAGTGTCCTGGGTCCTCTCTTATGCACTCTTCTCTTTAGCTCGCCCCACAGGTTTTCGATTGGGTTGAGGTCTGGGGACTGAGATGGCCATGGGAGGACCTTGAGTTTGTGACTGCTGAACCACTTTTGTGTAGATTTTGCCACATGTTTTGGATCATTATCCTGCTGAAAGACCCAATGACGACCCATCTTCAGCTTTCTGGCAGAGGCCATCAGGTTTTTATTTAAAATATCCTGGTACTTCAAAGCGTTCATAATGCCATGCACCCTAACAAGGTTCCCAGGGCCTTTGGAAGAGAAACAGGCCCACAGCATCACAGATCCTCCACCATACTTCACGGTGGGCATGAGGTGCTTTTCGGCATACTCATTCGCCAGACCCACTTAGAGTGTTTGTTGCCAAAAAGCTCAATCTTAGTCTCATCTGACCAAAGCACACGATCCCAGTTGAAGTCCCAGTACCGCTTAGCAAACTCCAGACGTTTACGTTTGTGAGTGTTAGTGAGAAAAGGCTTTTTCCTTGCATGCCTCCCAAACAGCTTGTTGGCATGTAGAGAGCGTCTGATGGTTGTTTTGGAGACTCTGTGACCCCAAGATGCCACTCTTTGATGCAATTCTGTGACGGTGAGCTTGGGAAATTTTTTTACTTCTCTTACCATCCTCCTCACTGTGCGTTGTGGCAAGATAAACTTGGGACCTCTTCCAGCCTTGTTTGTCACTGTTCCAGTTGTTTTAAACTTCTTAATGATTCCTCTGACTGTAGATACCGGCAAGTTAAGGCGAGTGGCTATTTTCTTGTAGCCAATGCCTGACTTATGAAGGTCGACACACATCTGCCTTACTTGAATGGTGTGTTCTCTTGTCTTTGCCATGTTGACAAATGGGTAAGAGAATTAGGCCTCTGTGTCACGTCATATTTATACCCCAGGGAAACAGGAAATCATGAATTACTAATTAAAAGTCCCTAGATACCCTGACCAACCTTAGCAACTACAGAAAAATATATTTAAAAAAAACAATTACATTTTTCAGAGGAATTGTTAGGGGTGCCAACAATTTTTCTAAATGTGTGATTTTTTTACCACCAAAGTTATGTACTTAAATGAAAAGTTGGATTTTTCTCTTTTTTTGCATTTGGGTTCTATGTTGTTTTAAAAAAAAGGAGAATTTTTAGAAGTCCACGACCACATCTTAAACAGGGGTGCCAATAATTGTGGAGGGCACTGTATATACACACTATATGGACAAAAATTTGTGGACACCTGACCATAGATTTTGTACATGCTTTTTGAACATCCAAGCCCACATTTAGTCTCCATCTACTCTCATAATAACCTCCACTCTTTGGGGAAGATGTTCTGGATTTTGTGGAGATTTGACTCATTCAGCTACACGAGTAAAGTCAGGTATTTATGCAGCGTTCACATTCATCCCAAAGGTGTTCAATAGGGTTGGAGCTCTTATAGCAGGAGATCTTCTGCTCTAATCCATGTAAAAATGTTGGTTTTGGGTCTCTGTATTCAAGTCAATGGACAATTTACTGCTACAGCATTCACAGACCTCCAATAGAATTGTGTGCCTAAAGATTTGTGGTAACTGTTTGGAAAAGAACCACATATGACTGGAAAAGTCAGGTGTTCCAATACTTTTGTCCATGTAGTGTATTTATCATTGTAAATATGATCTGCACCCAATGAATTTGTGGTAACAGTTTGGGGAAGGACCAAGGTGTCAGGTGGAAGAGTGGAGATTATCATAACAGCAAATGGAGATGAAATGGAGAATGGGATGTTCATAGGAAACGTCTGGTCAGGTGATCTTTCAAAATTCATTTAAATCGATCACTTACATTAGAAGGTATAGAGTGCAGATTGAGGTGTCCCAATAATTATGGGCATATAGTGTATTACACACAGGAGCCAAACCTTATGTCATTAACGGCATTCAAATATTAAAATGACTGCAGACGTACATAAAATAATATAATTATATTGCTATAATAATATACTGTATACTATACTGTATTTATTTTTATTATTTATTTGATTTCTATATTATTTATAAAATATAAGATAAAGTATTTTCTATCATTTTTGTTCAGTGTTTCATTGATATCATTTTAAAACTAACTTTTCCTCTGTTTTTTTTTCAACTCAATATTTCGCTACATATTCCTATAATATTCCGAATATATATAGCGTTTCATTTTCCATAATTAAATAATGAACACATGGAAAAGGGGAACATGCAGAATTGATCAGCGTGTAACTGTGATCCTGTCAGGAATAAAAAAAAAAAAAAAAAAAAAAAAAAAAAAAAAAAAAAGGGGATTGTTAAATAATTTATTGCAATCACAATGTTTTATAATCACTCATCACTACTCTCACATCATAATGGAGAAGTTCTGCTTTACTTTAATTCATGCTTGAGGATTTTTTCTTCCGTGTGTTTTCAAACCAAAGACCACGAACATCTGAACATCGCCTGGTCCTTAATTTTGATTCTTTACTCTAACACACAGTGTTCCTGTTTCTCCTGATGAGCAATAAAAAGCGGAGCGTAATACACCTGGCAACCGGATAAATATTTCACTCATGGAGCAACAGCGGTGGGCTTTAGACAGGGATGCAGTCGAAAAGACTGTGAGCGTGCACACATTTTTCATGAACAAGGGATATTTTTCCAGCTCTAAGACAAGAGAACTCTTTTTTTTTTCCCACTCTTTTTTTGGGACTTTGCATGAGGGATCACATTAAAGGATTATGAACTGGATGAAATTTGTCCAGCTGCTGATCAGCACCAGTCGAGTGGAAAGTGTAACGCAGTAACTTCAATTCTGGAGGATCACATTAATGACTGTGTGTGTGTGTGTGTGTGTGTGTGTGTGTGTGTGTGTTGTATGAACAATTAAACAAGCGTGAGGTATCGTATAGGAAAAACACGATACTGAATCTGTCAGTTTTACTGTTTAAATAGTATAATAGTTAATTTTACTGATTTTATATTAACTAAAAATGTATTATTATTATTATTATTATTATTGTTATTAGCTAGGTAAGTAAATACATGTATGCAAGTAAATAATAGAACTTGAAGTAAGGGGGGTGTGAATAAAAATATGGGGATAAATAATCAAATAAATATATACAAATACGTTTTGGGGAAATTAAAAAATATATATAAAAAATATATAAAGTGTATCCACAGCTCTTCACTGTTTTCCACATTTTATGTTACAGCCTTATTTCAAAATAGATTAAATTCATTATTTTCCTCAAAATTCTACAAAACCCCATAACAACATTAAAGAAGTTCGTTGGAAATCTTCTGCGAAATTTATTACAAATAAAAACCGAAAAAATAAATCTCATGTACATCAGTATTCACAGCCTTCGCTTAATACTTTGTTGAAGCTCCAATTACAGCCTTAAATCTTCTGGAGTTTGATGCTACAAGCTTGACACTGATTTTTTGGGCAGTTTCTCCCATTTTTCCTTTGCAGAACCTCTCAAACTCCATCAGCACAGCCATTTTCAGATCTCTCTAGAGATCTCTCTCAATCGGGTTCAAGTCTGGGCGCTGGCCGGGCCATTCAGAGACATTCACAGAGTCGTCCTGTAGACATTCCTTTGTTATCTTTGCTGTGTGCTTAGGGTCGTTGTTCTGTTGAAAGATAAACTGTCGCCCCAGTCTGATTTTCAGAGTGCTCCGGAGCAGGTTTTCATCAAGGACGTCTCTGTACATTGCTACATTCAACTTTCCCTCAATTCTGACTAGTCTTCCAGGTCCTGCTGCTGAAAAACATCCCTGCAGCATGACACTGCCACCACCATGCTTCACTGTAGGGATGGTATTGGCCAGGTGATGAGCGGTACCTAGTTTCCTCCAGACATGACGCCTGGCATTCAGGCCAAAGAGTTCAATCTTTTTTCTCATCGTCTGAGAGTCCTTCAGGTGCCTTTTACTGAGGAGTGGCTTTCGTCTGGCCACTCTACCATACATGCCTGTTTGGTGAAGTGCTGCAGAGATGGTTGTTCTTCTGGAAGGTTCTCCTCTCTCCACAGAGAAACGCTGGAGCTCTTTCAGAGTGACCATAAGGTTCTTGGGCACCTCCCTAACTAAGGCTATTTTCCCCCGATTGCTCAGTTTGTCCAAGCGGCTCCACTCTAGGAAGAGTCCTGGTAGTTCCAAACTTCTTCCATTTATATATGATGGAGGGCACTGTGCTCTTTGGAACCTTCAATGCTGCAGAAATCTTTCTCTAGATCTTTACCTCGATACAATCCTGTCTGAGGTCCACAGACAATTCCTTGGATTTCATGGCTTGGTTTGTGCTCTGACATGCACTGTTATCTGTGGGACCTCATATAGATCAGGTGTGTCTTTCAAATCATGTTCAATCAAATGAATTTACCACAGGTGGACTCCAATCAAATTGTAGAAACATCTCAAGGATGATCAGTGGAAACAGGATGCACCCGAGCTCAATTTTGAGTGTCACTGTAACGACTGTGAAAACTTCTGTACATTTGATTTTTAATTATTAATGCAAAGATTTCAAACAAACTTCGTGGAAAAAGTGCTGCGCTGTGAAAATTTTCCCGATGCACTGTAATATACACAATTATATATAATTTAGAAAATTTATGAAATATATAATAAATAAAAAAGTGGAAATGGTAAATTAGAGAAATAACCATTTTATTTACAAAATGTTAATTTACAATAAAGAATTGCTGAATATTCATAAAAAATTTAAGTAAATGAAAAAGTTGGTACCTTTTATATTTTACTTATATTATTTTTTTTTCTGCTATTATTATTACTTTATTATTATTATTATTATTATTATTATTATTATTATTATTATTATTATTATACCATTTCTGTAGATTTGTCCGAATGTCCTCCGCTTGTCCTTATTTATTATTATTATTATATTATTATTATTACCTTTCTGTAGATTTGTCTGAATGTCCTCCGCTTGCTATTGCTGCTGCTGCTGCTCCTGTTTTTGCAGCTTTAGTCTGAGATGTTAAACAGGTAGGAGTCGAGTTCATCCACGAAGCCATTCCTGTTTCCACTCTGTTGAAAAACAGAGAGGAACGTACAAACTCAGGGAAAGAAGCTGTGTGTGTGTGTGTGTGTGTGTGTGTGTGTGTGTGTGTGTGTGTGTGACAACATTGAGAGAGCAGTGTCGGTCTGATACACATGGTCTGGCTTTAAACATGACCCTGAGTGTTAACACACTGTATCACACAGACACACACACACTCCCAAAACAACAAACACACACAGTTAACAAACCCAATGACGTGTGAGTACAGAGGTGTGAATTAATGACAGTTCTGTGTATGAAGCTGAAATAAAGTGAGGTATTTGTTGCACGGTTACTATGACAACAGTAATCAATCAGCTATCAATTGCTTTATTTGGGAATTGAACAGAATCATTGCTTGGAGTGAAAGATCTTGAGTGGCCTGCCATAGAGCTTTGACTTCAACCCGATTGAACACCTTGCAGCATAAGGTCAGATTATTTCTCTCTCTCTCTCTCTCTCTCTCCTCCTCACTCACTCACTCACTCACTCACTCACTCACTCACTCACTCACTCACTCACTCACTCACTCACTCACTCACTCACTCACACACACACACACACACACACACACACACACACACACACACACACACACACACACAGTGTTGTGCTGAACTTTTAGCAGTTCACTACAGCACTGTAGAAGAGAATCGCATCTGCTAATTAACTTTTCCCCTTACACACACACATTATAAAATCAACCTCATCCAGCTGAAGATGAAAATAGGACCAGGAGCCGTGAACTGGGCCACAATAACCTACCCCTCCAAATCCAACACACACACACACACACACACACACACACACACACACACTGCTTCCCATAATAATTCCTCCTATATTTTGCATGTGTGTTACAGTACATGCTTCCGAATGCAGGTTAAAATGCTGGAGCTTCTGTCTGCAGTCCTTGCTGGGTCCTTGAACAAGGCCCCTTAACCTTCAATTGCTCAGTTGTATGATCTATCTATCTATCTATCTATCTATCTATCCATCCATCCATCCATCCATCCATCCATCCATTATGGACTGAGTGGTAAAATGTATTCAGCAGACCTGCATTTTAAGTTCATTAATGACCCTTTTGTTCATTGGTCAGCAGTGTGGAAACTCTCTCTCTCTCTCTCTCTCTCTCTCTCTCTCTCTCTCTCTCTCTCTCTCTCTCTCTCTCTTTTTATTCACATTTTCATAAACCACAATCCGTGTACAAATTACATTTACACAGATATTGTGAATGTAATCTATCAGTGATTTTTTTTGGATTCCTCATGATAGATTTTCTAAAGCACAACTACAGTAAAACGTGTAAACCATCACCACATGTGTACGGTTCTAAAATAAAACCTCATTAGGGAGCACGTAATCAGACACATGGCACCGACTGCAGTTTTGTTTCCTCTCCTCTTTCGATTATTTTGATTTGATAAAGTTTCTCTCAATGCAAACTACTAAAACAAAAACGCACATTCAGTTCACTTCACATGCCGCAGATTTGTTTTCTAGAAGAATCCGAAGCGAGAAAACTTGAACAAATGTATTAGAGTACAACCTCGATACTCGTGGGGGGTTACGTTCTACGACCCCTCAGGAGGAACAAAAAATGGTGAGGTTTTGACTCATTTTGATGTTCCCTTTTTTTTTTAAGGGGAATTTGGCATGTACTAGAAACTCAACAAAAATTGTTAATTACTTGTCATAAATGTTTTATTTACTACTTTAAGTGAAGAATACAATAATAAAATAGTTTTCCAAATCATTCTATGTAATTTATTAGTACAAACTCTGTTTGAAATGTTACTCATCCGAATGAAAAGTCGTAAACTATCGAGGTCACGAGTATTCAGGTTCCACTATACTTTATAAAATTCAGTGCAAATAAATAAAAGAAGAAATGGATGAATGATTTATTAATTTACAGTATATACTTCAACTGTTCACAAAATCTCCTTTGCATGAAAGAGGCAAATATTTTCGTAGCTGATGGTAGAAGGAGTGAAAGATGATGCTGTCCGTCATTAATTCACTGTGTGACAGATGCATTGTGGGAGAAAGTGAAAAGTGAAGCAGGCTTTGTTTCGACACAAGCGTTCGAGTGAGAGAATGATGAAGAGAAGGAAAAGAGAAAGAAAGGAGGGCAGAAAAGCACAGAGAGGAAGAGAGAGAAAAGGAGAAAAAAAAGACAAGAGAGAGGGAAAAAGAGAGAGAGAGGGGAAAAGTTAGAACACCATTGAGACAATAAGAGGGAAAAGAGGAGTGAGACTGATAAAGGAAGGGCGGAGAGAGAGAGAGAGAGAGAGAGAGAGAGAGAGAGAGAGAGAGAGAGGAAAAGAGATAGAGAGACAGAAAAAGATGAACTAAAAAATAAAACGAGTAGACAAAAAGAGGGAAAGAAAGACATAGTAGGAAGTAAACAGAGAAGGACAGAAGGAGGAGACAGAGAGAGGAAGAGAGAGAAAGAGAAAGGAGGCCAGGGAAAGAAAGAGGGAGGAAGAAAGAGAAATGAAAGGGAAAAACACTGACAAAAGGAGAAGAGGAGAAAGAGAGACAGATATAAGAGGACAGAGAAACACAAAGCCAGAAAAGGAGTGGAGGAGAAATTAAGAGAGAAAAAGATGGAAAAAAAGAATATGAATCAAACTGAGACACAGAAAAAGAGGGGGGGGGGGCACGAGAGAGAGAGAGAGAAATAGAGAGAGAGAGGGGGGGGCAAGAGAGAGAGAGCGAGAAAGAGAAAGAGGGAAAGAGAGAGAGAGGGGGTGAGAGAGAAAGAGGGAGAGAGAGAGAGAGAGAGAGTGAGAAAGAAAGAAAAAGAGAGAGAGAGAGAGAGAGAGAGAGAGGGGAGAGAGAGAGAGCGAGAGAGAGAAAGAGAGAGAGAGAGAAAAAGTAAAACATGAAGGTGTATAAAGTTTATAAAGTCTGCAATGAAGACAAACAGATAAAGCCAGACAGCGACAAAGAGAGAGAGATCACATATAGAGATCGGAACTCTGTGTGTGTGTGTGTGTGTGTGTGTGTGTGCGAGAGAGAGAGAAATAGAGAGAGAGAGAGAGAGAGAGAGAGAGAGAGAGAGAGAGAGAGAGAGAGAGAGAGAGAGAGAGAGAGAGAGAGAGGGTGATTTATTGCTCTGCAGCAGGGTGTTTGAGTCCTCAGCTGCTGCACATCAGCATGAAGCTTCAGCAGCGCTGCAGTGCAGCAAACCCACTCATTAACCTCACACACACACACACACACACACACACACACACACACACACACACACACACACACACACACACACACACATATATATATATATATATATACCAAAACTTGCCACTTCGAAATAACATGCATGCTTGCGTCACACTCTTCTACATTCTTCTTAAACCGCGCACACACACAGACACACACACACACACACACACACACACACACACACACACACACACACACACACACACACACACACACACACACACACACACACACACACACACACACACACACACACACACACACACAACAGCCCTGGTGGAAAGTACTCCACTGTGTGACTCAGAGTTTGGCCACGACTCGGCCTCGACTTAAAACAACGTGAAAAAACGAAAATCTGATACGGGTGCCACGGCAACCAGCGGAACCGAAGAGAAAAAAAAATGTTTTATTTTTTCCCTTTTTTCCCCTTAAATTGCTTTTACAATTATGACTAAGCCAAAGCGAGGGAAATTGCTCTCATTTCGAGGCTGTAAAAATAGCAGCCGAGCTGGAAGCGTACTCCAGGCCTTATTACAGCGATCCTTACCCACGAGCCCAATTTGAGGCCGGATTACAAAAAAAAAAAAAAAAAAACGAAGAAAGACTTAAATAATAGACGAAGACGCAAAAAAAAAAAAAAAAAAAATACAAAAATAAAAAACACCACCACCACAAAATTCGTTGCTGTTCATCTGTTCGGGAGGAAGAACACAGGAAATGGGAATACACAAGATCCAGATAAAGAGCTGGAGCTCATTAGTAAATGCATCCTGTACGACCCCAAATACAGTCCACGTGCAGCCACTTTACATTTCTAATAGATCTGAAGAAGTTCTGCCTGTTATGCAAATCACAGGCTTTTATATATATATATATATTAGGGCTGTCAAAATTAACATGTTAATAACCCAAATTCGTTTTAAACCAAAATCCCACACGGTGCACACAACCGGCAATTAATACAGTCCGTGTGGAAACATAGCAAAAGTTCAGTTTGGTGTCTGGATGTTTTATGTAATTTAAAACGCCATAATTACTTTAAAACATTTACAAGAATATTTTGTCTTCATGCTCTATGTTGAGTTTGGTTTCACTAATAATATACATAAACATAATATTTATCCATGCGCATGTTAGAGTTTTAAAAGTATTAATTTAAGATACATTTAGAACAGATAAAAACGTGATAAACTCACGAAAATCATGCAAATAATAGAGATTAAATATTTTTATCGACTGATAGCCCTAATAGATATTTTTTTATATATATTAAAAATATTGGCGTTTTTTTTTTTATTAAGTTTATTATTATTACTGTAATTTCCAGACTATTAAGCGCAACCACTTTTTATTTTAAACTAAATAAGCCGCACCTGTCTATAAGCCGCAGGTGTCTACATTGAAACTAATAAACTTTACACAGGCTTTAACAAAAGAGAGTGTCTGTTACACGGTGTAACGGGTGAAATATGTTGCGCTTCCTTTAAGAGCAGAGCGGCATTTTGGGAATAGGCTGCCGCCGTATTTTACCCGCTTTAACTGCATGTGTGCAAGACCGAGGAATATGTCCCTATTATTTTCTGATGCTCATTTCTAAGTTTCTTTGACTAACCCGTAACGCTGTTGCCAAGAAAAATAAAAAAGCACGAGTTTTGGAAACCTGTCTGTGCTTATATGATTTCTGTTGCAACTGGAGTTAGCGAGCTCTCCCTTCACCCAGACTCAACGCGTTACAACGGCTTGTATCTAAACAGTAGCCCACCAAGAAAGTCATTGTTCACTGTGTTCCTCCTTCCTTTCACAACTATTTCTTTTGGGAGTTTAACTTTTGGCATCGTCGAGCGCTTAAGAAAAAAGTTCTTTTTCCCCCCGATGCCGTGCAGCTCAGAACACAGGTGAGGTGCGTTTTTTTGTTTCCGTTCGGAAATTTCATCGGTCTAATGTTATGGGGTTCAGTTTTTTGGCTTGAAGTTTGTGAAACCGGGAAAAACCCAGGAAAAATTCCTAAATAAGCCGCTTCGTTGTTTAAGCCGCGGGGTTCAAAACGTGGGGAAAAAGTAGTGGCTTATAGTCCGAAATATACGGTAACTTCGGTAACCATCAACAGTTAACATTTTTAAACCAATTTTAAATAAAATGCCTGCTTGGTTAAATAATATATTTTTTGAATATTTGATAAGAATAAATCTAATAAATGCAATACCCTTTTTCTTTTATTGATTAAATTGAGTAATCGATTAAATTTGCGCAAATGAAAGTAATTGAATAAAATTAAATAAAAACCTGATAAAACAGATGTGTATATAAGAGGTGTGTGTGTGTGTGTGTGTGTGTTTTACATTTAATGTTTAATATAATGTTCTACCTATTTCATCATACTTTAACACGTCTTTCTTCCATCCTTTATTAATTTATTCCCACAATATGTGGAATTGTCAGGATTTCCTCCTTTTAAGAGAAATTCTTGAAGCTGGACATTTAAAGAATCCATATATTAAGTGGCAGCGATTTCACTACAAATCGTGTTCACGGTCTACGGCGACATTGCGCGCAACGTTTTTTTCTTCTTCTCCGCACTAAAACTGCGAGGCTAAGACTAAACAAACTTAGGGTCCGCCACTTAATTTGTTCGTGAGGAAACACTTTGATTTTTTTTTCATGTTCCACACGTAAAAAAGATTTCACTCGGTACACATGTGCACTGTACCGAAGTAGTTCAGGGTCAAAGTTCAATAATGTGCGCAAGACAAACCTAATTGCTGAGACAAGCTAGCGAGTGCTAAATGCATTTTGAACCCAAAAATATGAAAAACATGGCAAAAAAAAAAGTGAAAGAAAAAATTTACCATTTTCACAATGATTGGGAGGAAAAGGTCTTTTTGATGAGCTTCTGGGGAAACGACAAAGCGGCACAATAATATGAGATTTGAGAAATATATTATGTTGCGTGTTTAAATATGTGTTTCCTACCATATATGTTTGGAGACGAGCTCTGTTTACAGCAAAGTACTTTATTCATCAACATTTACACACCATCACCTTCAAAACAGTCGCCTTTGCACAGCAAAACAGCGCCCCCTGCGTTCCTGCCACTTCCGAAATGTGTCTTAGAAGTCTTCTGTTCAAATCGTGTCAATCTCCTTCTGCGATTCGTGCTGGATCTCCGCAAAAACAGTGATCTTTAGGAGC
This sequence comes from Silurus lanzhouensis, assembly GCA_039877035.1. NCBI lineage: Eukaryota > Metazoa > Chordata > Actinopteri > Siluriformes > Siluridae > Silurus > Silurus lanzhouensis. The sequence continues at coordinate 1,840,348 of JBCEWE010000451.1, forward strand.
AGATTCGGGTGGGTAGGAAGCTGATATCATGTGGATTGTTCTCTAATGATCATCATGCACAAGTTGCTGAATGGTTTTGAACTCATTGAAGCTCTTCCTGATCTCTCACCGTCTTCCAGTGATGTTCTTCCGTTCGTGTGCCGCTCAAAACGCCTCGAATGGCTCGTTGCATGTCAAACGTACCCTTGAAGTAGCTCTTAGGTTGGTGACCCCGATATAAACATTAATAAGAGCAGTTTCTTTGATTGACAGGAGGGTTCGAATATGCCCCGCCCACTCACAAAGCATGACTGAGTTTACTCTCTTGGCTCCAGATGGCTGAGCAGATCACCGGGGTTCGAATGTGGCGACAGGGCGAGTGCTTTTCTGTTGCGCCACTTTGTCTCGATAATAAGCAGAACCTCTGACACTCTTAGACAGGCTGTTTTTTTCAGAGTTGTCTATTTTCTTTCCTCGGGGAAGGACGTAAACATTTGCACTGTGCTGTATATATAGAAGTGCAGGGCGATGTACAGGCGGCGTGTTACACTGTGGGCAGCAGCGGGGAGGTCGTTAGACGAGTAAATAAGCCGAATGTCCTCACCACACGAGCCGTGTTTACAGTGAGTGGAGCGCGGCCACCTGTCTATCTCTTTCTCACACACATTCACACACATTCACACACACACACACACACACACACACACACACACACACACACACACACACACACACACACACACACACACACACACACACACAAGCAGGATTTACTGCATTACAGTGCGCCATTTCCTGCACTGGCTTCGACTAAAAAAGCAGAGGGAGAGAGAGCAAGACGGAGAGAGATAGAGAGGGAAATAGAAAGATGGAGTGTGTGTGAGGGTATGAGTGAGTGTGTATGAGTGTGTGTGTGAGAGAAAGAGAGAGAAGCAGTGTTACATAAGCAAAGCCCCGTCTGTGATCATGACTCTAGGCCAAGTGACAAATGACGCACAGAGAACGAGAGAAAACGAGCGAGGGATACAGAAGACCGAGGGAGTTCGAGAGCGAAGGAGAGAGAGAGAGAGAGAGAGAGAGAGAGAGAGAGAGAGAGAGAGAGAGAGAGAAGAACAGGGACTGGAAATAAGAATACAGACGCCTGTATGCAGACTGGAATGTTGTTGTTTGGGGGACAGAGAGAGAGATGGAGAGAGTGAGTCAGTGACAGACTGAAGCATGAGTGTGTGTGTGTGTGTGTGTGTGTGTTTGTGTAACAGCTGAGGAGTGAGAGAGTGAGAGAAAGTGAGAAAGTGTGAGAATGAACGAGTGGGGGTGAGACCGAAGGACCAGCGTGTCAACGGGGGAGGCACTAATCGCACTTTCTTTCCACCACAACACGGAAAACTGTTCTGGATCCAGAACTCATTATCCTGGGACTGTAATAATAATAATAATATTAATAATAATAATAATTAAAATATGGAAGTTCTGTGACCTCAAAAAAATCTCCCATGTTCATCATTGGTTTCCATAATATCTGCAAAATCCTCACCGGACGTTTCTCTTACTTTGTTGTTACTACGGTTACCACACAAGAGACGCAAGGGATTGTTCAATTGCTATACCAAACCGCAGTGCTAATCAGGATTCTGACCTTTTACATGTGAGGCAGAGGGAGACGAGTCAAGTGGAGAAACCCGCTCAGCTGCAGAAGAGCTGCAGTTTAAATCACAATGGAAGGAATTAATCAGCGATTCTAATCAGCAAGGGTCAACTACTGACCACAGAACTTCTCCTGCTGTGTTCGGAGAAATAATCTTCCTGTTCATCATTCCCAAAATATTGAGTCTACAGTTTTTCTGAACTTGACCAATCAGACGCCAAAGTTCCAATCAAGCGACTGCTTTTGATTATTTAGCATTATCTGACCTGTTCAAGGTCGTGACTTTTTACCATCTCAGACATCTGTATATTATCATGTGACCGCTTTAGACCACACAAAGTTATACGTCTTTGTATCCGACCAGAATTTTGTCTGCTTTTTGACCACCGATATTGATTGTCTTTATACAGCTTTGTGTTAAGAGAATTAATCTACTTCCTGTTCTACAATCTGACCAATCAGAGGCCAGAATTCCAATCATGTAATAGCCTTTGACCATTTATCATTATCTGACCAGGTCAATATATTATATATACATATATATATATATATATATATATATATATATATATATATATATATATATATATATATATATATATATATATATATATAACGTGACTTTTGACAATCTCAATCTCAGACATCGGTATATTATCATGTGCTTTTTAGATTAGACATTAGACTAAACATTGGACTACAGAATGTTATACATCTTTGTATCTGACCGACCAGTGTGTTGTCATGTGTCTGCTTTTGATTATCTGACCATTTAGAGGCCAATATATTATGACTATACATTATTGTGTTCAGAGAAATAATCTACTTCCTGTTCAACATTCCTGAAATATTGGGTCTGCTACTTTTTTTTATACCTGATTAATCAGAAGTTCCAATCAAGTGACTGCTTTTGACCACCATCTTAAGGTCAAAATATTATAATCATCTAAATTTTGACCATCTCAGACATCTGTATATTAACACACGACTGCTTTAGACTACACAACATTATACATATTCGTATCTGACTAATCAAAGACCAGAATGTTGTCATGTGACTGTCATAATTTTTTATTTTTTTGATCACCAATTTTGATTATCTGACCAATTATTTGACAATATATTATAACCTGACTTTATACATCCAATATTAGGTAAGTATGTACACTGCATTCAGGGTCTCTGCAGGTTTCATGAAGCCAAATGTAAGAATTTTAGGAGCTTTTTATGACCATTAAGTTTTAAAGTATAAGACGTATATCACAATATTACAAACACACAAATACACTGTGAGCGACTGGACTGGACTGAACTAAACCTAACCCTGATTTCATTTAGTTTTTTTTCAAACCAAGTATCGCTAAACGTGCACTTGCAGAGCTGGAAAATAAACGTTTTACGTTACAACCTGAGAGGGATTTGCGTCAGTAACTGAAAGCTCATTGGCTGTTGCATGTTGGTCTCGTTTGTAGAAAATAATATTTGTACCAGCGAAAAAAAGAACCGCAACATCAGCGTTTCATGGACATCGAAATTTAAGACCTGTTTAAAATGATTTAAAACCTAGGACACTGAATTTAAGACTTTGTAAGGCCTAAAATGTATGACTTTTTTTCAGACTTGGCGAAAATCCTATGCATTTCATTGAGTTTGTCCTTCGAGGAACGACAATAAAGTTCTAATCTAATCTAAATGGTCATGTGACCATGACTGACAACCTCTGACACCTGTACATTATTATGGGACTGTTTTGACTACACATTTACTCTATGTGACTTAACAGAGGCTAATATTTATGTGAATGTCCTGCTTTTGATGATCTTGGACACCAGTATATTATCATGTGACTGCTTTTGACTGCCTTCTCTTCCTTATCTGAATAATTAAAGGCCAAATATTGCCATGTGACTATTAATGACTACCACTGCAATGTTCCTGACCAACTACGGCCAGTCTAATATCACTAAACTACATTTGACTGCAATCTTCAGCTCATTTGAGAATCATCATGTAACCCTTTCTGTACCTTTTGCTGACCAATCAGCAAGCGAAAGAAAAAGGGGGGGGCAGAATAACACAAGTATGCTGAAAAAAATGTGAGAGGGTAAAAAAAGGCAGGAAAAATAAGATCCTTTGCCGGCACGGCAAAGAAAGCAGCGTTCAGAATTCACCTGCATAACCCAACAGTGTAACTTTCTACATCAGCATTCAGGTCTGGCCAGCTGCCCCTAGCACAGAGGCGCTCCAAAACAGACAGACAGAGAACTTTAGAAAGTAAAAAAAAAAAAAATCCTACTAAACAAAAAAAAAAAAAAAAAAAAAACCCAGCAACCCAGCGAAATCCTCGGCTCCTGAACTTATTGGACGTTGGAATGAAAACAGCTTCATTATTCATAAAGCCGGTGTGAGAGGTGAGTGTGTGACACATCCCAAAAAAAGAAAAAACAAACAAAAAAACTACAGGTATACGAGTACCCTCGACAAATAGTGCTCATTAAAAATTCACTCACTCACACACACACTCACACACACACACACACACACACACACACACACACACACACACACACACACACACACACTTTACCACAAAAAATGTATCAGCAATCATTGACCTTGTACTGCTATAATGTGTGGCGTAGGGAAAAACGGACCGAAGAAATGTAACCATAGCAACAGTGGCCTAATATATATATATATATATATATATATAATTTTTTTTTTGGTTTGGTTTTTTTTTATGGCTAAATAACAGTAAACCACACATTTTTTTTTTTTTACAGATAATTGTTTAAGAGTCCGTGGAGATCGCAGTGTTGGAGAACGCCCGATAAACTGGACTTTAGTCACTTACGTACCCAGAGTTCTGTGGGACGGCCGCGGTGTTGCCATGGGGATTCTTGGTCTTCTCCGGCGGGGTTTCTGAGGTCGACGCCGTGGACGACTGCGAGGATACGGACTCATTACTGCCCAGAGAGGCTTCGTCAGGGGTCAGGGAGACGTCCTCAGAGGATGGAGCCACTGCACAGGAGATGGGGTGGAGAGACAGAGCATGGGCTTTTTTTTTTTGTTTAATCATGACTTTAATGAATACAATATGAGAAGATAATGATTAACGAAATGCCCTAAAGGTGGGACAAGGGCACACGTGATTAAAATACAGTAAAGAGTACAAACCATTTCTCACACACACACACACACACACACACACACACACACACACACACACACACACACACACACACACACACACACACACACACACACACACACACACACACACCTGCTTTAAGATTGAACAAAAGATTCAGAAATCAGCACGACTTGCATGACTGGTCTCATTTAAGCTCAAATGGTGCAGAAAGATCTCTAAAGTATGACATAACCATCCTCCAGCTGCACTTAGAGCTCAGCTGCAAAGCTCGAGCTGTGAAAGTGTGTGTGTGTGTGTGTGTGTGTGTGTGTGTGTGTGTGTGTGTGTGTGTGTGTGTGTGTGTGTGTGTGTGTGGTTTTCACATTCGAGATTTGTCCCTGTTGGTTTCCCCCAAAATCATTATTCATTTTTCAGACCCAGATTCTGCGTATTCTCATTTGCATCCTCGCACGTCTCAGCCACATCATACGTTATCACCTCCGATGTTTTCAGGAAGCTCGCGATCGACACGTGTGATACCAGTCGCTGTGTATTAGCAAAACCGCCGCCCACAAAACAGCTCGCGGTTTATGATCTGTCTACTGTATATAACTTTCATTTGTACGATTTTGTATTTTTTCATCCCCAGAGGTCATCCTACATACTGTACACGTAGCTGCTGTTTGGTCATGTGACGTGTCTGAGATCAGAAAAAAACATTAGAAAGGAACTTCCTCAGTGTGTAAGGGAGCAGGTGCAGTGAGATGACAGACATACATACATGTGAACTATCTACATTCACAGATCCGATCTAAATATCAGAAATCAAACTTGAGGCTAATCCCATCACTTTTTCTATAGATCTTTTTACAATGGACATTGTCTCAAAGCAGCTTTACAGAACGTAAGAATTATAGAACCAAAAATGTTAATATAAGTGAATGATGTGTATTTATCCCTGATGAGCAGCCATGGAGACTGTGGCAGGAAAAACTCCCTTAGATGTTATGAGGAAGAAACCTTGAGAGGAACCAGACTCAACAGGGAACAAAGTGTGATTATAAATCTTAAAAACAATACAAAACACCGGAGAGTGAGAACTACCATGAGCACTAGAACGTGTGATTATGAGTAATGTTCTTTCTACAGTCTTAGACAGTCAGTTGACGTTATGGAACCAGGAGCTCCTGAGCAACTCATAAAATACCTCAACATCTGAGATCATCATAGATCCAACACCAGCTTCTCCATGCCAGAGCCTTACAGGTGATACTCTGAGATCTGCTTTTATCTGAAAAATCGCATTCCATCATTGGGAAATTCCGGACCAAAATACCTGCTGTGGTGGTGTTTTTTTCTTCAGGGTGGTCTGACAGATTTCAGTCCCATTCAGATAGACATCACTGATTTTGCAGGCGTTTCACGGAGGAAAACATCTCGGACCATCGCTAAACGCTGTATTTAGTCGGGTGTCTGGAGAATTTCTAATTGCGTCCGGCAATCACGAAATGATGTATGATTTAAAAGAGTCACTCAAACAACCTCCCAGTTTGGGTTGTGCAACTTTTTAGGGTTATGTCATTCCTTATAGCTCATGCAAAGAAAAACAGGGAAATGTTATGAGGAAAAACAAAAACTCTATAAATAAATGAATAATTAGATACACATTATAAGGACAAAAGCATGTGGACACCTGACTATAAGGTTTATATGCTCTTATTTTTTGATACCATATTTGGTTGCTGTATAATAACCTTTTCTCGAAAGATGATCCACTAGATTTTGGAGGTGAGGTGAGGAGGCCTTGGGTGCAGTCGGCGATTCAATTCTATAATTTAGAACCTAGAAACCCAAACATCTTCCAGCAATGCCAGAGTGCACAAAACCAGCTCCATGAAGATATGATTTACATGGTATAGAGAGGAAGATCTCCTACTATAGAGCTCTGATCTTAACCTTACTGAACACCTTTTGGAATGAATTAGAATGCTGACTTTACTACACCCAAATGTCCACAAGCTCACCAAAATCTGGTGGAACATCTTCCCAGAAGAGTGGAGGGAATTATAAGAGCAAATTGGGATTAAATGCGGTATTCGACACTCAAAAAGCACATGCCAGACTCATGACCAGGTGTCCGCAAACTTTTGCCAATATAGTGTATATAATCTGTAAATCCTACACCTTCACGGTGTAACCTTGTTTGATATCCGCATTTTTTCCCCTCAAGTAAAAATGCTAAATTTCAACAATCTGTTTTGTTAACGATTACAGAAGCTGTGTGACAATATCTGAATTTTAAGGTCTGTCTCTACCTTCAGTCAGACACGTGTGGAAACGTTTAACAGCGTGGTTTTTTTTACGACATACCAACCCCCCACTCCCCGCCCCCCCCACCCCTCTTTATCATTCATTCATATTTGCCACCAATAGAATCGGTACTGTACAAGATTAATGTGCAGGTGTTAAGTACTGAGCGAATGTACATCCACATCAGACAAACAAAATTTAAATGATAATTATGGTTTCTTTCCCCCCAGCAGTGGCTGAAGCTAAAACGATGGCAGAAGCGAAACCGAAATCTGAACCGGAGCCAATGAAATAATCAAAGGATTTATAAAATGTCAGAATCTGTTTTAGCCTGGAAGAAACCGAAGTGTGAGCGTGGAAAAAAGCTTGTGGGGGAGGGGTAAAAAAAATAAAAAATACAGATGTTGTGGTTTTCAATATTTACCTAATAAAAACCATAAGCATCTACATACATCTTTCTCCATCTTTGGCAAGGGATTGGATTTCTACTGTACTTTACTCTTCAAAATTCAGAAACTGAATATGATTTTTTTTTTTTCCGATGCCGAGTCTTTTCCAAAGTGCAGCTAGGAAACTTCAGAGATCACACACTTCTGACTGCATGTTTATGGTCAGAGGTCACTGTGATGACAGATTATGATTCATGACTGTATATTTCACTGCAGTCATACCCAGTAGTGGTGAGGATCAAGGTTATTATAGACACTCTCTTGGAAGGTTCGTGTCTCAGGATTTAAAGGGAATCTGCTATGTGCATTTGGCCTACTTTCCGATGGAACAGCACTTTCAACACAGTGCTGGCTGAGGCTTTTTTGCGACAGAGACGTACAGCCTACACACTAACCTGGCCAGGAGCTTCACAAAAATCTCACCATCATTCTTCCTGGCCGAGAGTCTCAGCCAAATAGTGAGATTTAGTGTGAGGTTTAATGTGTGGTTTAGGCTGCCTTTGTATTATGCACTGTTTAGTCTGGGTGTCTTGAACACTGCTGCATTTTCTTTCCTGGTGTGGGTCTTTAGATAAAATGAGAACACAGTGGTCACTCGAGTCCAGAACTAAATATCCAGATGGGATCCAGATCCTAAAGCATCTGAACAACTTAATACCATTTGTACTTTTCTAGATAACGAATCTCACTAACTTGACCTACTACTAAAGTACTACTAATCAACTAGACAACATTTAATCTCCATTACTAACTTACCGTACTCTATACTGCACTTTACATTACTAACCGATCATAATAACATACTTTACCTTAATACCTTACTATCTATTGTACAGTAGTTTGGAACGAAAAAAAAAGGATTTGCACCTTCCTCGTAACACAACATTGTAAAAAAAGAGTCGAAATTCCTCCAAAACGATGTGAGAAAGTCATACAGAATATAAATGCTTCAAGTTATTGCTGCTAAAAGTGGTTCTACAAGCTATTGAATCATTCTAAGTGTAAATTGTAATTTTTTGTAACTGTAATGTTCATCTGAGGTTGAATTGACCTACATCTCTGACCTTATAAAGAACAAATGATGATGTCTTGATTTGTAAAATCATAGAATGCAAAGATGTTCTTTTTTTTTTTAATTGACTGTACTTTAATAACTTACCTTTTTGTTTAACTTTTTTGTTTAACCCTAAATTGAATTCAATTCTGTTTTATTTGTATAACGCGTCTAATAATGAACATTGTCCCAAAGCAGATCTACAGACAGAAAGAGGTTACACAATTGAAATGTATAAAAAGTTTGTTTCTTATAATTTTACGCCTAGTGAGTGATTTAGTGGCAACTGTGGTAAGAAAAAACTCCCTGAGATGCCATTAGGAAGAAACCATGAGAGAAACCAGACTCGAAAATGAACCTTATCCTTATCTAGGTGGCACCGAATGTCTGTTCATTATAGTTTTATTGTTGTGTACTATTAATGCAAACTGCCATCCTGGGCCATTGTAGCAGACGTCTTCTCCTTCTTTCGGCTTCTCCCATTAGGGGTCGCCACAGCGGATCATCCGTCTCCACACCCCCCTGTCCTCTACATCTGCCTCTTTCACACCAACTACCTGCATGTCTTCCCTCACCACATCCATAAACCTCCTCCTTGGTCTTCCTCTTTTCCTCCTACCTGGTGTCTCCATCCTCAGCATTCTCCTACTGATACACCCCATGTCCCTCCTCTGCACATGTCCAAACCATCTCAATCTCACCTTCCTCACCTTGTCTCCAAAACGTCCTACATGCGCTGTCCCTCTAATAAACTTAATTCTAATCCTGTCCATCTTCGTCACTCCCAACGAAAACCTCAACATCTTCAGCTCTGCTACCTCCAGCTCCACCTTCTGACTTTTACTCAATGCCACTGTCTCTAATCCATACAACATCTCAGGTCTCACCACAGTCCTATAAACTTTCCCTTTCACTCTCACAGATACTCTTCTATCACAAATCACTCCTGCTATCACTCTTCTCCACCCACTCCACCCTGCCTGCACTCTTTTCTTCACTTCTTTAACACACTCTCCATTACTTTGCACTGTTGATCCCAGGTACCTGAACTCCTCCACCTTCTCCACCTCTTCTCCTGCAACCGCACCACTCCACTACCCTCCCTCTCATTCACACACATGTACTCTGTCTTACTCCAACTGACTTTCATTCTTCTTCTCTCCAGCATGTACCTCCACCTCTCCAGGCTCTTCTTAACCTGCTTCCTACTCTCACCACAATCTGATCTTAATTACAGTCCAAATCCATCCTGAAAGTTCTTCAGTTGCTCAGTAATTTGATAGATCTTTAGGCTGTTAATGTGGAACCATCTTTATTCATTGTTTTACTAACTTACACACATGTATTACCTCTTTAATGTATTTATTTATCATGGTACATCTTGAATCCTACTAACTCACCATACTACTTTAACTTTTTTATTAAATTAATTAACCTTAAAAACGTACCTTACAATTTTATTAGCAACTCAGTAACTAAAGAAACTAAACCAAGCTTCTCTGTTCTTGAGTTGAGGTTGCCAATCATGCAGTTTCCAATATTTCATGACAGTGTGTGTTTAGCGCCACCTGCGGACCACATAAGCCTTCGCGTCTCCCCCCGAAGCCTCAGGGTTAAACAGCAACACAATTGACTGTCAAGCAATGATGAATTATTTGTGAATCTCACTCGTTCCTGCTTCCCATGGATGAGTGTTCAGCCTCTCGTACCTGAGTTGATGTCCAGGGGGTTGTACACAGCCAGCGGGCGGCTCTGGCGTGCCTGCTTCTTAGACTGGCGTGTTGGAGCGGTGAACGGAGAGAGAGTCGAGGACGGACAAGCGCTCGGAGCATCTCCAAATATCTAAAAAAAAAAAAAAAAGAGGCAAAATGGTTAGAGTTGTGAGGGTGAAAGAGAAGTGTGAACAAACAATGAGTCAGAACAGTGTGTATGGATGCATAGGTGTGTGTGTGTGTGTGTGTGTGTGTCTACTCTCGTATGGTATAACATACATTAAAGTACTAGTGGTTTCGCCTTGTGCATCCAAATATGATTAATGTGAATATTTACAGCAGCTTGCATAAGTATTCACATCCCCCCCTTAAACTTTTCTACATGTTGTAATATTACAAACTGGAACTGAAACGAACATAACTAGGATAATATGTTGTTTAAATAAAAATAAATAAATAAATAAGTAAAATAAAAACTCGACCATAAATTTGACTAATGCCTCAATTTGATGTCACTTTGATGTTTTATTTAAATAGTGGATTTAAATCTACTCAATTCGAAAGTGAACGTTTAAAACAGATATTTAATAATCAAATAATTTGAAGCTTTTAGAAGTATTGCTTTAAAAAAAAAAAAAAAAAAACTGATCGGAAGGTCAGGGGTTTGAGCCCCGGTATCGCCGATCTGGCTCTCTTGGGGCCCTTGAGCGAGGCCCATAACCCTCTGATTTCCAGGGGTGCTGTATCATGGCTGACACCAGCTTCCTATGCGAAGAAAGAATTTCACTGCGCTGTAATGTACATGCGACATGGGAAGTATAAATCACCTTTCATTAGAGGTCATTTCAAAGACGATTAACATGATGGCATTGGAGGTCATTTAGGGGGTTCACACCTATTTGACAAAATGTGGAATAGGAAAAGGAAGACAAATATGTCTGCAAATCTTTGTTACCGCGATGCCCTCATTCATTTGCTTGCGAAAGCTCGTAGAAAAAGATCAAGCCGGAAAAATAATGTGAAACAACTAAACGAACCGGGTGTAGACCAGTTCCTACAAGTCTAAGGGATGCCCGAACATTGGAGAACTTCAGAAATGGAATAGAAAAAAAAAAGGCCAAAAGTCAGTAAAGTCTGGAAGTTTCCGCAGGAACGAGACGAGACGAGAAATCAGAGCAGCGGTAGAAGGGATCTGCAATCTGATACCAGTGAGGAGAGACTTCAGACGACAGCATGCCTACTCGCTTCCTCCTGTCACTCTGAGCCCCTGTTCTCATCTCCCTCTACATCCTCTGAACCTTTTTCCCAGGCTGCCTTCCTCCTTTCCTTCCTTATCGTTCTATAGCCTCGCTTCTTTCTCTCCCATGCACTAGGTGTCAGTTCGAAACTTCTTTTTCGGCGCTCTTTCTCTCGAAGCTCCTCCACTCCCCAGCCACACTCTTTTTTCTCTCTCTCTCTCTCATTCGCTCTCTCTTTCTGTCTCTGCTTGCCTACAGATGGACATGAATGCAAAACACTGTCTGCTCAGAGCATCTTGGGCCATCAGCAGTCTGGCAAGCTGTAGCCTGAGAGAGCGGTGCATATCTACTCGCCTGTGCAGTTGCCGCCTCGACGCCGCGCTCGCTCTGAATTTGACTAGAGGAAAAAATAAATAAAAAATTGAAGTGCACACTCCGGAGTGATCATCTGCAGGCGATGTGCTGTTTACTTTGTTTGACATTTCACTACTGCTTGTGTAATGAGTGATGAACAACCACAAAAATTGCTTTAGTTATGAATAATCAACCTGAGAAGAAGTGTGAAATTTGGCGCTGTAGCACTTCCCCTGTACACTTTCCCTGTGATGGGATTAAACACGGGAGAGGACAGAGATGTTGTGTCATGAAATGAAATAGGCAATCAAATTCAAATAGTTAATTGATACCTGGTTTACTAATGAACAGGATTTGCATAGTGGTGAAAGTGTTTCCATTTAATTCCATCCAGAGTAAAATTTTTCACCAAGGTCTGGTATCGATGATGGGAGATTCACACTGAGGTCAAGGTCTGGACTCTGTTGTACCCAATCTATGTGTGGAAATAGTCTCATGCGCCAAGTCACCATTTGACCCCGAATAATCCTGGCATTGTCATCTTGCAAAAATGCCATCAGAAAAAAAAACCTGGTTATTCAGTATATTTAGCTAGTCAGCTATCCTAATTTTTGGGACACATAGCGTTGCTAGAACAAGACCTGACCACATGAAGCAACCTCAGATCATAACGCTACCCCCACAATCGCCTTGTACAACAGGCACTAGGGATGATGCATCATCTCATTCGCCTCTCCTAACAGAACTATTTCTGTTGCTACAGAGTCTAATCTTTCTGCTCCCCAGCAAACTAAAGGCTTTTTCCCCCCAATTTTCTTTACTGATGTGGTTCTCCTTAGGTTAAACAGCTGTTCACACCCAATCTCTTGAATTCCCTTTGTATTGTGTGTGGAAATGCTGATGCTAATGCGTCGGACATACAGTATTGTTCAAAATAATAGCAGTACAATGTGACTAACCAGAATAATCCAGGTTTTTAGTATATTTTTTATTGCTACATGGCAAACAAGTTACCAGTAGGTGCAGTAGATTCTAAGAAAACAAACAAGACCCAGCATTTATGATATGCACGCTCTTAAGGCTGTGCAATTGGGCAATTAGTTGAAAGGGGTGTGTTAAAAAAAATAGCATTGTATGCCGTTGACTGTACAAACTCAAAACTATTTTGTACAAACATTTTTGTTTCTAGGATTTAGCAATCCTGTGAATCACTAAACTAATATTTAGTTGTATGACCACAGTTTTTTAAAACTGCTTCACATCTGTGTGGCATGGAGTCAACCAACTTGTGGCACCTCTCAGCTGTTATTCCACTCCATGATTCTTTAACAACATTCCACAATTCATTTACATTTCTTGGTTTTGCTTCGGAAACAGCATTTTTGATATCACCCCACAAGTTCTCGATTGGATTAAGGTCCGGGGATTGGGCGGGCCACTACATAACATTATTTTTGTTGGTTTGGAACCAAGACTTTGCTCGTTTACTAGTGTGTTTGGGGTCATTGTCTTGTTGAAACAACCATTTCAAGGGCATGTCCTCTTCAGCATAAGGCAACATGACCTCTTCAAGTATTTTGACATATGCAAACTGATCCATGATCAGTTGCGATAGATAGGCCCAACACCATAGTAGGAGAAACATGCCCATATCATGATGCTTGCACCACCATGCTTCACTGTCTTCACTGTGTACTGTGGCTTGAATTCAGAGTTTGGGGGTCGTCTCACAAACTGTCTGTGGCCCTTGGACCCAAAAAGAACAATTTTACTCTCATCAGTCCACAAAATGTTCCTCCATTTCTCTTTAGGCCAGTTAATGTGTTCTTTGGCAAATTGTAACCTCTTCTGCACATGCCTTTTTTTAATAGAGGGACTTTGCGGGGGATTCTTGAAAATAGATTAGCTTCACACAGACGTCTTCTAACTGTCACAGTACTTACAGGTAACTCCAGACTGTCTTTGATCATCCTGGAGCTGATCATTGGCTGAGCCTTTGCCATTCTGGTTATTCTTCGATCCATTTTGATGGTTGTCTTCCGTTTTCTTCCACGTCTCTCTGGTTTTGCTCTCCATTTTAAGGCATTGGAGATCATTTTAGCTGAACAGCCTATAATTTTTTGCACCTCTTTATAGGTTTTCCCCTCTCCAATCAACTCTTTAATCAAAGTACGCTGTTCTTCTGAACAATGTCTTGAACGACCCATTTTCCTCAGGCTTTCAAATGCATGTTCAACAAGTGCTGGCTTCATCCTTAAATAGGGGCCACCTGATTCACACCTGTTTTTTCACAAAATTGATGACCTCAGTGATTGAATGCCACACTGCTATTTTTTTGAACACACCCCTTTCAACTATTCGCCCAATTGCACAGCCTTACAAGCGTGCATATCATGAATGCTGGGTCTTGTTTGTTTTCTGAGAATCTACTGCACCTACTGGTAACTTGTTTGCCAGGTAGCAATAAAAAAATATACTAAAAACCTGAATTATTCTGGTTAGTCACATTGTACTGCTATTATTTTAAACAATACTGTATCTTAGACCAATTATCATAGTTTAAGCAATCTCCTACGTTGTTTTCTTTGCTTGATACAGGTCCTTCTGAAAAGAGGTAACATCTTTTCCATGACTACTGGATATCACTCCTGACATGGCAGTGGAGAGTTGTGTGAGATTCAGCCACAAGATTGTTCAACTCAAGACCAGAGTTGGTAGCTCAGTATATAAGATGTTGGACTTCAGATCAGATCATGAGTTCAACACCACCAAGCTGCCACTGCTGGGGTCCTTGAGCAATTCCCTAATTTGCTCTGGATAAGAGTGTCTGCCGAATGCCATAAATGTGTCCACAAATATTTGTAAGGTCAGGTACTGATGTAGGTGAAGTGAGGAGGCCTGGGGTGCAGTCAGCATTCACATTCATCCCAAAGGAGGTCAGAGCTCTAAAGTAGGCCACTAATGATCTTCTACTCCAAACTACGTAAAGCAGATCTTCATGGAGCTGGCTTTGTGCCCAGGGGCATTGTCATGCTGGAACAGGTTTGGATCACCTAGTTCAAATGAAAATGTAACGCTATTGCATCCAGAGACATCTGTATGGCTGGAAAAGTCTGGTGTTCCAATACTTTTGGATTATGGCTCATAGAGCCATTTGCACAAATGATAAATAATATGATACAAACCAGAGCAACACATTCAGAGATCAAGCTGAACAAGGCGAGGCAAAGCCATGCAGGGAAAAGTGGGGCAGAGATGTTCTGCAACGAGTGTCCTAAGATTTAATGCGTAGTGTAACACTGTAAGTAGAGGGCATGTGATAGACTCTCATTTCCTGTCACTGTCTAGTTGTTTTTGAAAAGCTCTTAGCGATGCATTTGAACTTCTCGAAGCAACACCAGAATGTTGGATGAAGCCGCCGATGGATTTTGCGCTGATGGTCGATCAGTTATTTTACATCAGAGCTGTGAAAGAATACCACAAAACTGCATGACTCACACGAAAAAAAAAAAGATGGCCAGAAACCATAAATGAAGTGTATTTGAAATACAGTAATCCACCGCTTTACCGTGGTTCGAATCTCATGCCCCGGTTTATTGCGGAATTGCATTTTCCACATAACTAATTTGTTTCTCTGATTTTCCCGGTCTCTCGCGGATAGCAGAGTTTTGTTGAAATAATGTTGAAATAATGACATTTATTAATAAAAATATAATTATTAATTATAAAATGAAGTAAAATGTTAATACAGTACAGTACCGTATACATAAAATATCGATTTTGGCATTCGTTTATGGCGGTTTTGGAACGTAACCACCGCGATAAACGGAGGGTTAATGTATTTTGTATTTTGAGGGGAAAAAAAAAAGGTTTTGAATTAATTTATTCCTTTTTCTTTTCCAAAACAAAAAACAAATGAAGGCAACGTGCACAAACCCATAATTTCTATCCAATTAAAATTCTATTATTAACATAAAAAACAAACAAAACAAAAAAAGCAGGACAAATTGAAAAGTAAAATGATTTTGGTTCAATATTGTAGCTATCGATGGTAAAAATCAATGTAAAATACCTCAAACCTAATAAAAAGGAAATTACGACTATAAGGTAGCGCTACTATCTCAATAGACTGTTTAAGCTCCACCCACTTCTGATCTGCTGATTGGTTGCTTTTGTGGTAATCAAGCATTTTTTATCTTTAGATTCGCTTTGAGTTTCTTTTCTGTGCTTTTAGGGAGAAACGGTAAAAATTACTTGTATTTCTGTAGTTTGGTTCCGAAATATTAGAAACATCATAAAAAAAGGAAAATAAAAAAAAATCCTTTTCATTTCACAAATTCGCTTTTTTTTTTTTTTTTTTTTTATGAATATCGAATGACTAGAAGGTAAATAAACCTATGATCGATATTTTAATGTGAGAATTGATCTTCTTGATGCAACACTGGTCATAAAAGTATCAGTGTTTTAGGATCGATTCTCCTGAATCGAGTTCTCCGACTTTACAACGCAAAAACAAAGAAAAAGGAAACATAAAACACAATGATGGGTGCGTGCGTGTGTGTGTGTGTGTGTGTGTTGTCTGCAGGCGTAAGTATTCTACTGAGAAACAATGCAGTAAATGTTTACGCGCCTTCTGCTTTGCGAGAAACACTGGCGGATGAAATAGTGTGAGATTGAGGTAAGTACATGTGTCACCAGTGCTTTTGTTCCCAGCGTTCATGATTACTTCACTACAGTAAAAAAATAACAAATAAATCACGATACGTGTAAATCGTTCAGTCCCAAACCCTAAAATAAAACATACTCATAACTCGGTATCTCAAACCCCATCATTCAGGTTCACGCACATCACAAGAAGCAAAATCCGTGTCCGTTTCAGTATCTGTGTTTCAGCACGGCATGGATATACAGAGCTCCACTTAGTGTTCATGAACTCGTCATCCGAGCATCCCCCTGAACAACATGGGACCATCCCTCGTGTTGGCTTTTTTTTTCTTTCACAGCCACATCCAAAAAGCTGCTATTTCCTCCTCATTTTCGAGTGCGGTGGCTTTTTTTTAATCATCGCTTAATCCGAGAACTAAACTCTGACACCAGCTTACCTGAGATCAGCCTGATAATGAGATTCAGAATAATTTTAATCATTCAATCATCACACTGACTCCTGCTGTAATGCAGAGGGGAAGTGGCACCTTTTCGTGCTGTTCGATGAGAATCTCCACCACAATGTTCTGGAACTTGAGGTCCATGATGGCTGCCACTGTCTCCTCCTGAGGTCGCATGAGGGTGGGGCCGAACACCACGCCCAGGTTCGCTACGGTCATCAAGTTCTGCTTATTGTGGGCTGCCACACTGAGAGAGACAAAGAAAAAGAAAGACACATTAATATGTCATCATTACTGCAAAAATTTTTGTACTCTATTAGATTTGATTAAAATTCGATTCAATTGCTCAATAGCTTCCTGTTTCTGAACCCATTTTAAACGTGCACTCGGTCCCATTTGGCAACATTTCAACACACAAAAAGCCTTTTGTCTTTATTTTAATTAAACACAATCTCAAATTAGCTGCAAATTGGTCACTCTAAGATCGGAACAGACTGTTGAAGTTGTAATTGCAAACTGTAATTTACTGTTATTTTACTAATTCTGCAGTTTGTGTGTAGTCCTGGTCACTACAGGTTCCTCAAGTGTCCTTCAAATGGTAAAACCAGTTCATTCTTTTTAATATTTTATCCAAAACGGAATGTCTTCTGTGACAGAGGTACGTTGCAGCGTTACACATAAAACAATCTACACAAAGGTAAACTGAAAAACGCAATGATTGAATTTATTTATATATATTATATATCGATTAGAAATGAGTGTATTAGAGGGACAGTGCATGTAGGACGTTTTGGAGACAAGGTGAGGGAGGTGAGATTGAGATTGTTTGGACATGTGCAGAGGAGGGACATGGGGCATATCAGTAGGAGAATGCTGAGGATGGAGCCACCAGGAAGGAGGAAAAGAGGAAGACCAAGGAGGAGGTTTATGGATGTGGTGAGGGAAGACATGCAGGTAGTTGGTGTGAAAGAGGCAGATGTAGAGGACCGGGGGGGGGGTGTTTGGAGACGGATGATCCGCTGTGGCGCCCCCTAATGGGAGAAGCCGAAAGAAGAAGAAGATATATATTTTATATCGGCATAGAATAAAACAATGCAATGCATCGATTTTAAAAAGTGTATATCAGATCAAAGTTGGCATTTGTGTCGCAATGCATCGTTTTGAACATATTTGCATCAGTAAATTTATTTATATATCATTTGTAGTAGATGCGCTATACATTAATTACTTAGAAAGTGTCCAAGGAATTTGACAAATAATTAATATGTAGATCGATTTCTCCTCACTAAACTGTTTCTCGAGTGCTTTCTTTTAGCGCCACTGTTGCTACGTGAATATGACGTATTACAACACTACAGAGACCGAGGAGCGTCCTAAAAGGTTACAGAGAATAAAGATTAACATGGCGGAGGTAGAGCTGCGTCTTCCAAGAGTCAAGTCAAGTCAAGTCAAGAAGCTTTTATTGTCATTTCAACCATATATAGCTGATGCAGTATACAGTGAAATGAAACAACGTTCCTCCTGAACCCAGGTGCTACATAAAACAACATAAAACAACAGTCACAGAACAGAAGAACACAGGGCCAGGAACTAAGATCCTCGCCACATAAAGTGCATGTGTGCAACTGGTGCAAACAGTGCAAAAGACAACACAGGACAGTGCAAGACAGCACAGGACAGTGCAGGACAATACACAATACACAAAATATAAAAATAAAAACAGCAATAGCTCCGCCAGTAAAACCTGTCGTGACAGAATAAGGTGCACAGTAGCAGAAAAATGTAACAGAGAAATGTTTCTTTCCAGGTTTAAAGATGAGGCAACTCAGATAAGGATGGGTTCCCTCTTGAGTCTGGTTCCTCTCAAGGTTCCTTCCCTATGCCATTTCGGGGAGTTTTTCCTTGCCGCAGTCACCACCGGCTCGCTCATCAGGGACAAACTTACACTTATAAAGAACATCTTCATTCTTTCATACCACATTATCTGTGTAAAGCTGCTTTGAGACAATGTTCATGGTTAAAAGCGCACTTCAAATAAACATGAATTGAATTTTATTGTTTTATTTAAATCTTTTTCTTTGGGTTCTTAGTTTCAAGAAGCTGAAACAGTCTCTACATCTTCATTGACTCGTTAAAAAAAAGATCTACAGACAGTATTACACACACGAAGTTTGGAGCATATGAACTTCCCGTAGAGACAAAACTGTATTCCAGATACACTCGCAAAAAAATGATTCACTGAACCTGTTGCAGGTGTGGAAATGAAGTACCCTTAAAGAGCAAAACACACAAGAAATTAAATTATTGATATATACATCTATAGATATTCTCCTCAGAATGTTCTTGCGACCCCGTAGCAACTCTTCCACGGCTCTGGGTGATGGGTCGTGACCCTGTGGTCCGAGATTTCTTTAGACTACATTAAAGGCTCTGGGCTACTAATCAGAAAGTCAGAGGTTCAAGAATTGGGCCCTTCAGCAAGGCTAGTAAGCCCTTTTCTCTGGATCATGGCTGAACCTTCGCTTTGACCACAAAGATTTCATACTGTGCTAAACTGTACAAGCAGCCATTGTCAAGTCAAGTCGGCTTTTATTGTCATTCCAACCATAAACAGCACAGCGAAACAAAACGATGTTCTACCAGGACCAAGGTGCCACATGAAACAACAAATTATCCAAAAAGCACACAACTGATATCACATAAAGTGCAAGTGTTCAGCATTTAGTGCAAAAAAAGAAAGGCAGCTAAACATCCAGTAGATGGGTAATAGTGCATATGTGCCCATATAATATTAAGTACTGCACAGGATGGAAACACTGGATGTTTAGCAGCGATCTCCTACACATAGCAATTTTGTGCAAACAGTTAAACGATTTTGTCCATTTGAGTGTGTGTGTGTGTGTGTGTGTGTGTGTGTGTGTGTGTGTGTGTGTGTGCGAGAGAAAAGAGGAAAATCCTTTAGTTCAACTACAACGGCTCAGAACCACGGGTTGCATTTAATACATTTCAATTTACTTTAAACCTGTTATGAATGGACATTCGGTGCAATTTAGATGTGGATGAGTCGAGTCTGATGATGTTTTGAGTCTGGTTCCTCTCAAGGTTTCTTCCTCATACTCCTCATCTCAAAGTTTTTTCTCGCCACAGTCACCACTGGCTCGCTTTTGTTCCTTCTTCTTTAGGATGCTCCCATTAGGGGTCGCCACAGTGGATCATCCGTCTCAATAACCCCCCTGTCCTCTACCTTTGTATCTCTTAAACCAACTACCTGCATGTCTTCCCTCACCACATCCATAAACCTCCTCCTTGGCCTTCCTCTTTTCCTCCATCCTGGTGGCTCCATCCTCAGCATTCTTCTACTGATATACCCCATGTCCCTCCTCTGCACATGTCCAAACCATCTCAATCTCGCCTCCCTCACCTTGCCACTGGTTTGCTCTTTATGGATAAACTTAATTATAAATGATAAAGAACACACTTACAGGCACTAAATGTATACACTCTTTTATATAACTTTATAACCGCTTTATCTCAGAACTGTTGCTTTGAGACAATGTAAAACGTTCCAAGCAAATAAAATCGAATTGAGCGGGTCTGTGGAAGTCATTACTATTTAAACGCTGCAAAACTGATTGGACGAAGAAATAAATCAATAAATAAAACGAGCGAATGGACAGAAATGTATTAACGTTCCAACACTTCGCGGCTCTCGGGCTATTTAACGGCTCTAAGTGCAGATTAGGCGTCGAATTCTGAAGCATCTCTGGTGTATATTTAGCCTCAACCTGCTATGGATTTTACGGTTTCCTCCGTCTTTCGGAAGGTTTCGCGCGCACTTCGCGGTGAAGGCGGCGTGTTAAACGAGTACGATGTGTTAAACGAGTGACGCTCTATAAAGCCGTGCTATTTATAAAGCCTCGATGCTTAAACGTCTGATGCCCTGAATGCGATTTAATATTTTAGCTCTGATGGTTAATAAAAATTTGAAGACTTTGCCAATTAATCGCCGTTTGAATCCAATTTCAGATAGAACCGCCTGAAATGTTGGCTTCCTCCTTCCCTTCCTCCCTCGCTTTCTAACCGGCTTGTTTTAGAGCCAGCGCTTCAGAGTGACTAAGGGGGAAGAATTTAGGAGAGCGGATCAACCATTTCATTTCCATTCGCACCCGCTGGCACCGAATCCTTCCTTTTTTTTTTTTTGCTGCCTGGATCCCAGGAGCTACGGAGATTATGTACTTATCTTCAATTTCCTGCTATTTACACTATATTAAAATGTAGGACGATGAAAATAGGTGGGAAACGGCTTCAGCAGCTTGCTAACATTTGCAAACGTCTTGTTCGATCAATCAGTCGGAAGCGTTTACAAAACAGCCGGACTAGTTTTCCAAACCCCCGAGCCTGTGGGTGGGGTGGGGTGGGGTGGGGTGGGGTAATCCTGCCAATAAAGCCTAGCTCGACATCATTTGTTATTTCCATGATTTGATTTTTTAAATATATACATCTGTGATATGTGTGTGTGGGTGTGTGTAGGTGATGTGTAGTTGTAATGTGCTGTCCTCTGAGCTTCTTGCATGTGTGTGCCGTTGCCTTGGTGACTGAGGTAAGGCTACTGGAAGCCAGAGGTCCCTGTGCTATAAATGGTATGTGTGTGTGTGTGTGTGTGTGTGTGTGTGTGTGTGTGTGTAGAAAAAAAACAGAAAGTAATGAAGATTGAGAATGAAAGGAAAGGCTTTAGGGTTAATGACTGCATGGTGACGAGGGATGGCCTTTTTCCTCGGCGTGATGAGAGGAAAAAAAAAGAACAAGCGTCAGGAAACCACACAAACACACACAGTGTGTGTTGCAGAGGGAGAAAGAGAAACTCACTTCGCCAGATGTTTGGTGACCAAGCTCAACACCTCACGGTTCTTCTCAGGAAGTCTGTGCACCAAACAGTGAATGGCCTGAACACGCGACTCGGGACTTGCGCACTCTGTTTAAAAAATAAATAAATAAATAAAAAGGCAAGAGTGAGTAGAAAAAGAGATCGAATTCCAAAATATGATCTAAGAATATTTATTTAATACTCTGAGAATGCCCTTTTTTACCCAACTTGATCCAGTCACACACAACCTCAACGATCAAGATCATACAATTCGCTATTACAGTTTTTCTCAGATGTTTTGGAGCGTTTCTCAGATCAGAAGTGAAATTCTCAATGATGGGTGTTAAAGTCAGGTACTAATGTGGGTCCAATTCATCCTGAAGATTTTCCAAAACATATTTCCAAAAGTATGTGGTCACCTGACCTTTCCTGCTACATGTGTTTCTTTTCCAAACTCTTACCACAAAGGTGGAGGCACTCAAATATACTTTAGATGGCGCTATAATAAAATTTTGCATTCACTTGAACTTGGAATCCCAAACCTGTTCCGGCAAGGCGATGCCCCTGTGAACTCAAGTGAGCTACTTGAAGATCTGGTTTACATGCATTGGAGAGGAAGATCTTGCTGCTACAGAGCTCTGATCTCCTCCCTACTGAACACCTTTGTTATGAATGTGAACGCTGACTGCACCCCAGGTCTCCTCAGCTACATCAGTACCTGCCTTTCGTAACACCCTTGTGGCTGATGAACACAAATCTCCATAAGCACACTCCAAAATCTGGTGGAACGTCTTTCCAGAAGAGTGGAGGGAATAATAAGAGCAAATTTGAACTAAATGTGGAATGCAATGCTTAAAAATCACATACCGTACTCATGACCAAGTGACCCAATACTTTTGGAAATATAGTGTATATATTAATAGAGCTGGCTGTGTGCACATGAGCATTGTGAACAGGTTTGGGTTCAAGCAGTTCCTAGTTCAAGTGAAGGGAACATTTCGTGCTCCTGCATCCGAAGACATCTTATATGTCTCTCGAAATTTGTGGTTAAAGTTTGTGGAATGAAAACAGCTTTATGTCATAACACATTAAATCGACTACCAATATGCTGGATAGTAAAATCAATTCAGTATAAAATTAAGAGGGGGAAAAAAAATAGATTTTCGAATCTATCGTATTTTTTATAAAAATAACAATAGATTTGAAAATGTAAACGGCACAAGACTTGAAATTTGAAAACACACAAATACATGCAGACCCATAAAAATAAATCCTACGAGTTTGGTTTTATTGCGATTCCTAGAAATCATCTGAAACCAATAACAGCTAGAAAAAGACGTACTTTTTAATCTATATTATTGTATATACACTGGTGTCTGAATCCTGGAGCATAATACGATGCCTAAATGATACCTACATCAATAACCTCAACCTCTGTAGTTTTCTTTATAAAGTAAAAAAGATTCTATAAACTTCTAGGAATTGTTGAATGTCCTGATAGCAAAACAGAAAAGACACAAACTTTCTGAGAGATTTTCACTTTTACCTCACAACCACAGATCAATGATTAAGTAAAGACACTTACTTGCAGGGACGATGAACTCCTTATAGAGGGCATAAGTCATTAACGGCTCAGGAAGCCTCCTGGAAAGTGAGAGCAAGATAAAGACATGAGATGAGGGTTTTAACACAGTTTTTGGCCATTCCCCCCCCATCCCATCCCATTTAGTCCCTATTTGCTGTTATAATATCCTTCAGTCTTCGGGTAAAATGTTCCACTAGATTTTGTGGAGATGTGTGTTCATTCAGCTCAAGGGTGTTAATAAAATTAGGAATTGATGTAGGTGATGTGTGGAGGCCTGGTGTGCATTCAGCGAAATGGAAATTCATCCCAAAGGTGTTCAATAGGGTTGATATCAGCACTCTAGAGCAGGAGATCTTCCACTCCAACCCATCTTCATGGAGCTGGCTTTGGGCACAGGGCACAGTATTGTCATGCTGAAACAGGTTCAGGTCTCCTAGTTCAAGTGAAGGGAATATTTCATTCTGCCTCCAACTTTGTGGTAACAGTTTGGGGAAGAACCACATATGGCTAGAAAGGTCAGGTGTCCCAATTCTTTTGTAAATGTAGTGTATTTAGAGTTTTAAATATGGTTTTAAAAATCATTCATGACCTTATTTTGACTTAAATTCACATTAAGGGTGTTTATACATTAACAATTCTAATAATTTATTGTATGCCCTGGATTCAAGGATTTAATTATCGGCACGCATTGAACACGCCTGATCACTAGTGACGCATTTGCTGAGGTAGTTCTATTGATTCACGCACGATTTTTCCCGAACTTTTTCCACTTTTGTCGAGAAACCCCCAGGATTCTGGAAAAGTCAGGTGTCCCAATACTTTTTGTCTATATAGTGCACATGTATACATAAGCAGATCGAGTTCAAAGAAGTAAATAAAAACAAAAAATCCATTTCAAGACAAAAGTCTGCTACTGATTTTCAGGATGCTCTTCATCTTAAGCTGCTATAAAGGAATTCAGAATAATTAAGACCTAAAATGTGTCTTTTTCAGATTTGATGTGTTCCCATAGTGCTGGTTTCAGAAAGCTGGACCGTATTTGAGAAAGGGTTGCTCTCCTGGGATCCAAAAAAAAAATCCAGTTTCTTTGGGCAGAAATGTTGATGAAGTAGACCATAAGCAGATAAGGAGCTCCATAGCAAAAAATTGAGCTCCAAAGTCGGCTAAAATGGCGTTTTTTGGGGGTTTTTTTTCAAAGCTTTTGAAACGGTTAAACTGTTACAACATGGTCCTGTGAAAGTATGATGCGATATAATGCATGCTAGTCATTGCAATTTGGAGCTAAATGCCTTCACAAGTACAAATCTCACAGGTTCTCCATAAAATATAGATCATGTGACCATCATGCAACATGCGACTGGAAACTCTGGTGTCTGAACATTACAAGTGCATTACATGACTTCATATTTAATACTGTAGAATGTGGATTTGCACAATATAAATCGCACATGCATATGCTGCACATCTAAAAGCTGTTGGATCACAATGCAATGGGTCACGATGTATCGTTACACACCGATTATAAAGTCGAAAAACCGTTAATGCATTGTACCGTGTTCCAAGCAAAAACAGAAGAAAGAAATGAATAAAAATTGGATCAAACAGCTGCAAACATTCCTCAAGCAATGGTCGACTGGGAAGAGTTTTGTATCCCATGGCATTATGACCTCAATATCAAGCACTTCCTGTGTGAAGTCACAAACATATGTAGTCAATGGCAACACGGCTCTGTTTGTCTTCTGTAACCTTGCTCTCTCTCTCCAGTGGTTACTGAAAGATGAATCTGACCGTGTGATTTTATTCCAGATTTGTCCAGGAGGTGCCCAACAGACTAAACACTAACAAAAACATGGGTACTGAAATCCCTGCATTCGCTTCCTGTCAATAAGATGTTTGGAAATACCTGAACTACTATCATTTTTTTTTAAAGAAAAATTCATGTTTGTTTTGTTTATTTTTAATAAAAAGGGTAATGTAATAATACGAGGATTTAACTTCACCAAACTAATATATAAATGTACATATGTTAGACTTCATTTTTTGTGAAAAATTCTCCCTTAGCATGAAGCACAGCTTTACACACTCCCGGCATGCGGACAGTTCGTTTCTCCAAACATTCCGCTAAAATACTTTGGAAAACTTGCCAAAGATGTTCTTCACTAGTTGGAGATTTCTTTCTGACCTTGTGATCCAGTTCATCCCAGAGCAGTTCAGTAGGATTTAGGTGCAGTAACTGGGCAGGAGGTTCAATGATAGATATCACTTCCGCCGACTGTTTGCTCACTAAATAATGCTTACAGAGTGGACGAACGCTACGGCTCATTGTCTTTTTGTATGGTGAAGTCGTTTCCAATGAGCTGCAGTCTAGACGGAACTGCATGGTGCTGAATTATGGAATGGTTGCCATGTTGGTTTAGTATTCCTTTCACCCGGAATGTCTCCAACCTTCTCTGCTCCAAAACCATTAAGCTTCACTTGGAAAACATTTAAACATAAATCTAATGCATCTAATCCATTTATCATTTTAAACTTCAAATATAAACAAGCAATTAAGCAAATGGTCCCTTTCTAGCAATGATCAAAAACGTTTCCTGAGTCATCCAAAATATTTTTGTGAATAAATTCCTAAATCAGTAGAACTTTTGCCTCACTAGTCAAATTTTATATAACAATAAGAAACGCACCAATCAGGCATAACATTATTACATTATCACTTTATGAGTGGTGAAGTGAATAACACTGATTATCTCTTCAGCATGGCACCTGTTAGTGGGTGGATTTATTTATTAGGCAGCAAGTGAAATTATTTTTTCTCAAAGTTGATGTTAGAAGCAGGAAAAATGGGCGAGCGTAAGGATTTGAGCGAGTTTGACAATTTGTGACGTCTAGCCGACTGGGTCAGAGCGTCTCCAAAACTGCAGCTCTTGTGGGATGTTCCTGGTCTGCAGTGGTCAGGATCTATCAAATGTCCTCCAAGGAAGGAACAGTGGTGAACCGGCGACAGGGTAGTGGGCGGCCGAGGCTCATTGATACACACGAGGAGCAAAGGCTGGCAGACGAGCTCCTGTAGCGCAAACTGCTGAAGAAGTTCATGCTGTTGATGATCGACAGGACACGACTGGGTGCTCAACATAGTATTAGGCAGGTGGTCACAATCTTATGCCTGATCGATGTATATACCCACATTTTCAAAATATTTGCCTCACATTTTAGTCAAATTCTATAAAATAATATGAATATGCCTATGATATAAAAAATATGATAAATAGAAATGGAAGTCAGAGTAGTCTTGCTATTGAAATTTCATGCAAAGCAGCAAAGGATTTTCCAGTCACCGAATAGGATCAGCGCCATTTGTTTTGACTGACAGATTTACATATCTTATAACAGTCATTACATATTAAATGTGTCATTATGATGTAAATGAGTCATTACATTTATGGATTTGGCAGATGCCCTTATCCAGTGTGATTTACATTTATCTCATACAACTGAGCAGCTATTTGGCTAAAGGCCTTTCTCAGGAGCCCAGAAGTGGCAGCTTGGTGTGGCTAGGATTTTAACTCAAGCCCTTTGGATCCAAAGTCCAATCCCTTAACCACTAAGCTGTATCAGTAGCATGATGAAGTGTGACTGCTTCCTACCTCAGGTACTGTTTTAACGCGCTAGTGATGGTCTTCACGTCCCAGTCCTCACACGCGGTCAAGTCCACTTCAGTGTTCTTCTCATCTGAAGAAAAATTAAAACAAAGAGAAGCATGAATGGGTATAACAAAGAACCCGTGATAAGACTTTATGAAGGAAAGATAAACATGTATTGATAATTTCATTTTCTAGCATGTTTTGTTTGCTGTTTTTCAGGAACATTGACTGGGTGTGCAATAAGTAAGTGAGTACATGAATAAACTTGCATATTATTGTTTGTTGTGAAAAATCAATAGCAGTAGTGCAAGGATTTTAATCGAATGGGTTGAAAAAGACTTTAATAAATGACACACTGTGCAGATTTAAACCTTAGGGGGAAAAATCGTCAATTGTTTTCTTCTGTATTTTGTAGCCCATTCACCAAAATTCATTGTTTTGCCCATACAGAGAAGCTGTTCTGAGTAACACGACTGTTAAGAGTAATTATAACAATTACCGCTCCGTCCTGGCAGCATGAATTCATCGGCCCATTTTCCTTCTATTCAATTCCATTCAATTTAATTTGTATAATGCTTTTAATAACGGACATGGTCCCAATGTAGCTTTACAGTAGAGCTACAGCTCTTGATTATTTTAGTAATCGAGCATTTTTCCAATTATTCCATCGATTAATCGGATAAGGAATACCCATTCTTTATTAAAACGCAATACTAAATATACAAGATGAAATGAGAAGGGAGTTTAGCAGGTGGTGCGTGAGTAATAATGGTCCGTGGGGAAACACAGTGCTCCGTGTGTAAACGAAGCACTTTTGTATTCGAATTCCTCAAAGAATCGTTTACTACTTTACAGAATTAAATATGTGAATATAACTATACATTTTTTTATGATCAGTCCCTATAATCTTATCCCTAATGAGCAAACTGGTGGTGACCAAGCCAGCAAAACATTCCCTGAAATAGTATGAGGGAAAAAACCTTGAGAAGAACAAAGGAATGAAACAGACTCAAAAGGGACTCAAAAGGGATGAAACTGGATGAAACAGAAAGTCTATTCAATACAGTTCCATCATTGTTGAGGTTATAAACTGTTCACTGAATGCAAAAACTGGTCATGGTAAATTGTAATCCTGAGCCATTAAAGTACACTGTTTATAATAATTACTGTCCAAATCCATCTTCATGGTTCTAAATTGAACCCTCGACAGGAATCTATAGACTGTTTATATGGAAGCATCTTCAACAGCACAGAGTGGTCTAAAATCCAAAAGAACTCCACCCATACAGTAAGTAGGGTGTCCCAATGCCCCACCTCTGGATGGAGTTCTCTTCAGTTGGAGGCCACTCTGTGCAGCTGGAGATTGCAAATGAACAGCCGAAAGATTCATTAAGTCACTGAGCAACTCAAAAACCATGATGATGGATTTTAATTTGGATTGTAATTAATATCACCAGTCTATTACGATGGCTCAGGAACACAGGTTGCATGAACAGTTCTGCATTTAACAGTACACCGAAAAAATGATGGGTATTCGGTGTTGAGGATTCCCTTTCAAGTCTGGTTTCTCTCATGGTTTCTTCCTAATGCCATCTCAGGGAAGTCGCCACTGACTCGCTCATTTGGAATAAACTTACAATTATAAGGAACAAAGTTATACACTCAAACAAACTTAATGCTTTGAGATGATGTCTGTTGCTATACAAATGAAAATGAATTGAACTGAATGATTCAGGCAGGTCCAGAAAGGAGAGAGAGAGAGAGAGAGAGAGAGAGAGAGAGAGAGAGAGAGAGAGAGAGAGAGAGAGAGACTGTTAAATGACTGAAAGAAACCTTCTCTGATTAACAAGGTGTTTCTACACACAGAACTCTTACTCAGTGTTTTTCGCACCATTCCGTATATACTCTAGGGACTGATGTGTGCGTGAAAATCCGAGTAGAATCGCAGTCTCTGATTAACTCAAACCAGTTATATTTTCTCCTGTTCCGATGTTTGATGTGAACATTACCCGAAGCTCTTGTCCGTGATCTGAACGATCTGATGCATTGTGCTGCTGCCAATACATTTATATGTAAATAAACTTAGAAACAAACAGCTTGAATAAAGAAAAGAAATATCAAAATTACCAAAAATTTACTAAAAATTAAGTATTGTGAGGTACCGATGACATGAAAAACAAGGAGAAAGAGCAAATAAGTAAACAAGTAAGTAAATAAATAGGCAAACAAACATACACTTATGTCATGATCATTATTGTAATTAATACTTTTTTTATTGTGCAGCACTAAACACTGGGGAAAATAGATAGTAAGAGAGACAGACAGAAAACCATGTCAGGTCTAGACTGAGGTCTGACGATCAGATTCAGTCCTACACCATATAGAGAAAAGTATTGTGACACCTTATTATTACCTTATGGTTATATTTTATTACCTTATTTTAGCAATATGTGTTTTCTTCCCAAAATGTTTCTGCAAAGTTGAGAGCACACAGTTGTATAAAATACATCGGGTGCGGTAGAATGAGATTTTCCCCTCACTTGAACTACGAGACTGAAACGGTTCCAGCATGACGATGCCCCTGTGCACAAAGCCAGCTGGAGATGATTTACATGAACTTGTGGGAGGACGAGTACAAATCTCCACAAAATTAATAAAACATCAACCCAAAAAAGTGGAGGTTATTATTATAAATGGCAAAGGAAAAAAAAAAAAAGAAAGAGAATTTTATGATCAGGTGTCCATATACTTTTGGTCGCATCTTAAACATGTTTAGAGATGTATTCTTCTGGCTGCTCTCGTAAGGGGTAAGGGGTCCATAACCCTCCTCCTTGTCCTTCCTCTTTTTCTCCTGCTTGCTTGCTTCATTCTCAGCATTCTTTCACTTATATACCTCATGTCTTTCTCTCACCTCGTCCTCAAAATGTCCTACCTGCTCTAATAAACCCATTGTCCCCATCTTCAGCTCTGCTACCTCCAGCTCCACCTCCTGTCTTTTACTCAATGCCACTGTCTCTAAACCATACAACATCTCAGGTCTCACCACAGTCCTATAAACTTTCCCTTTCACTCTCGCAAATCACTCCTGCTATCACTCTTCTCCACCCTGCCTGCACTCTATTCTTCACTTCTCTAACACACTCTCCATTACTTTGCACCGTCGACCCCAGGGATTTCAACTCATACACCTTCAGCACCTCAACTCCTTGCAATTGCAATATATATATATAAATATATATAAACTTGTGATGAGTGAAAGAGAGACGCAGAGGGAGAATAAGGTAGGTGTAAGTGTAAATGTGAGAAAGAAAGAAAAAAAAAATTTCAGGCTGTGTAATAAAGAGCAAGCGACAAAACCGGGAACGACAGAGATGAAGAAAAACGGCGGTATAATCGGGAGGAAATCACGCAGCTGCACTTTGTTTCCATGCATCGGAGAACAGATCTCAAAGATCTAAAATGACCGCTTTTTTGTTTACTACAATCGATCGGGAAAATGCATTCACCTAATAATATTCCAGTACAATCCCATTAACACCTCACGTTCATCAAAATTACATTTACTGTAAAAAATAAATAAATAAAGTAGCGTCTTATTCTCCTAAAACACGATAACCATGTAGAACGTTGTAATATTAACTCCAGACACGTTCCTTTATTACAAAAGTGAAACATCCGGAGGATCAGACTATTCCGGCTTCAGTAAAACCATGCAGGAAGAGAAAACACTTCAGGTGCAAACGTGTGAAAATGCACTTTCTGGCGGGTGAAACAGACGTGTCATGTCGTTTTCAGGTGCCTTTTGTTTCACGGCGCAACAAATGAAATGCAAATGAAATGTCAGGAGTGTTCGCTGCTTACAATGCTCTTTAAATCAGGCGCAAGTTTGGCAAACTTTTTTTCCTTTTTTTCTTTAGGTTAAGAATCCTTGAGGTTTCTCGAAAAGAACTGGAACGTTCCGGAAATATCACGCAAGAATCAACCGAACTACCGCGGCAATCGTGTCACCGGGGGATCAGAAGCCTTCCATCCATATGTGGTTCTTCCACAAAATGTTACCTCAAACTCAGAGACACACAATTGTTTACAAGGTCTTTGGATGCTGTAGCTTTTAATTTGACCGTCACTTAAACTAGGAGACCCAAGGAACCTTTACATGGGTTGGAGTGGAAGATCTCCTGCTATAGAGCTCCCACCCAATGGAATACCTATCTTAGGGATGAATGAACACTCACTGCACCCCAGGCCTCCTCATCTCACCTACATCGGTACTGACTTGTGACACCCTTGTAGCTGAATGTCTCACACAAATCTCCACAAGCACACCCCAAACATCTTCCCAGAAAAGTGGAGGTTATTATAATTAGGAAATGGAAATGTGGAATTTGATGTTTGCTTAGACTGTGCAGAAGTGTGGTTCTGTTTTTTATATACAAAGGCAGGTATTTACTTTGTTCACGGATTAAATCTTCATCGTCTTCCAGCTGCTCCCATTAGGGGTCGCTACAGCGGATCATCCGTCTCCATACTACTCTGTTCTCTTCATCTTCCTCTTTCACACCAACTACCTACATGTCTTCCTTCACCACATCCATAAACCTTCTCCTTGGTCTTCCTCTTTTCCTCCTTCCTGGTGGCTCCATCCTCATCATTCCAGCACTCAGCACCTTCCTCACCCGGTCTCCAAAACGTCCTAAATGTTCTGCCCCTCTAATAAACTCATTTCTAATTCTGTCTATTCTCGTCACTCCTCACGAAAACCTCAACATCTTCAGCTCTGCTACCTCCAGCTCCACCTCCTGTTAAACTACTAAACTGCGCTCTATATGATAAAAATAATTACATTTTATATAGTGCCTTTATTCATCACCTGAAAGCTTTCCCAAAAACACATTTAAAGAGCAGCTTTAAAAAAAAAAAACAAAGACATTTAGGGAGGAGAATTCCATAATATTGCCCAGTCAATAAAATTAAGATCTAGAAGAGGTCATTTTGACTTCCTGTTTTGTATCCAATCACGGCTAATCATGGCTATTCGAGGTGACGATCAAACGATCAACTAGAATATTACATCTGGCAGGGAAACACATTGCTGTAGAACTGTAGAATCTAAAGAAGAACAAGAGAGGGAACGTGGTAGATTCATGGTTAAGGCTCTGGACTTTCCTTCTGAAGGTCGTGAGTTTAAATCCCAGCCACGCCGAACCGCCACTCCCGGGCCCCTGACCTTAACCCCATATCTGCTCACTTGTATGAATGTGATAAATATAGGTTGCTCATGGGGCGTCTGAAAATGCTGGGAATGTAATTTACAGGTGGAGAATCATGGTCACTACTTTTAGGAGATGATCTGAAATGCACGTCAGAAAAGTCAGAAAAATATTGGGATGCACTCTTTTTTTGGTAGATGGCAAGAACGTATTGTATCGTGTTTAAAAAGTAAAATGGCCGCTGCTACAGTTAGGACGGTGATAACGGCGGTCTTACTCGAGGGTGGACGGGTTCAGGTGGGTTCAGGTCGCTGCAGGTACTCGGGGAACGTGCCGATTCAAGAGGCCGATTAGGATTCCAAGCACAGGGCAACTGACTGGGGCAATGTCTGCAGGAGCGAGCGAAGAGGCAAGCAAGAAAGGGAATGAGGGACAGAAAGTGGGATATAGAGAGAGAGAGAGAGAGAGAGAGAGAGAGAGAGAGAGAGAGAGAGAGAGAGAGAGCATGGTAAAGAGTAAGGGTGAAGGGGTGTAGGAGAAACAGCATGAAAGTAAAATGCAGACTACAAACGCAGGCTGAGCAAGAGGGATGGCTCTGAGCTAAAAAGAGAAAAGGACTGCAGGATAGAGGAGAATAAGTACAGGGGGGAAAAAAAAGAAGGAAAAGCAGCAGAGAGCAGGTGGAAATCTGATTGCTAGCCTGCAGCAACAGAGCCAAGTGTCACCGACAAGGACAGGACAGTGGGACAGACGAATAAAGACAAAGAAGGAGAAAAGAAAGACACGGCCCAGACAGGAGAGTCGTCTGAATGCCAATGAGACTTGAAATTTTTTGGCTTCGGGCCCGAAACTTTCTCCAAGTCCAAGTTCTTAAGCAGGAGTCCGGGGTGAAACGTACACGAGTGTTCGTTCTAATGCTGCACCAGATCTCAAATCTGATTGGTTAGAACGCTTTGGTTAATTTTTCGAGAGCAAGTGTTTACATATAATATATAGTAGAAATGTGACTCTGGGTAACTCTTATGTGTATGATGCAGCGCGATCCGGTTTTGATTTGATTCAACAATTCAGCGCGATATGACGCAATGCGAGAAATATGATGTTCTGCAATTCGATATCACGCAGATAGTTCGCTTTTATTTCTTTGGCTCAGAAAGACAGCAAATCATAAATCTAGTAAAGTGCTGTTCTGTGTGCGGGGAGTTACAGCTCTACCTCTGCCATGTCAATCTGTATTCTATGTGACTCTCAGGGCACGATCTTTAAATCGATGCATCACCACTTTTTCACGCCGATGCGAATCAGTGCATGTTACCGTCCTGATCCGGCCAGATGAGAAAACGTGTTCTAAACGCGGCATTACCACGGTGATTTTGATCAAAAGATTTTTTATTTTCTATATATCTATATATACGTTCTAGCACCAATAAACACGTATCCTCCTCACCAGCTTATATTCTACACCTTGATTTCTCTCCATCTTCGGTTTATCGGTGCTATAATGTAACCGTGAACTGGAAGTTGTGTTATGGATGTTCAACATTAGATGTAGCTATAAATGGATAAATTGGTTAATAGACAAAGAATTAGGGGGTAAATGCATAGTAAGCATTCAGAACAGGTTTGATCACCTGAACGCTGTTTATTAGTGTTGTAGAAGCCCTAAAATGTTTGTAGTATAAATGTATATGTGGTAGGCATGAAAAGAAGAAGAAGAAGAAGAAATGGACACATACGCTTGAATTATTAGAAATAAACTGTACTATATGAACAAACATATTGGGACCTGGAGGCACACAGTTGTATCAGGGATCTCTGGATGTGTTAGCCTTTCAATGGAACTAGGAGACCCAAACCTGTTCCAGCATGACCATGCCCCTGTGCACAATTCAATTCAATTCAATTCATTTTTATTTGTATAGCGCTTTTAACAATGAACATTGTCTCAAAGCAGCTTTACACAGATAATGTGGTGATTAAATGTAAATATGTTCTTTGTAAGTATGTACAAAGCCATCTCCATGAAGATCTGCTTTACATAGTTTGGAGTGAAAGATCTCCTGCTATAGACCTCAGACCCTCAACACTACTGCACACATTTGGGATGAATGTGAATGCTGACGGCACCCCAGACCTTCACACCTCACCTACATCACTACCTGACTTTACTAACACACTTGTGGCTGAATGAATCTCCACAAATCTCCACAAGCACATAATAAAATCTAGTGGAACATCTTTCCAGAAGAGTGGAGGGAATAATAACAGCAAACAGTGCCCCAGTTACACTGTGTAAGAAAAAAAGAAGGAAAAAAAGAAAGAAAGAAAGAAAGAAAGAATCCTTTCTCTTGACATCACTACTCAATTTATTAACTGTTGCTCTCCATCTTTTCATCCGGTTGCATTATGGGATGTGTTTTAATAAGTGCACCACATACTTCAATGCACTGGTAATGTTTCAGTGTTTCTGTATCGTGTTCTTCTGACCCCTGGGTTGTAAATGCTGTAAGAAGAATAAAAACACACACTGTGTTACAGTGTAACTTACCGATCATCAGGCTGAGGAGCTTCTGGACCTTGGAGCTGACCCCAACCACTCTGTACAAGCCTTGGTCATTGATCCCTGTGCAAACACACACAAACACACACACGCACACGCACGCACGCACACACACACACACACACACACACACACACACACACACACACACACACACACACACACACACACACACACACACACACACACACATCAGATTAAAAGCTGTCCATTTTGCAGCCATGTTTGATCCAAGCACGACAAGTGCAAAGAGACCAAAGGAGAAAACTGAGCTTAGGCTGCCCTCTAGTGTTCAATCACACAAGTGCAGATCCCAACAATAATACAATGATCATAATTACAACAATTAACAATTATATTATGCTTTATAATAAAAGACGAAGAAAAACATGAAGGAAAAAAGAAAGAAAGAAAGAAAGAAAGAAAGAAAGAAAGAAAGAACCTTGTCTGAGCAGTAAAATGAGCTCATTGCTGAAATCATTCTTTGCGTGCAGTCATGAGACCGGAGTGTCTCTCACTGTGTATCTCTGACTGTGTCTCTAACTGTGTATCTCTGACTGTGTCTCTCCCTGTATATCTCACTGTGTCTCTCACTGTATATCTCACTGTGTCTCTCACTGTGTAATCTCTGTTTCTCTCACAGTGTCTCTCACAGTGTCTCTCACTGTGTCTCTCCCTGTATATCTCACTGTGTCTCTCACTGTGTCTCTCACTGTGTCTCTCACTGTGTTTCTCACAGTGTCTCTCACTGTGTCTCTCACTGTGTCTCTCACTGTGTTTCTCACTGTGTCTCTCACTGTGTCTCTCACTGTGTCTCTCACTGTGTCTCTCACTGTGTCTCTCGAGTCTTTCATTACGAGTGTGAAGCTGCAGTGACGGCGGCGAGTGCTGAGTCAGCGCTGCGGTCAGTTCGGTATCATATTGGATTTGGAGAAACGTTATGAAAGTGAAGTAAACACACATTAGAGCAGAGTTTCCAGCGTTACCTCTCGCCTCAACAGCGCTGATCGAATTCCTCACAAAATTCACACCGGTGTCATCCAGCTGTGCGTCGCCTGCAGACCAATGAGGGGAAAAGGAAGAAATCCATGTGGCTTCTGTACATACTGAACTCTGAACTGTCATTCTGAACTGATGTGAATTTAATATTTCTGTACAAAACTATAAAAATAAGAATAATCTAAACCTACTGCTCAGTGTAGGTCTTTTATTTCATTATTATTTGGTTTTATTATATTTAATTATTATATGGCATGAAAGTATCAACAAAATTACTGCATTGAACAAGTGCAAAAGTTTGTTGTTTTTTTTGTTGTTTTTTTTTTTATTAAAAATCACAAAATGGAGAAATACTGACAGACATTACTAGTAAAAATTACAAATAAAAGAAAAAATAAATACATTTCAGACTTCCGAAAAGACGGAAATAAAAATCCATAAGTAGGGGATAAAAACTTTTGCACCCTACTATATATATTCTCTGTCTGGTAATGTTCAGACTAAATTTGATATTAGAATTAAATGAATAAATAAAAAAAAAAACTTACATCCTTTTTCTTTGGAATATGTTTTTAACAGAAATTGAGCCTGTAACAAACAAGAAAAAAAAATCGGTCACATAAATAATAATAATAATAATTATAATAAAAATTATTATTATTACACTTGCTATTAGAAGATGAAAATAATAAATAACAAGAAGAAAAAGATCAAGAAAACAATAATATAAATAATACTACTACTAATAATAATAATTATTATTATTAGAAATATATAATTATTATTGTCATTATTATAAATTCAGTATAATAATAATAATAACAACAATAATAATCATGATTTATTATAGTTTTTATTATTAGTAGTATTATTATATAAAGAACTTAAAATACTACTACTAGTATTTTTTATTGCGTTTTTATTTGATTTTTAATTTCTTGGTTTGTTGGACACAAACACAATTGTATGTGCTACACAAAAGTAAAATCAGAGTTCACTGAAATCAGACTGTAGATTATGAGAGACTCTGAGCGAGAATGTAGATCATGTGACATTGTGTTCATTCACCGGCTCTTTGCCTCCCATCGCCTGCATCCAGAACCTGTGATCATCTTCAGAAAGCGCCTGGACTGTGAGCACGATGCCGGGGCTAAGAGAACACACACACACACACACACACACACACACACACACACACACACACACACACACACACACACACACACAACACGTCAGATACAACACCACGCGATATATATCACTACAGGCACAAATACTGAGGGGAGGAAAAACAACAATAAACTGCTTTTAATTCTCAGCTTTTTAAGGTTTTATAATAAAAATAAAACTTGCAGCAATGTTTTTAGAAAATTCGACACTTTTTTCCCCTCTCTATTGAAAAATAAATCAACAAACAAATAATTGGAGCAAATGAGCAATATAATAATACTGATAATAAATGTATTTACAGTGGAACCCGGTTATATCGATGTCCTAGGGGGTCGCCAAAAAGCATCGAGGTAACCGATGATCGAGATAAACGAAAATCAAAATGGCGGCAATATATTAACGTGCTTGAAATTTCTTTATGTACATGATGTGCGTTAATAAATGAGAATGTGCATGCACGTGTTTTTGAAGGGTTTTTTTACACAACAGCGTTGCCGCGATTTGTTTGATGAAGGCATGCTATAAAAATACATACAGTACATGTTTATCTGTCAGGAATCCACCTGCCACGCCCCCTTCGGCCCCCTTCAGCGTGGCAGGTGTTTTCTCGCCCGCTTTCTCTGAAGCTCTGCTTCAATCGCGCACATATGGTGCTCGTTTATCATCATCACCAGCTCCTATTTAAACTTCCACACTCTCACCGTCCGTTATTGTTGGTATATGTTGCTTCACGCGGTCGTTGTTATCGCGCATGCGTGTCTTCCCACCGGCACTCTCTCAACGGCTGCGCTTTTCTTCCCAAAGCCGCCGCGCCCCTACTAACACTACGAACACTAGCACTAACTAACAGCAGAGATTCACCAGTATACAATACAACACCTGTAGCAGCTGTAAGACTTGATTTTTCCGCCACTTCCGCGAGTTCTTCTGCGGCTGCACCGAGATAACCGACGTTAAATCGAAAGTTTTTCCCCCCTTGTGCTCGAGATATTAGGGTTCGGCGACATAGAAAAAGTCGACATAACCGATAAAAAATGCTTAGACAAAGCAAGAATTTGGCGGTTCCACTTCAAAAACGTCGACTTAATAGGGTTGTCGAGATAACCGAGGGCGAGATAACCGGGTTCCACTGTATATATATATATACATATATAAAATACAATAATAAATTACATAGCAATTAATAATAAACAATAAATATATAAGAAAATATTATTGTAATTTAAATTTTATTATAACAAAGACAAACTTTAAGATTATAATTAAGGTTCATAATCAGAAAAGTGCACTGGACAGATGTTTGTATTTTATAAATAAACAGTTAAATAAATAAACAGTTAAATTATATATTATTATTATTATTTTTTTTTTTTTATAAAAAAAAAAAAAAAAAAAAGCTGTGTGGCCAAAAGTTTATGGACACCTGACCACCCTTCTTTTTTTTTTGTGTGTGTTTTTTTGGAACATCCCATTCCCCGTTTAGTCACCACATGCTGTTATAATAACCTCCACTCTTCTGGGAAGATGTTTCACTACATTTTGAAGTCTGTTTGTGGACATTCATTCAGCCAGTTTAGTAAAGTCAGATAGTGATGTAGGTGAGGTGAGGAGGCCTGGGGTTCAGTCAGCATTTACATTCATCCCAATGGTTTAAAGTAGGGTTGAGGTCAGAGTTCTGTAGCAGGAGATCTTCCACTCCAAATCATGTAAAGTATATGTTCATGGAACTGGTTTTATGCACAAGGGCATTGTCATGCTGGAACAGGTTTGGGTCTTCTAGTTCAAGTGAAGGCAAAATTTAACCAAAGAACCAAATATGGCAGGAAA
Organism: Silurus lanzhouensis; assembly: GCA_039877035.1. Taxonomy (NCBI): domain Eukaryota; kingdom Metazoa; phylum Chordata; class Actinopteri; order Siluriformes; family Siluridae; genus Silurus; species Silurus lanzhouensis. Next base: position 1,879,183 of record JBCEWE010000451.1, read on the forward strand.
AGTCAGGTGTCCCAATACTTCTATCCACTCAGTGTAAAGCCCAGCACCTGGTTGCCTCTGCCAGGAGGTTACGGCTGACATAAACACTGTGATTTCACCTACCGGTCTGTGATCTCTATATCCAGGCAGAATCTGCGGTCGAGAGTGTCTGTAGTTTTCCTCACACAGGATTTGAGTGTAACAGATTCGTTTTCCCCCTGACAGGAAGAACACAAACAATTTCATGTGCAGGCTTTCGCTAAAGAAAAAAAATAATCACGCCGCTACAGAGAAATGTGAAGAATTATCTCTCTCTCTGTGCTACTTTAATCACAAATCAAAATCAAACCAGGGCCTGTAAATGCATAAGTATTCATATAAAAAACCTTGTTACTTACAAGCTTGCCACCGGATTTGGGGTCGTATGTGACCATGTGGAGGATTTTCTGCTCCTTGACAAAGGTGCAGTACCTCTTCACCCAGCTGGAGCCGAACGGAGGAGGACCTGCGAAAGATCACAACACAATCTCACAGCCACAACAATGATGTAGTGCTTTTTAATTTAATGCAAAACAGATTTATTCCCAGCTGTGTGTGTGTTTTTGTCTATTCCCCACTCAGATAATAATGAATTAGCTGTTATCATCATCATCAATACTATCATGATTCATTCATTCATATGTGTCTCCTCTCTGTCTCTTCTTTGTCTCACTGCCTTCCTCGGTCTATGAGTCTCTGTGTCTTCTCTCTATCTCTCAGTTTTTTTCTCTGTCTCTCTTTGGCAGAGACTTGCTCTCTCTCTCTCTCTCTCTCTCTCTCTCTCTCTCTCTCTCTCTCTCTCTCTTTTTTCTTTATGTGTGTCTTTTCTCTATCTATCTGTCTCTATATTTTATATCTCTGTCTCTGTTCTCTCTGTCTGCATCTCTGTTTTATCAATATTCAAATGTTGCACTTATCTTGAGAGACAGATAGGTAGAGAACAGACAGACAGAAACAGAAACAGAGACTCTCTCTCTCTCTCTCTCTCTCTGTGTGTGTGTGTGTGTGTGTGTGTGTGTGTGTGTGTCGTACGTTTCTCCTGGACATAGAGGTAGCCCTCACTGCTGATGCGGCTCGGCTGTCTGTAATCCTGTGGCGCTTCCATTATCTTCTTCATAAGTTCAAACACTTCAGAACGAGTTCCCTCGAAACGATTCCTTGTCTATACACACACACACACACACACACACACACACACACACACACACACACACACACACACACACACAAATGTAACATATATACTTACGTATGTTAGACACCCACAGAAAAAACCCAAAAGAACAAGTAAACACCCACTTACATGTAGATACACAAACATACCCATTTACAGTACATATGCAGACAAACACACACACACACACACACACACACACACACACACACACACACACACACACACACACACACACTACAATCTTTGGAACATGAGAGAATCTCTGAACATGCATATACACACAATTACACCCCCTTACTTACACACACACACACCCCCACTTACATGTAGATACACAAACATACCCATATACATATGCAGACAAACACACACACGCTCACACACACACACCCACCAATCTTTGGAACATGCATATACACACAATTACACCCCCCCTACTTACACGCACACACGCACACACGCACACACGCACACACGCACACACGCGCACACGCGCACACGCGCACACACACACACACACACACACACACACACACACACACACACACACACAGGAACCTCAGAAATTCCAGTGCCTCCCTGAATTCACTTCCTGTTTCAGCCTGTCTCTTCCTGTCCCACCATAAACATGCATGGAAGTGTAACACACTCCAGATAAGACTCTGTGTGTACATTTATTAACCGGTTGTCTAGTTATGGTGGCTGTTTGACCTCAACGGCTGGGAAACGTTGCTATAGTTACGGCACAACGCCGATGGAATTATGTAAAAAAAAAAAAAAAAAACGGTTGTGTATCGACTCAAACAAACTCACATTCTGAATATTGATCTGCAGAGCCCTTTTGTAGTGGTCGAAGTCGTTGGCTAACTCGAATCCCTGATGGTAGAACGTGAACACAGTCTGGAAGAAAGCCAGCATCTGTAGTGAAGAAGGAAAGACAGAATGAGAGAAAGTGATTGAAAAGACCAATTTAACAATCCGAAAACGTCACGTTTTCTGTGAATTCTTTATTCTGATTGGTTGATGTCTTTCTACAAAAGCCACTATAGTTCAAAGCCAAACATTACATCTGTTTTACACTACATCGCTAAAAGTTTGCAGACACCTGGTCATGTAGGGTCTAGTCCACATTTAGTCTTAATTTAGTCTCTATGTTCCACTAGATTTTAGAGTGTACATTTATGTTCATCAGCCACAGTGTGTTAGTAAAGTCAGATGTAGGTGAGGTGAGGAGGTCTGGGGTTCAGTCAATGTTCCAATTCATCCCAAAAGTGCTCAGTAGGGTTGAGCTCTATAGCAGGAGATCTTCCACTACAAACCATGTAAACCATATCTCCATTTAGTTAGCTTTGTGCACAGGGGTATCGTCATGCTGGAACAGGTTTGGGTTTCTTAGTTCAAGTGAACGCACACTTTTATTATACCACATCCTGTTTAATCATGTGTCTTTAGCTTTGTGGTAACAGTTTAGAGAAGAACCACATATGGCAGGAAAGGTCAGGTGTCAAAAAAAATTTAAATCCAGAAAGCTAACGCTGTAAAGTTACAGCTTTATTTCTTAGCACATCTTCATAGATCTTCATCTTTATTCGTCTAGGTTTCCTAAAAAACATGTCCTAAAAGTCACCTGACACATTTCTCAACAAGGTGTTTTGCTATGACTTGTTACTGCGAGCTCCAAGGTGTATGATAAAGGCTAAGAGTTTAAAACAACAACCGAATGCGATGTAGCGTATAAATCATTTCAGGATCTGCAAATCCATTATTAATTCATTATTAAATGGAGTTCTCCCAACAATAATTCAAACAAGGTGTTATGGTTGTTTTCCCACATGACTACACAGGGCATTAATCAAACTATTTGAAGTTGGATCTGATTTCAATTTGGAAAACAAACACTTGAGCAAAAGACATACACTGTCCTGAACCAGGATTACACACACTCAAATATCCGATTTATCCAGATGCTGCAGTGCTGAGAACATTTTATTCAATTTTGATTGGTGACATTTTTCCAAAGCAGCTTTACACAGATAATCAGCTTATAAAATTTAAATGTAGGATCAAAACGATTCCTCGGGTAACTCGAGTAGTTTAAATACAAAAATTCATTTAGTCCATTTAACTAAACTACTTCTTCTTTCGGCTTTTCCCATTAGGGGGCGCCACAGCGGATCAGCCGTCTCCATATCACCCTGTCCTCTACATCTGTCTCTTTCACACCAACTACCTGCATGTCTTCCCTCACCACATCCATAAACCTCCTCCTTGGTCTTCCTCTTTTCCTCCTTCCTGGTGTCTCCACCCTCAGCATTCTCCTACTGATATACCACATGTCCCTACTCTGCACATGTCCAAACCATCTCAATCTCGCCTTTCTCACTTTGTCTCCAAAATGTCCTACATGTGCTGTCTATTTAATAAACTAATTTCTAATCCTGTCCATCCTCGTCACTCCCAAAGAAAACCTCAACATCTTCATCTATCTTCTTCCATTATTACTGCCCACTAATGTCTGGAGTAGAGACTGCGAGACCCGGGACGCAAACGAGTGCGGGCAGTAAAATACTCATGTGCGTGCGGGTTGTGGGAGAATTAAATCATCTTTAAAATATATTAAAAAGAATAAATGACTAAAAACAAATAAATTATGTATCTACTGCACAAAAGCAACAATTGCAACTAAAATGAAATGAAATAAAGGATTTACAGGCGATTTTGGCGGCAGCGGGGCAGAACTTTGCGGTCTCTTGTCTGGAATACTCTGAACAGCTAACACAGAAAATGCTGCAGAATGAAAAATAGAGGAACTGAGAGGAAAACAGCGAGAGACGAGGAGAAGATTCAGCTGGTGATGTTTCTCATCAACGCCTTGGGTGGTTCCATGAAATTCCGGAGTAAGAACGGGAGCTTTGAGGATGGATTTGGACTGTAGTTAATGTCACCAGTCTGCTACACAGACTCAGGACTACAGTTTGCTTCTGATCACCATCACTGCACACCGCAACATCGTTTATCTGTAATAAAGTGGACTTTCGGTGCAACCCAGATGAGGACGGGTTCCCTCTTGAGTCTGGTTCCTCTCAAGGTTTCTTCCTTGTGGCATCTCAGGGAGATTTTCCTTCACCACAGTCGCCATCAGCTCACTCATCAGGGACAAACTTACTCATAAAGAACATCTGTGTAAAGCTGCTTTGAGACAATGTTCATTGTTAAATACGCTATACAAATAAACATGAATTGAATAGAAAAGATTCAGCCCAAAGAAAATGTTTCCAAAGTTTGTGATCACGTCAAACTAAAACCTAAAGAAAACACTGTACAGTGTGGTTACCTGTTTTTAAAGTCAATCGAAATTAATTTATATTTTGATTTATATACAGTCGGTTAAAGTCCCTGGGCAGTGGAAAATTTCAAACAGCTTCTCTAGAAACAAGAAAACCACATCGCGATACTGTGCGAGATTTAACACATGAATACACGAGTGAGAATAATTGAGTTTCATTAAACAAATATTTTCCCATAACCTCTTCTGCACCACTGCGGAGGGACTTTTTAAACGCACCGTATTTGCATTTTGATGTAATATTTTAATTAAATGCACTAAATGGCTTTAGTTTTCACAGATACTCTTGTATGCGATTGAAAAAATGACAATTCTTCTAAAAAGGAAACAAAAACATGAATTTTAAGATACCTGTCTAATGTTCTCTCTCCTATTTAGTAATGTTCTTTAATAAACAAAAAGCACTTCTTATCTGATTAATCGATTAATCGATGGAATAATTGTTAGTATACTCGATTAATAAAATAGATAACAGTGAAAAGTACGTTGCAGTGCCTAAAGGTTTATCCCCTAATGAGCAAGCCAGTGGTGACAGTGGAAGAAAAACTAGCTGAGATGGTATGAGGAAGAAACTTCGAGAGGAACCATCCTCAACTGGGTGGCGCCTGAAAGGTAAATTCCATTTACGTTCCATAAAATCCATTGTGGTTTTGTGGAACCAGATTTAAAAAGAAAACCACAATTATCCATTGTACCCACTGTACACTCAAATATCCAAACTGTACTCCGTGTTAAAAGTGTTACTTGTGCGAGCGTCGATGCCATTTGTGAATTCATTTAAATATTTAAATTAGAGAGGAAATCACTGATACTGTATCTCACACCAGTTATTAAAGGAATAACCACTTGGGGGTGTGCTTCTATAGGAGAACTGTAGCGACAAAGTCGACTCGAAGGTAAAGGTGCTTTATAAATGCCACATGTGCAGTACAGAACAACGAAGTTCTTTCTTCGGAAATCTCAGAAATGTAAGAAAGCCATAAGACATCGTCCCTGGAGCACAAGGGCCTTGCTCAAGGGCCCAAGAGTGGCAGCTTGGTGATAATGACCTTCTGATCAGTAACCCAAAGCCTTAACCACTGAGGTACCAATTCCACTGCATTAAACATCTATTAAAAGCACATTTTTATTCCCCTTTGGCAACTTGTCAATGCTAGCAATTCTGTTACGTAATAAAGAACACATCTTTTAACACATAGTTTTTTATCCACTTATAGTTACATCTACATGTAATGTAGATGTAATTAAGTATAAAAAAAAGAAACATTGTAAAGAGCAAACTCTTCCATCTTAAAAAGTATTTCCATCCATTTAGTTTTACATTCTGTAAATTGTTACCATAGAAACAACGATGTATATTTTATAATACAATCTAATCAAATATTCTGACCAATCAGATTCAAGAACCTAACAACAGAAACTGTTATAAAACGTAACCTAACCCAACAAAATCATGTCTTATACTTAGTCATGGCCATTGATGTGAAGTATTTGAGTAAATCTTCTTTGTTACTTTAGTTAAATAATTATTTTGGCTAATTTCTAGTTTTACTGATTATGAACAATATGAGCAACTTTTACTCTCCACTCAACTACATTTTTTATTATATGTACCTTTTATTTCAGTTTGACTAAAAGACAGGAGGTGGAGCTGGAGGTAGCAGAGCTGAAGATGTTGAGATGTTCGTTGGGAGTGATGACGATGGACAGGATTAGAAATGAGTTTGTACGTTTTGGTGACAAGGTGAGGGAGGCGAGATTGAGATGGTTTGGACATGTGCAGAGGAGGGACATGGGGTATATCAGTAGGAGAATGCTGATGATGGAGCCACCAGGAAGGAGGAAAAGAGGAAGATCAATGAGGAGGTTTATGGATGTGGTGAGGGAAGACATGCAGGTAGTTGGTGTAAAAGAGGCAGATGTGGAGGACAGGGGGGTATGGAGACAATGTGGTGACCACTAATGGGAGAAGCCAAAAGAAGTTACAGTACCAATCACATTTTGCCGGGCAGCTTCATCTACGGCGTATTAAAGGTACTAGTTGAGATTTGTCTTTTTAATTCAAATGGAGCTCCTCCATATGAAGGTGAATTAGCATCTTGCCGGATGCCAGGTGTTTCAAATTTAAGTGTATTAGTCGATTAAAGAATCATTTTTCAAAGATTGCTTTACTAGTTTGTCTTTTTTTTTTTTTCTTTATTTCATTCTGGCATGTTGAAGCTGCTGATTTTGGTTAATGCAGTATTGAGGTGTACAATCTGATTTGTATTTCAGGAAATAAAACCTCACTAACCAATGTGGCTTTCCACTAATATGTGTCTTGGTTTTAAGGATTTATGCATCTTTGAGCCTACGTTCAATACGAGACAAAATACTTGAGTACTATTCAGATCAGATACAAAGTTTGACTTGTAATAATGTAAGCTAAACTATACTTTTCAGGTACTCTTTACATCTCTGGTCATGACATCCCAAGGCAGTTATCTCCTATCTTTGAATATAAGTCGTCATCATGTTTATGAGAAGTGAAACAGTAAATCATAATAGAACCTGAATAAGCATGTGTTTATTTATCTGGGCTGAGGTGAGAGGAGACGTGCACTCACGGGCTCGACACACTCAAACTTCTTCCTCTCCTGGATTTCCTGCAGCTTACACACGTACTCCAAAGACTCCTCCTGAAAGTGCTGCCTCATCGTCTCTACTGCCACATCCGCCTGGGAGAAGAATGTGAGAGAGAGAGAGAGAGAGAGAGAGAGAGAGAGAGAGAGAGAGAGAGAGAGAGAGAGAGAAAGAAAGAAAGAAATTTGTCATCTCTAATTTGATATATTTCTGCACCATTGTGACAGACAAAGGTATGACAAACAGAGAGAGAGAAACACATGAGGGACAATGTTCAAGAAAGACAATGAGTCAGAGACACACAGAGTCTGGGTGGACAGAGTAATAGTACAAGAGAGATTTATTTACACTGAACAAAATTATAAACGCAACACTTTTGTTTTTGCCCTCATTTTTCATGAGCTGAACTCATTTCTATGTACACAAAATTACTATTTCTCTCAAATAGTGTTCACGAATGTGTCTAAATCTGTGTTAGTGAGCTCTTCTCCTTTGCTGAGATAATCCATCCACCTCACAGGTGTGTCAGATAAAGATGCTGATTAGACAGCATGATTATTGTGATGTGCTTTAGGCTGGACACAATGAAAGGCCGATCTAAAATGTGCAGTTTTATCAGAGACGGCGCAAGTTTTGAGGGAGCGTGCGATCGGCATGCTGACTGCAGGAACGTCCACCGGAGCTGCTGCCCGTGAATCGAATGTTCGTTTCTCTACCATAAGCCGTCTCTGTATATTTTCTATTTTCTTTTATTAGTTCTATTACAATTTTATTTCCATGCATAGGCTACTTGCTTTAGATGTTCTTTAGATGTTTTAAATTGTTTTCTCTGTTGTTCTTAAAATGTATTTTGAGACAGACCAAAATAGAGAAAGAGGCTGTGGGGACAAATGTGGGGACAAAGTTAGAGTACAAAAGAGACACAAAGCAAAACAGTGAGAGGGACAGAAAATAGAGAAAGAGGCTGAGGCAGAACCGACAGAAGTAGAGACAAAAAGTGTCAGAGACACCAAACAAAAGGCAGAAACTGAGACAGAATGTGTGTGTGTGTGTGTGTGTGCGTGTGTGTGTGTGAGTGAGTGAGTGAGTGAGTGTGAGAGAGAGAGAGAGAGAGAGAGAGAGAGAGAGAGAGAGAGAGAGAGAGAGAGAGAGAGAAATGTGGGGACAAAGTTAGAGTATAAAAGAGACACAAAGCAAAACAGTGAGGGACAGAAATTAAGACAGCAGGTGGGAGACTGTAACTGACAGAGGTAGAGACAGACACCAAACAAAAGGAGAAAGAGAAACAGAATGTGTGTCAGAGAGAACAACAGACATGGAAAAAGAGAGACAGAAAAACAGAAATAAATATGAGAGAGAATGAGGTAGGGGGAGAAAAAGAGAGTGAGAGAGACAGAATAAAAAACCAGACATGCATAGGGAGAGAGAGGGAGACAGAGCCATCGACAAATGGAGGCAGAGAAAAAATAATTTCCAAAAAGAAGAGACTCTGGAAAGAAAAGCTGGAAAGAGAGAAAAAGTGAGACAGAACAAGAAAAGCAAAGAAAAAGATAGAAACAGACAGGGTTAATAAGAGAGAGGCAAAGAGATATAGAAAGACACAGAGAGTGAAGGGATAGAGAGAGACAGAAAGAGTGATAGTGACAGACAGACACTATGGCAACAAATACAGTAAAACAAAAGAGATATAAAAAAACGAAGGTGTGTTGGAGGATAGAAAAAAACCACATGGCACGAGTGTGCAGCTGTAGAGTATTGCTTGTGCCGAATCTGCTGTTTCCATATGGAAGATTTGCTAAAAGAGTGCAACAGTGACATTCTTGTACGTCATGCTTTTATAGCCCTAGCGGACGGTGTCTGAATGCAAACCCTGCCTCAGTGCGCTGGAATGAGTTAGGAGTATATAAACACCACATGCAGTTAAGAGCTTTAATTTACATCCCATTCAACCTGGAGATACACACCACAGACCCCTCGCACTACTCCTAAACTCTCAAGTGAAAATAAACAACTCCTATAACAACCAGTCTCACCACATGTGCATGCAAAATAAACTCCCAGTTCATCATAATCCCTTTTACAAACATCAACAGCTTCAAGTGTTTACAGAATACAGGCTAAAAGGGTGTGGCTTGGACACACACTTAAAGCAAACTGCATCTTCTGCTTCAGTAAATGATGTATCTCGGACGTATCCAGCATTGTCCTATGTAAGCAATACCTCTTGCAACTGTGGTTCCTTCTTCTTTGCTGACATGTTTAAGAGTTTCTCCAAAGACGTGTAGTACTTCTCGGTTTCCTTCTCATACTTCTTTCTCTCGGCCTAAAAACAGACAGATAAAAACCCACACGGGATGGGAATAAAAAAGAAAAAGAAAGGAAGAAAGACAAAAAGAATTAAATAAAAGTACCTTGGCTGAACCCAGCTGCTCTTTCCGAAACTTCTCTAGGGGCTTCATCAGGGTCTCGGTGATGTTCGTCATCTGTAGTAGACGACAGGTATTATAGCAAAATTTGTTAGTGAACAAGTAATCAAAATGCATTCGACACATCGACTGAGGAGGCCAAATGGATTTGAAATGCATTGAAATAAACAAAAACTAAATGACATTCTTGAAAAGACGTTACATTTGCTCTCTGTTCATAGGGACTGCCTTGAAAAAAAAAAGACAGCTGATAAATTCCTCAAATAAGGTAATGGACAAAAAAATACATGAGCCATTTGAAAACATTAAGCACAATTATAGGCCACAACAAACATCCTGTCATTTTAAGTGAGTTTACATTTATGGCATTTTGGCACATGCCCTTATTCAGAGCGACTTACATTTACCTATTAAAAGACAGGAGGTGGAGCTGGAGGTAGCAGAGCTGAGATGTTGAGGTTTTCGTTGGGAGTGACGACAATGGACAGTATTAGAAATGAGTTTATTAGAGGGACAGTGCATGTAGGATGCTTTAGAGACAAGGTGAGGGAGGCGAGATTGAGATGGTTTGGACATGTGCAGAGGAGGGACATGGGGTATATCAGTAGGAGAATGCTGAGGATGGAGACACCAGGAAGGAGGAAAAGAAGAAGGCCAAGGTGAGGGAAGACATGCAGGTAGTTGGTTTAAAAGAGGCAGATGTAGAGGACAGAGTAGTGTAGAAAAGGATCATCCGCTGTGGCGACCCCTAATGGAAGCAACCGAGAGAAGAAGAAGACGATTTATTGGGGAGGTAGGACCTCAGTGGTTAAGGCTTTGGGTAAATGATTGGAAGGTTGGGGGTTCAAGCCCTAGTCTTGGGGCCCTTAAGCAAGGTCTTTAACACAGTCTGTGCTCCAGGGACACTGTAACATGGCTGACACTGCACTCTAACCCATGCTTCCTACATCGCTGGGATATGCGAAGAAATAACTATTTCTCTGTGGGTTCGATGAAGTATGTGGGATTTGATATGGCTGGGATTTGTACTCATGACCTTCAGATCGAAAGTCAAATGCCTTAACCGCTAATCTACCACCTAAACAGTTTTATCAACAGAGGTCTTTAGTACTTTACTTAGATACAGTATTGGCCAAATTTTAATCTACAGACAACATTGAGTGGAAGACGTTGTATCTCTGTAATCAACCTTTTTGCCATGTATAGGTCATGGTATGGATATCATTAATTTAGTCTTGCAGAAAAAAAAACAATACTAATTAATTTATTGAAGGTCAAAGCAGTCAGATTACACGGTAACATGAGATGTGCCCGTGTAGGATTACAACCTGGCTTGTGAATCCTGCATCCTAACTGGTTTTAAAAAATCCTGACAACCAAAACCTAGACAAGCAGACAATATCCAAATCTTGGTTGATCTTGCAAACTGTTGACCAGTCCAGAATGCTCACGCAGATGTTTGAGCAATCATTTTGCAGGACTTGTGTCCAATCCCACCTACTCCTTTAGACACTCATGACCAATCCCACCCAACTTGTGTTGGTAAGCCCAACTTGCTCTTGCAAACACACTGAACCAAGCCAGTCCCCCCTGCACACTCTTTTGACCAATCCTAGATGCTCTTACTAACACATTAGAACCGTTCTGTCTCCTCCTGCAGACAACCATGACCAATCCTGTCCCCTCCTGTAGACTCTTTTGACAAATCCTGGATATACTTGCAGACACTCTTGATCAATCCTGTCCCCTCCTGTAGACTCTTTTGACAAATCCTGGACATACTTGCAGACACTCTTGATCAATCCTGCCCCCTCCTGTATACTCTCTTGTCCAATCCTGTCCCCTCCTGTAGACACTGTTGACCAATCCTACATGCTTTTGCAAACAAACTGGAAAAATCGTGTGCCTTCCCACAGACACTCTTGACCAATCCTGCATGTTCCTGGAGACACATGTGACCAGACACTGTGGACTATTTGAGAAATCCTGTCCCCTCCTAGACACACTTCACCAATCCCTCATGATCTTGCAGACACTCATGACCAGTCCTGTTCCCTTCCACAGACTTTTCTGAGCAATCCTGCATGCCCTGGGCAGAAACTACTTTCCAATTCTGTCCGCTCCTAAATGCAATCCCAAGTATTCCTGTTCACTCTTGCAGACACGTCCTCACTGCTGCCTGCTCCTAAAAAACTTTTGACCACAGCAGACCTCCAGACATTATTTTCCAAATCTGCTTGCTTCCACAGACTTTTAATCAATCCGGTGTTGCATATTCTCTTGATCAATCCCGTCCACCCCCATGAAAAAGTTTCCCCACTTTTAAATCAATTTGATACCAGTTTCAAGTCCACCTTTGGCCAAATAGGAACCTCCAGGCAGGTACAAGCAAAACTGGATAATTTCAGTGATAAAAAAAATGTGTTCAAGTTTTGACATATAAATTTGGCACATAAAAATCACTCTGAGCTCCATTGCAGCTTGAACTTCTCTTATCTGTGCACATTTCTCAAAAGCACAAGCCACATACTTTCAGCATGAACGGAATACGCACAGTGTGCAGACATGCCCATTTCTTTAACCTCTTATATTCATTATACACAATCCTTATACAGATAACACATTTAACTACAGGTATTATAAAGATAAACTGCATATTAATGCTCACACTGCTCATTAACCTGACCGGAAAGCAAATAAGTGGGAAGAATTTTTAGGACTAATCAAATCTCGCTAAAATATCGACCCAAATCGTTCAACAATAATGCAACTTTTTTTATTCGGTTCTTTCCACCCCTGATCCATTTTCGTCTTCTTTGTCTCAGCATGTCCAAGCCTGCACACCCTGCCAAGCTCTGGTGCTCCATGGTACTGCATGACATCATCTCTGTGCTGTGTTGTGATTGGGCGGAGGCCCGGATCTGTCTTCAAAACAAGACAGCTGGTGCGCGTTTAGTTTTGGGCAGGGCCATAACTGGCTTTACTGTGTTTACTGAACACCGAAATGACACATTTAGGCCACAAGCACGCTGTAGTGATGTCGTCCAAATCCCGAATCTAGTGAGAATCCAACACAGCCCTCGGCGATAAAAATCCAGAACACACACACACACACAGAAACTTAATGAGGGTTATAAAGAAATACAAAGCCATAAAACTTGCCATTTCTGGGGAAGCAACAGCTATTATACGTGACTGTCAAACCTCACCACATCAGTTTAACTCAAACAATCTGATACTCAATACTAAAATAAATCAAGAGCATAGATTTGATGTAATCATCTGTAAAAGAATTTGCAGTTAGATTCAAAATTTATGTGTCCTCTTAGAAACACTTTTCCGTTTATTTATCTAGAAAATAAAACAATAAAGAACTAAACTGTTGCATAATCGATATATTATGGTCAAAGTGTATCGTAGGTGTGATCTATGAACATCATGCACTCTTGCTAGGGGAAACAAGTAAAAAAGCAAATTGAGTTCAAGAATTGAAAAAAGAAAAAAAAAATCGGAATGCAAAAATAAAATGATTTGACAAAAAAATGTAAAAAATTACATTAAATTATTAAAATAAGCAAGAAATCAAGAATAAACAGACCAAAAAAGAAAGAAAGTTAGGCCAAAAGTTTGCAGACACCTGAATATAAGATTCATATGTTCCTTTTAAACATTCTACATTTAGTCTCCGTTTGCTGTTATAATGAGCTCCACTCTTCTGGTAAGATGTTCCACTAGATGTTCTGGAGGTTTGTGCTCACACAGCTACAAGGGTGTTAGTAAAGTCCGGTACTGATGTAGGTGAGGTGAGGAGGATGTGCAGTCAAGATGAATAGAATTCATCCCATAGGTGTTCAATAAGGTTGAAATCAAAGCTCTATAGTGGGAGATCCTCCACTCCACCCCATATAAAGCAGATCTTCACGGAGCTTGCTTTGTGCTCATGCTGAAACAGGTTTGGGTCGCCTAGTTCCATTAAAGAGAACATTTTTATATTACCGCATCCACATTGGGCTGGAAAACTCAGGCGTCCCAACAGTGTTGTCCATATAGTGTGTGTGTACAAAAGAAATATATATAAAAAAATGCATGAATAAATTAAAAAGTAATCCATAATAAAATCAATAAATAAGCAAGCAAGCAAGCAAAATATAAATAAATAAATAAATAATAAGAATGAAAGCAAGAAAAATAAGATTTCATATTTTAATGGAACAGCTTAAAATATTTTTGAAAATGTCCAATTTAATTTAATTCACGAGAATTTTATTCCAAGGAACCCAAAATGAAATATATTTGGTATTTTCTAATATTTTGGCCTAAACATCACTTGCTTTAGAAAAGTTTCTGAAAAATCCACTGACACTGACTTACTCTTCTGCGAACCTGCGTTCAGCAGAGAATCATACCAGCCTGCAGCAAATCAACAGGAGCATAACAAAGCAACCCACTTCCTGTGGAAAACTGTGTGCCCACTCACATGTGATTGTGTGTGATTAGTTTTAGCATCCTAGAGTAAAAAATAAAACAAACCAAAATATAAAAAGCTAAGCATGTGTTCATATGAGGCATGACCCTGATCCGCCCATCTCACTGTAAATGTATAAACATCCCTAACTTCATTCATCTTCATTCAAGCACCTCATCCTGTTCTGGGTCCTGGTCAATCCAGGAGCCTGTGCTGGGAATAATGCGAATGGAGGAAAAGGGGGAAGGAAAAGACCATAGCATGGAGGGGGGGGGGGGGGGGGCATGTGGACCGTAGATACACTATATAGTCAACAATTTGTGACCACTACTCTTCTGGGAAGACGTTCCACTAAATTGTAGAGATTTGTGTTGTTTTAGCCATGAGGGTTTTGTTAAGTCAGGTACGGTGTAGGTGAGGTGAGGAGGCCTGGGGTGCAGTCGGAGGTGTTCAATAGGTTTGAGAGCTCTATAGCAGGCCAATTAAGATCTTCATTGAGCTGACAATGCTGGAACAAGTTTTTAGTTCAAGTGAAGGCAAAATTTCATGGTACTGCATCCAAAGGCATCTTATACAATTAAACTCTGTGGTCTACTTTATGGAAATGTAAGGCGTCCCAATACTTTAGTCCATCTAGTGTAGTCAAAGGGTTTGTATCTTTTTTTTTTTTTTATGTTTCTCAAACAACAGGCTTCACATAGCTTAGTATCACATGTGCTGTCTGTATCTGTGTCGGTTTCCACTGGGTAATCCAGTTTTCTCCGTGCTCTTACACCCCATGCGAAATTTCACTAGGACTCCCATGAATTCCTGCTTTGCCCCAGGATCGGTGTCCATGGCAACTCTGTTCTATATAAAGCACTTACTGAAGTACTGAAGATGAATGCAAAATGTTGTTTGTGTGTTCAGGAGGCACCTTTAACTTTACACTTTTTTAAAATGTAAATCGAGTCTGCAGATATATCGTGAGACTGTTTTTTGTGTGTGTACATGTGTGTTTAAGCAGAGCATCGGATTAAGTGATGATGAACGCCTACCATCAGCTCCCTTTGGTCCTCCAGGTTTTTGAGGAAGGCAGAAAACTCCTGCAGAGACTCATCTGTAAGACACACAAACACACACACACACACACACACACACACACACACACACACACCACAAAAGAAGAGGAAGACATCATGTGAATTAGTTTTGAGGGAAATCCTCAGTTACCTGAAGCATCTTATCTGCGCATCCTTATAAAAAGCAACACAGCAAACATGCCAACACAAACAGGAATTATAGTACTGGTACATCTGCTACAGAGAGCTGAAAGTGACAGAGATGAGAGAAAGATTAGAGATTTGGAAAGTACAGATTCGTAAGGAGACATAAAAGACAGCAAAAAAGAAATAGACATTAAAAAACAACATACTGAAAATGAGAAAAAAGATGAAAAAAAATGCAAAAAACAAGCAACAAACAAAGCAACAAATAAAACTGCTGAATGTGTAATTAATAAAAAAGAAAGAAAGAAAGACAGATAGAAGAATGAGCAATGTTTAAATTTTTATTAATTACAATGTTCACTGCGCTATTTTGTGTTTTGTGTATTTGTCTTGTGTTGTCTTTGTACTGTTTGCACCCGGTTGCACACGATGCACTTTATGTGGCGAGGACACTTACTAGTCCTTAGCTCTGTGTTTTCTCTTTTCTGTGATTGTTGCTGTATGTAGCACGAGGGTTCAGGAGGAACATTCTTTTATTTTACTGTGTAATGCGTCAGCTATATATATGGTTGAAAAGGCAATTAAAACCTTCTTGACTTGAAGAAGAATTAAAAAAAAGGCATGAAAGACAAAGACAATGAGAAAAAATAAATCAAATGAAATGATTAAAGAAATTAGAGAAAAGAGAAAGAAAAAAGAAAAACGAAGATACAAGCTAACAAAGGAATGACACTGTAATCAGTAATCAGGTATGAAATATGAAGAATATGAAGGCAATAGAAACCATGAAAAAACAAAACAAAACAAACAAATCTATGTAAGAAAGAAAGAAAGAAAGAAAGAAAGAAAGAAAGAAAGAAAGAAAGAAAGAAAGGTGTAATCCTGTGATCATGAAAGATCATCACTCTCAAATATTTTCTCACCAATGCACTTTTCATCATCAGTCTTCGCGTCACCGATGTACTCAAACTGGAACTCGCCCAGACACTGAGCAAACTTCCGCTGGGCCTGAGAAAGCTCTGAAATCATCACAGAGAGAGAGAGAGAGAGAGAGAGAGAGAGAGAGAGAGAGAGAGAGAGAGAGAAGTCAGGCATGAAGCAATGAAACATGACATACAGACATGATTTAGAAAACACCAAATGGAAACATGGCTTTAATTAATAGGTTTAATTAATTGATCATCAGCACCATCAGTGTGACCACTTCTTAAAAAAATAAATTAATAAATTACACAAACAAAACCCAAGTTTCAGCAGTTTGCTTTTCTAAAGAATTCAGCTGTATGTTACACCAAGGAGGAAAGACATCAGCAATGATCTTAGAGAACCAATGGTTGCAGCCCATCAATCTGGGAAGGGTTATAAGGCCATTTCCAAAAATAAAATAAAGCTCATTGTTATACACTGAGGATGATTATTCACAAGTGGAAAACATTTAAGACAGTTGCCCAAGAGTGGACTGTTCAATGCGCAGAAAAATACTCAGAAAAAGACGTTGACGTCTCTTCTCTATAAAAAAACACATGACAGCATAAGGAACAAACCACAAGACTTCTGGAACAATTGTACAGACAAGACCAAAATGCACAGCGCCATGTTTGGTGAAAACCAAACACAGCATATCACCACCAACACCTAGTACCAACTGTCAGATATTGGAGTGAAGTGGTGGTAAATTGGGCTTGTTTTGCTGCCACAGGAACTGGGCAGCTTACAGTCATTGAGTTGGCAGTGAAATCCACTGTATATCAAAACTGAAGCCATCTGTCCAACAGCTAAAGCTTGTCCGAAACTGGGTCATGTGACGGACAGTGATCACAAGCACACGAGCAAATCTACAACAGAATGTCTGAAGAAGCACGGAATCAAAATGTTGCAATGTCCCAGTCAAAGTCCGGACCTCAACCTGATTAAAACGCTGTAGCAAGACCTTAGGAGAGCTGTGCATCAACAAATACCTACAAACCTCAATGAACTGAAGCAATATTGTAAAAAAGTGTCAACCAAAATTCCTCCACAATGATGTGATTAATAAAGTCACACAGAATCTGCTTTAAATTATTGCTACAAGAGATGATTCTTTTTGGTTGGATTTAAAAAAAGTCTCTTTAAAGGGGGTGTAATCCCATTTCATAAATTCTGAGTTATTAACACTGTTTGAGTGTTGGATTCTCATGCTAAACATGGTCAAAGTTTAAAATGGATGTATGACGGAGTATTTCTGTGTCAAATACACTCTTTCCAGATCATCTTTCATGACGTCATGAAGGGTGGAATTCCTTGTATAAGCACTTCTCCTCAGAAGACCGAGAGCAAAAGCGCACCCATCACCGCGCTTCATTCGGTTACAGAAGTCGTCGGTAGAGCTTCTCAAGACTCTACAAAAATATCTACAAAAAAGTGTGTTTTTGGATGTGTGGGAAGAAAAACCTTTTTCAGCTTCCTAAAGAGTCAGCGTTACATAAACAGTGGATGACATCGGTTTTCCACGACAGCAACGGAGTTTCGCAAATGTGTGTGTTTGTTTGTTCCCATCGTTTCCTTAGCTCCGCCCACAGCACGCCTCCAGGAGCTCGGCCGGGTTTGGAAGATAAGCGTAAAGCTGTATATTTGGTTTATAAATTTAATGAAACTAAAGACTCTTTGGAAAAATGAAGGATGCAACACTGCTCTTTAAGTACTTGAGATAAACATGAGATTGGCTAAAACTGAGTGTGTTATATCCCCCGTATGGTCTCTGAACATTTGGCCTCTGTGACTGTCAATCCTAATGGAGGAATTGTGGCTCTGTTTTCAGTACTGTGAAAAAGATTCAGTCAAATTCCAGTCAATTCCAGAAAAACTGATCTATTTGCACACAATCACTTTGTCCATCACTGTACTGACCTGTAAAACACAATGAAACAACTCAAAATTAGATTTTTTTTGTGTGAAAAAGACCAGCAATGTTAACACTGTGGAAACATTATCCATCCTTACAGTCCCAAGGGGTGATCCCGTTATTGCGGACATCCCATGAGGGGGTGCATGAGAGAAACAAATAGAGTATTTTAAGATGAGATTTATGAGTGGTATCCAACTGCGCAGTAATTTCAGCTTGGAGCTCTGAGAAATGAGCTGATCTTTACAAACAATTATTTATTTATTTATATATACATACATACATATACACACACTATATATATATATTTTTTTTTTATTATATATATATATATATATATATATATATACACACACACACACACACACACACACACACACACACACACACACACACACACACACACACACACACACACACACACACACACACATATACATACACATACATATATTTACATACATATATTTACATACACATTTTTTTTCTGACAGAATCCAAGCAATGAGGAGGAGTTTACTTCACAAATTGTGAGGTATAAGTATTAAACTATGACCTTTTCAGAGAAGCAGTGTTATGCTCATGTTTATGCTGATGACCTGTGGATTACTCCTTGCTAGCATAGCGCTTTTTCCTCAGGCTTCAAAAGTTGTGTACACCTCACCATCACATGCAAATGTGCTTCATAAACATCCCATTGCAGATTTATTTTATAATAAGCTCCACTTTCTGGGGCGGCATTCGAGTACATTTTGGGATGTGGCTGTAAGGATTGATGTTCAGTTTAATAATGGATGAGGTGTTAGGATAAGGGGTTCAGGGCTCTGTTCAGTTCTTTCTAGGGATGTCAACGATTAATCGACGATCGATTAATTGTCGATAAATATTTTAATCGATAAACCTTATCGATGGTCGATTAAGCATGATCACCATTAACGTGCATAGTTTGAGACGTAGGCAGCTAGCTGGTTTGCCAACCGCCAAAAGAGGACGACGCACGCGGCTTATGCCAAAACATGTAAAGTACAGCAGTTGTGAAAGAAAGTGAAGCGAGCACGCAAGAGTTTTGTTTGGGATCATTTTATTTCAAATTAAGGAATTTCCTAAAATGCAAAAACTGAAAAAGTGTATTTGATTTTCATTCACTTTATTTCCGTGAAAATAGCTGCCGTTGTTGTTCAATAGAATATTCAAAATAGGCTCATTAAAACACAAACGCACACACTCACACGAGATGAAATATGCGTAGATCTTTACAAAATACACATGGATTATAAAGCATGTGAAAAGCACACACAAGATAAAATGCACTTAGAACGCTTGGATTATGAACTGGGTTGAGCGAGCGGAGTGGAATCTTCAGAAAGGCGCTCTGCGCTCTTAAGGAAATATTACCACTCCGCTTCGCTCAGCTCATATGCCAGAGTGCATCTGAGACTGCGTTATATTAGTCATTCTATTTAAATTAAATAATTATATGAAATGATCAATCGATATATTTTATAATCCTACTAGCCTTTTATTTACAGTAAAAACCCTTTCCTTTGTGGGAGGACGCTTGCGTTTTTAGTGTCATTGCACAACAATTCATGCGATAACTACTGTAGACGCATCTTGCAGTATGAAGGTTAACGATTAATCGATTAATTGATCGTTAATTTAAACGACGATCGATCATGAGAATTTGTCGAAATCGACATCCCTAGTTCTTTCACATCAAAACTTTACATACCATATCTTCATGGAGATTGCTTTATGCACAGAAGCATCGTTATGCTAGAACAGGTTTGGGACTTGTTCTATACAGTAAAATCTTAATCTGATTTGATGTACCCTATATGGACACTCTACAGGAAAGATTTTCCACTAGTCCTTGTGGATATTTGTGGAGATTCATTTAGTGTTCGTAGGTCAGGTACCTTGCCTGGGTTTGTGCACATGGACATTGCAATGCTGGAACAGGTTTTGGTCTCCTAGTTCAAGTAAAGGGAACATTTCAGGCTACAAACATTCAGAGATGTTCTACACAATTGTGTTCCTCTAATTGTGTTTGTGCTAACAGTTTGGGGAAGAACCACATAAGGCTGGAAAAGACAGGTGTCCAAAAAGAGATCCTGAGGAGAAGCTGCAGTGCAATGCAGAGCTAAACTGTTCAACAGCCAAATTATTCAAAAGCCCACTATTGAAGAGAAAAGTGTACATTTTGCTGTGAAAAAGACCCATAATTCCAGAGTGGTGACCTTCTAAGAGAAAAGCTCTAAACCAAAATCAACCAGTGTGTATGTGGCAGATTCTGGGCAGTGTGTAACCCTCGGAACACAGCTGACAAATAGTTTCAAGAGCTCCGGCCCTCTCCTCCCGGTCTCAGAATAGAAGTTGCAGGAAGCTGTTTTGTTTTTTTCTTCATGGTGTGTGAGGTAACGTCTCCATTTATATACACTATCTTAGATCACAGCTGCACACACTGACGCATGCTGCAACATGCAACAAGGCTGTGCTGGGTTTCATAACCGGCGACTCGGGTTTTGCTCGGTGAACTGAGAGAGCGTCCAAATATAAAGAGAAGCTCGCAGTAGACATTTGTTTAAAAAAAAAAAAAACCTGCAATTGAAATGTATTACGTGGTCATTTGAACCTGGATGGTTTGCAAATCAGGATTCTTTAACGAGAACAGTTCAGATACAGCAGTAAGGGTTGCCATCACATGAGTTTTTCAGCCATGCCACTGTGCTAAAGAGTTAAGTCTGTCTCCAGTAACTGATTTATGCTGTCGAGTGAAGGCAGGAATTGCATTTTCCTACTTTGTCGGAACGCTTCATCGACGTAGGTGTGGCTGAATAAGCGCAAATGACTCACCATGGGAATTAAGACACACAGAATTTGCGGTATTTACTATGCTGAGGTTAGGAATGTTAGTGCGCAAGCAGAAAAAGGAACAATTACTACAGCATATGAGACCACTGCCTTTGTAACACGACCAGTTTGCACATTAAAAATGAAATGACTTTGGATACATATCCTGAGAGAAAAGAAAACGCATTAATTTTATTAATAGGAACTCTTAGTAACTGACACTACAATCTACAACTAAATCACACTACACAAACAACCATTATACACTGATCAGGCATAACATTATGACATTATATTATTATGATTATGTGAATAACACTGATGATCTCTTCATCATGGCACCTGTTAGTGTGTAGGATATATTAGACAGCAAGTGAACATTTTGTCTTTAAAGTTGACGTGTTAGAAGCAGGAAAAATGGGCAAGTGTAAGGATTTTACAAGGGCCAAATTGTGACATCTAGATCACTGGGTTTGGAGCATCTTCAAATCTGCAGCTATTATGGGATGTTTTCTGGTCTGCAGTGGCCTGTATCTATCAAAAGCGCTCTAAGGGAGGAACAGTGGTGAACCAGCGACGGGGTCGTGGGCAGCTGAGGCTCATTGATACACGTGGGGAGCGAAGGCTGATCCATGTGGTCCGATCCAACAGACGAGCTCCTGTAGCCCAAATTACTGAAGAAGTTAATGTTGTTTACGCTCGAAGAGTCAAGACTGTTTTGGCAGCAAAAGGGACCAACACAACATTAGGCAGGTGGTCATAACGTTACGCCTGTAAGTATAGTAGTAGTATAGATTTTATGCCATGTCAGCATCTGTGGCTGAGTTACATAATACCATAGATGCAATAAAAACTAAACAGGAGAAGAAGAATGTAGCAGATTATTTACAGCACCTGTCAAAACTGTGGAAACAGCTAGTCTTTAATAGTTTTTTGAGATGCATTCATGTTCACTTTGTTTATTTAACATTCAACAAGCTTGGAAAAAGGCAAAATAACCCCACAATAATTAGACAGTGAATGACTAGAAGAAAGTTCTGTGGAGAGATGAGCCCAATATAGACACAGTCAAACATGTCAAACATGGAGGAGGAAGCTGAATAGTTTGGGGGTTGTTTTAGAGCAGGGAAGGTTGGAGACTTCTTCCAGGTAAAAGAAATCCTGAACCAACATGGCTGCCATTCCATACTTTAACACCATGCAATTCCCTCTGGACTGCGGCTCATTGGAACCGACTTCCATGATTTACAGGGCACAACTACGTCCGAGCTCTGTAAGCATTATTTAGAGAGCAAACAGTCAGCTGGAGTATTATTTATGATGGAATGGCCTGCTCAGTCACTGCACCTTAATCCTATTGAACTGCCCTGGGTTGTACAACTAGTGAAGAACAAATGAAGTACAATGTGAAGAACATCTTTAGCAGGTTTTTCAAGAAGCATGGCAAAGTAATTCAGATGATCGTTTGGAAAAAAAAAAACTGTCCAGATGCCAAGAGTGTGTAAAGCTGTTCTTCATTCTACATTTTTCTGTGTAGGTTTACTGTAGGGCAACCTTATCAACTTCTTCATCTCCTGATAGGACAACATGAGCCAGAACCCCAGTGGAAGATGATACTAAACGATTGAATCTGTAAAAGGTCCACTTTAGTTAAAAAGCCGTTATATAGTTCCATTCTACTATAATGCAGAACTCAACATAGCGACTATACACAAATAAGACAAGATGAGACAAGATGGGACAGAAAAGGGAAGTAACAGTAAGTACTGATGCATGGAAAAAAAAGAATACACACTAAACTGTAAACAAAAAAACTAAAGTTCATAATTTACTATATAATACTATGCACCTTTTCTTCAGATTGCTTAAGTACACTATGTACTAAAATATATAAATAACCACATAGAACTATAACAATATACATTATACTGCTAAAAGTATTGAGTCACCTGACCTTTCCTGCTATATGTGGTTCTTTTCCAAACTGTTTCCACAAAGCTGAATGCAGACGTCTTAAGATGCGATATAAGAGAATTTTGCATTCACATGAACTTTGGAACCCAAACCTGTTCCAGCATGGCAATGCTCATGTGCACAAAGTGAGCTCTTTGAAGATCTGGTTTACATGCTTTGGAGTGGCCTGCTACAGAGCTCTGATCTCATCCCTACTGAACACCTTTGGCATGAATGTGAACGCTGACTGCACCCCAGGTCTCCTCACCTACATCAGTACCTGCCTTTCGTCATTCTCTTGTAGCTGATGAACACAAATATCCATAAGCACACTCCAAAATCTGGTGGAACATCTTTCCTGAAGAGTGGAGGGAATTATAAGAGCAAATTGGGACTAAATGTGGAATGCAATGCTCAAAAATCACATACCGTACTCACGACCAGGTGACCCAATACTGTTGTATATATTGTGTAGATACAAAAGTACTAAATTTCAGTTATTAAATAGAATTATAATAACAAAACAAAAGACAAAAAAACCAAAAACATTTTTTTAACCGTTCTATGGTTAAAAGTGTTGTAGCCAAGAACACAAAACCGAGACCAAGGCAGCGGCCTAAGAAGTACCAAGAAGTGGTACCTCAGCATCAACGCTTCGGGTTACTAACTGGTAGGTTGGGGGTTCAAGCCCCAGCAAAGTCTAAGCTGCCACTAATGGGTCCTAGCGCAATGCACTTAACCCTCTCTTTTTCAGTGATGTTGTATCGTAGCTACCCATGCGCTTTGACCACAGCATCCTAATAAGCTAGGATATTTAAAGCTAAGATATGTGCTGTAATGTATAAGTGACAAGCAAAAACTTCTCTCTAAAAGCATTAATGCAACTATTCAATAGGTACCTAAAAATAACCAGGTAAGCTCCCAAATATTACCACACAATTACAGTTACTCATAGGATATAGATACAATACTCAACATAAACTTGAAATAGCAATATAGCCACCATATAGTGCTACACTACTAAAGTCATGCACCCAACTTAATCTAGTATTAGCCACAAAGTATTACACAACTACATTTACTCAATATGAGCTGGAAATTACCATTTAGCTCATATATAGTGCATTACAACTACAGTCACTTCTGCACTAGTCACTACACTCATATTAACCTAGAAGTAACCATATAGCTAACATAGTGCAATACCACTACAGTTACTTGTGAACTACATTCACAACACTCAACATTACAGTAGAAACAACCATATAACCAACATATAGTGTTAAACTAGTACAGTTCCTCATGTACTATACTCAACATAAACTAGAAATAACCGTATAGCTAACAGACTTATTTCTTGAGTTACTATATTCGAAATAATCAAGAAATAGTATAGCTGTAATACGATGCTACACTACCAGAGTTACTCGTGTACTACACCTAAAATATCCTAACATGAGTCGAGTTACAGAGCTGCTATGGAAGTGGTATCTTAGTAGTTAAAACTCTGGGTTACTGATCAGAAGGTCAGGGGTTCAATCTTCAATACTGCTAAGCGAATACTCTTGGGCCAAGTAAAAAGCACCTTTAGCTACCCTTTTAAAAAAGCACCTTTTACAACAATATGTTCTTAGAATAACTTTAAATAAAACAATCTTATTTTACATTTTTGGCAATGTATATATATTTTTATAACACTGACTACACAATGCATTAAAATTGCAACTCAGAGATCGATCGCAGCTGAATGACAATTCAATTGCTTTAAAAATTTAATGTAATGGTGTGCTATACCGTAATATATATGAGTCCAATACAATCAGCTCAGATCATTTGAACTAGTGGTTAAAGTGAAATCTCTTTATCTGTGCTCTTAACTTGTTGCATGTTGCGACAGTCAATGTGGCTGGCGGGGAAATATCCTGGAAAACACATCCACGCTGAAAAGCCTGAATTTTTGGTTTCGTTTGAAATCGGTGCATAGCTGCCAAAACAAAAACAAAAACAATGAGTATCTAATTATAGATAAATTTTCAGAAAAGAAATGTAGAAAAACATGCTAAACTACAAAGACTGAAGTTAAAAGAAAGAATGTACACAAAATGGGCAAACGTATCGGAACACCTGACTTTTACAGCCATATGCGATTCTTAACCAAACTTGAATTGGGATACCCAAACCTGTTCCCTTGAATAAACAAAAAGCTCCACAAGCACACTCCAAAATCTTATGGAACATCTTCAAATGTGAACTAAATGTGGACAATTTTGGTTAAAAAAAGAAAGAGCACATACAAGGTGTCCACAAAGTCCAGAACAACTCTGTATATTGCAATAAATAGTTGCTTCTGTATTGTGAAAACAGGGGAACCATGTCAGATTTTTATTTTGGTAATCCATAAACCTCCTCCTGGGCCTTCCTCTTTTCCTCCTTCCTGCTGGCTCCATCCAATCTCCCCTACCTTACTTTGTCCCCAAAACGTCCTACATGCATTGTCCCTGTAATAAACTCATTTCTAATCCTGTCCATCCTCATCACTTTCAACGAAAACCTCAACATCTTCAGCTCTGCTACCTCCAGCTCCGCCCCCTGTCTTTTACTTAATGCCACTGTCTCTAAACCATACAACATCTCAGGTCTCACCACAGTCCTATAAACTTTCCCTTTCACTCTTGCAGATACTCTTCTATCGCAAGTGAATTGGAAGTAAATACTCTATATTTGTGTGGTGTGATTCTCTATAATTTCTTTTTGTAGGCATTAGAATGTTGTTGTGAAATAACTTCCATCCATCTTATCCATCTAATTACCTTAACAAATAAACTGCATCCAAACCCTCTCCAAAATTCATTAAAGCCTGACAATCCAATTCTCACTAACTAATGAGAATAAAGCGCAATTAAGCCCACTCACTTTACATTTACAGCATTCAGCAGATGTCCTTATCCTCAGTTATACAGCTGATCAACTGAGCGTTAAGGGCCTTGCTCAAGGGCCCAGCAGTGGCAGCTTAACAATGCTGGGATTTGAACCCGTGACCTTCTGATTAAAATTTCAAAATCTTATCCACTGAGCTACCACTTTCCACTTTAGAGTTTTGTGCCTTAACGATGAAATAAACTTGCAGAGCATAAACAAAATCTCTGGCACCGCATTCATAAACTATGATTAGCAAAAACCAGAGCTTAGAATGCTGTTTATTTGAAGGGCGTCTTTAATTCGGAGTCAACAGTATACTTTTTTGGGCACAAATTTTATTCCATAATGCAGCTGGCTCTTAGAAACTTCGAGACATGATATTTCCGTTTAAAATATATAATTATTCTGTAAATCTGGTCATGTTCGTCCTTCTGTTATCCATTAACGTGTTTCTGTCTATACTTTGCCTCTGAACACTTGTGTGCCCAGAACCCTTCACAATGGTTCGACTCCTAAAAAAGTGGAGCTGTTGGTGGAATTTTGAGCTGTTCCTTTTTCCCCTCTCTACCTGGTCTCAGGGACATGGAGTAAACAAAAGACACAAGAGACTTTTTGTTCAAGGTGAACTGTGTTTGGCAGGACACAAAGCCTCAGTGTCTGAATGTCCTACAGAGACACACCTCCCTCTGCTCTGTAATTTCTGCCCTACTTAGGACTACTTTATCTGTCTCAAAACCAGCTATTAGGACTTGGATAATATTAGGCTTAGGGGATCATTTGAAGACAGCGTGATCATTGTGCTTAATAGCTTACGCTTAAATAAAGGTGAGCAGCAAAAAATGCTAAATATATTACCTTTGACGAAAACCAGGAATGCCAAATTTGCCACCTAAATACCCCCATACCCACTCAATTACATCACGCCAAATTACACTTAGACCTGCTAAACAGAGTTACGCCTTTTCAGTCAAACACTCGGCCCTGTGTTGCGCTTTGACCATCCACGACTAATCCTATACTTTCCCTCTGTCCTCCAAGCTGTGCGAATGTGAAACACTCCACTGTGCTGAGAAAACTGGAGTGGAAAATAAAGTCACCCCTCCCAGTGTCTATCTCAGGACAACAAAACATTCGTCCACTAGTGCTCACCCTTTCCAAAACACTGCCACGGAAGAGCTCTTTGAGAACGGAAGCACTGAAGCCCAGCCTGGTGTAAACAGATGATCTGGCAAGTAACTTTAGACGTGAGGGCACTTTCACACCAACACGTCCCATGCAGGTTCAAAGGAACGCCTGTAAAACAACACGCTCTCCGTGGAAAAGAAAAGCAGAAGCTAAATGAAGCAGCTGGAGGAACAGCGAGATGGCAGGAGGAATCGACATACCACACTGGGTGGTGGCTTTTGGGGCCGGCTGATATCACCATGTATTGTAATATCCACAGTGTGATAGATAAGTACACAATACATCTGTCTAAAATACTGTTGATATGGTAAAATGTTTTCTGGTTTCAATGTTTTATATACAGATAGAAAAATGTTTTAGGTCTTGTGTGTCTCCTGCACACCTTTTCCCAAACCTTTCCCACAGTTCCTACCTGCAATTCCTACACAATCCCCACCTACCACTTTCACATTTATTATATACAATCCATAACTACAACCTCTTGCATTCCTACTCCCCAATTCCTAGTTCTTAAATTGTCTTTATTACCATTGTTACCTATGATTAGGGTTGCAATTGGGTGGAAAGATTACTGTAAATTTCCAGAAACTTTCTATAGAAACTTTATCTGGGGAATTTGGAAAATATTCTAAGATGGAAACTTACTAGCAATTGATATTTATAAAAATGTATTAGAAATTTGGGAAAATCTATATAAACTGTATCATATACAAACATTTTGTTTGGTCCTAAGCTGACACGCATGCAAACTAACTAATATATTTTTTTTTAAATGACATTTTTGGCTTTGATTTAAATAATTTTGTTGCACATTAGCTTCTGCATGTGATCGGTGAACGTGTAGGGTAGAAATTCAACTGAAATTGCATAAAATCTTATTGTTCAAAACTGCATTTAATAGTTTAATAATACAAGTTCCCAGTTTATTCCCATTAAATTTCCAGTCTTGAAAATTCCCAAAACTTTTTCAGCCCTACCTATTATTCATAATTCCTACCAAAAATTCTTACAATCCATAGCTACAATCCTTACCATTCCCACCTAAAATTACTAATAGCATGAAGCACAATCTCTTTCTACAATTTCTGCCATTCCTAACCCAATTCCTAATAAAATATCCTACCATTCCTACCTACATTACATACAATCCTTACCCAAAATTCAGATTATTCCTATCATATTCAATTCAATTCAGTTTTATCTGTACAGTGTATTTAACAAAAGAGATTGTCCAAAAGCAGGAGTCCTACCTTACATTCCTACCCACAATTCTTTCCCTTCCAACCACAGTTTGTTCAGTTATTACCTGCAATTCCTACATACAATTCTATCTACCTATCTACCATTACCACAAACAATTTGTCCAATGGCAGATGTTATGAGTGATTTTGTGACATCATACTCAGCATATACAAGTAGCTCTTAAATATATATCTTCCAAAATATATTTCTTCCACAGAAGAGAACCAAAAACAGAAATCTAATTTTATTACACTGTAGCTCTAGTCCACCCTTAAACACACAAAAATGCATTGGCTACAGGCTTCCTGCACCCAAGTCCTTCTTAGGTCATGTGCAGGCGCCAGTGAGGTCATTTATGATGACGTCCTCTAAATGTAGCCATGTGGAGGGTTCAGCTAAAAAGCTAGGGCTGTATCTGATGTGCATATATAAAAATATGCTCTTCAGAAAGAACAGGTACTGGGTCTCATTAAAAAAAACATGTGTAAATTCATAAGAGCATTGACACAAGCCATTAAAGTTCTGGAAAACTAATATCCTGCAAAAGAGAATGAATATTACAGGGCCAGTGCAAGGTTTACTTATCGGAAAAATAAAGCCAGTGTTTAAATCAGTTCTGTATAGATATGAAAGATTTGCTACAATTTACCAAGACAATCAGAGCAACGCTTTGGATTTTGACTTTTGAGAGCGCTGTATGCTGATAAATATACTATGTATATAGTTTTAACATGATTTGAAATAACTTCAAATTCTTCATTTTTTCAAAAAAATTATCTTCCCTACCTACAATTCCAACAATTTCTACCTACAACCCCTAGAATTCCTATGTACAAATCCTTGCTACAACCCCTTCAATTCCTCCCTACAACGTCTACCTATAAGTCCCACATTTTCTACCTACAACCTCATAAAATTCTTTACTACAACCCCTACCTACAATTCCTATCCACAATCCCTAAAATATTCACTACAACCCCTACCCATAGCCCAAACCAACAATTTCTCCTTACATGTCCTTGCTATAACCCTACAATTCCTCCCCATGATCCCTACCTATAAGTCCTACATTTCTTACCTACAACCTCATAAAATTCTTTACTACAACCCCTACCTACAATTCCTACCTACAATCCCTAAAATACTTCACAACACCTACCTATAGCACCTACCAACAATTCCTCCATACAAGTCCTTGCTATAACCCTACAATTCCTCCCCATAACCCCTACCTATAAGTCCTACATTTCTTACCTACAACCCCATAGAATTCTTTACTACAACCCCTTCCTACAATCTCTAAAATACTTCACTACAACCCCTACCAACAATTCCTCCTAACAAGTTCTTGCTATAACCCTACAATTCTTACCCATAATCCCTACCTACAAGTCCTACAATTCCTACCTACAACCCTGTAAAATTCTTCACCACAACCCCTACCTGTTAGTTTAAAGTTCTGTGTAGTTTTTGTGTTCCCTTTTGTTAATGTATGTTGTTTGCTGTAGCACCTTGGTCCTGGGGAAACATTGTTTCGTTTTACTGTGTACTGCACTCTATTTGGTTGAAATGACAATAAAGCCTAATTGACTTGGACCTACAACTCTTCACTACATCCCTTAACTACAAGTCCTACCTACCTTATAAGTCACACAAATCATACTTACAAAACCTAAAATTCTTCACCACAACCTCTACTCACAGTACAAGTCCTACCTACAACCCTTACCTACTTACCAACAATTCCTACTTAGAACTTGCAGTGTTCCTGTGTACAACTCATCCATGCAATTCCTCTCTACAATTCTGCATATGCCAAGTGTAGGAACCATGCCCATGACATGAGAAACATGCTGAGGTGGACAAAATGGCCACTCTCCTAGCAAACGGCTAAGAACCTCAAGCAATAGCAATGAAAGCTTAATTTTTTGTAATAGACTTCACTTAACTGGGATACATTTATTTTCAAAATTGCTTATCCTCAGCACAAATTGTATACATGATCAGACTTTATCATGTACTGTCTAAGATCAATTTTCAGTGTAGGTGTGACAGGCTCAGGTGATATGAGTGAAGCTTACTCCTTTCGCACTTTGCTGATAAATGCCTTTGGTCAACATACTCACATACACATACACGCTCGAGAACTGAAAAACTGATCTCTGCGGTTCATAAATGTTTGTGAATCTGACGGGATTTCTTTTTTGGTTTGGTTTGCCTTACACTAACATTTACACACATCTTTTCTCAGTAAGTGAAGACTGATTTGAAACCTTTCTTTACTCTTGAAAACTCTCTTAATGTTTACACTAGTGTCTTCAAACGCTTTCGAAGGATCGTTCTCTCCACACGGAAACATCTGTAAAGGCAGACAGTAACTATTAAACCACACCATCAAGCTAGGATAGCAGCAATAACTGCAGTACACCACCAGCTACCATCTTGTGTCTTGAATCACATGGGTCACATGACCAAAAATACATCATAGATTTTAATAGCCAAATTTTTTTCCTTTTCCGTTCTACATTATAAATGGGGGAAAAAAAAAGTATATATTTTTTTTTTTAAATGTATTCACTTGAATGAGCGTATTCAAAATCTCCATTCTTACTGGACAAAAAAGCCATCCGAGTGTGGACAGAAGTCCAAGATGTAAAGCTTAGTATCCTAAGTATATAAATTGTAATTGCACACAATTAATTAAAATTAAAATAATTGCACACAATTATTTTTTTTTCCACAAATACTAAAATCCTGTGAAAGAAAACAAATACTGGTATGCAAGCAGGAGAATTTGACTCCCCTGCACTTACATAATGTTTTCCCCCCCCAAAAGGTCCCATGAATATCTGTGTTAGAGTTCCACACCCAATAATAAAATAAATAAATAAATGCAGACTAATCAATTACAGCCTTTTCCGTCTCGTCTCTCTTTCCAGACACGCATGTGTCTTCGAGGTATGTCTAAATAAGCTTCGGTATATTTCCATGCTGTTTTCAGTCAAGAGCAGTCAGTGGGTTTCACGTTTTATTCGACACATAGTATAATATTATTCCTTGGATTCTGCTTCAGATTAAACAAAAGCCCCCATTGCACCTGAGAACCCAAACATGTAACAGGCATGCATTCATTTCAAAGATAAATGCTGCTGGGTCTGATTAACTATCCGTGCAAGCTCTGGACTCGCTGAAGACATTTTCCAGCCCTGAGCCTCCTGTCCTTTTAAAGGCATCCAAAGAAGAAACAAGGGAAAGTGTTGCGATTTTCCCGTAGAATGCCAAAAGCCCTTTGCGCTGTGAGTCAAAGAATTACGCCGTCCCATTTATCAGTATCGTTTAGTGCTTTCTGGAAGAGGGCCACGTGAAAAGCACTGGACGTTTAATGAGTTGAAGCTAAAGTAAAAATGAAAACGTGACTGACACGTTAATGGACGACGGAATGTAACGTTTCTCACATAGAAATCCATAGGTCACGATTCTTCTATGCCACAATGTCTGGCCATGTTGACTCCAATTTATTTTAACACATTTATGCAGATCATGTAGGAGGTGGCAGTGAATTTTTGATCAGAAAGTATAAATACCACAGAGCTGCCACTGCTAGGCCCTTGAGCAAGGCCCTTAAGCCTCAACTGCTCAGTTGAATGAACAAAATAAGGGATAAGAGCGTCTGTCAAATCCCATTAATGTAAATGTAGGAGTTTTGCAATTTAACTGCATCAAACCGTGAGAAAATTATCCATTTGTCCCCTAATAACCAATCACAATCGACATGTGCATTTGGAATGCTTCACCTGTGTGTTTTGTAGTCTGGATGCCCCGCCCCTGCATTATTTCACATTCCCCATCAGTGGGGCGTTGGTGCTTTCGGTCAAAGGAATATTTCGAAAGCCTGCAATCAGTCATGTTCAATAAATTATATCGCTGTAAATAGTGTTTGATTAAAGGGGACATAAAGCGCAGTTTCCTAAGAGTAGTAGTGCATTCTTCATATATGTACAAAATAAAGATACATCTTTACGCTTCTCTCCACCTCCTGGAGGCGTGCCGTGGGCGGCGCTAAAGAGTCACAAGCACAAGCAGCTTGGTGTAGCGATCATCTGCAAACTGTGCCTTTGCTATAATTAAAACACAAACGCAAACATAGTCTTAAATTAACTATGACTAACAATCAGATCCAGCTGTCTATATTCGATCCAGAATCAGATCCCGAGTCCGAAATTAAACAGCAGCAACGACTACAGAAGGACGCATCTATATGGTACAAGTACTGAACAAGGTTCTTCTTTTCTTACATCCAACAACACGCTTCTTTAGAGGCATTCTTCTCAGGATCTGCTGTCGACGACTTCCGTAACCGAATGAAGCATGGTGATGTGTGCGCTCTTGCGCTCGATCTTTCGAGAGAAGTGCCAAGCTCTGCCAAGCTCTGCCAAGCTCTTCCAGGGAGAAAAACCCAAAAGAAGTGTATTTGGCACAGAAATACTCCGTCATACATTCAAATCTCATGTTTAGCATGAGAAACCAACTCTTTAACAGTGTATAAACTCAGAATACATTAGCATTAGACCGCCTGCTTTAACACCAGTTAGCTATATTTTCTTCAGGATGCCAGTGCAAGAATAAGAGTAAAAATAATAATAATTCAGTGTTTTGAACAAGACAAAATCTTTCTTTAAAAAAATAAAAAAATACCTCCAACAAACTGTTAAGCGTAACTCATTATGACAACAACAAAAGATGGCTATAACACCATTTGCAGACAAATATAAGCAATCAGCAATAGTCAAAATCACATTCATGACACCTGAAAACTAATATGTAAAAAAAATTATAAAAATCTTGTGTTTAAAAACAAGTAAATAAAAATCCAGCGTACAACCGAGTATTACGTTATCGCCACTGACAACAAGCATTTCCTGACTTCAAGGCTGATAATATCATAATGCTCTCCTTTACTTGCCCTTTAAGCATGAAATGGTGGAAGTGCTTGCTTTCCTGTTTCCTGCACGATTAAACTGTTCAGAGTGGAGAAAATAAAACCCCCCTGGCCTTGTCACGTCATCAATAACAAGCGATCAACGTTAATTAATGTACGATGTGAATATTTGGTGCCAGGAAGGCTACAGTTCAGCATTAAAAAACAGAACACAGCGATGAGTCGCTCTGAAGCTACAGGACGATGATTGGAGGGTTTGGGGAGCTTAATCTGTGTGACACAATCTGTCTGCCCTGCATGACCACCAAACCTCAAAAACACAGAAAAGCTGTGATGTCATTAAACATCTCAGATGTATTCAGGATCAAGATGGCCGAAAGCTTTTTTCTTTTTTTTCTAAATGTCATGTTGCAGATTGAACTAAATATTTTACTGGTGCAATAAAAACTGATAGGTTTCTCCCTTTATTTATTGATAAAGCTTTTTTTTTTTTCCTCAACCTGCCCTGTTTACACACCCAGCTAACACTGAGCTTTCTCTAAAAGAAACTTTAACATTAAATACCAAAATATAATGCTATTAAAAGTCAATATATACAGTACAGACCAAAGGTTTGGACACATTCTCATTCAAAGAGTTTTCTTTATTTTCATGACTATGAAAATTGTAGAGTCACACTGAAGGCATCAAGGGCTATTTGACCAAGAAGGAGAGTGATGGGGTGCTGCGCCAGATGACCTGGCCTCCACAGTCACCGGACCTGAACCCAATCGAGATGGTTTAGGGGTGAGCTGGACCGCAGAGTGAAGGCAAAAGGGCCAACAAGTGCCAAGCATCTCTCGGGGAACTCCTTCAAGACTGTTGGAAGACCATTTCAGGTAACTACCTCTTGAAGCTCATCAAGAGAATGCCAAGAGTGTGCAAAGCAGTAATCAAAGCAAAAGGTGGCTACTTTGAAGAACCTAGAATATGACATTTTTCAGTTGTTTCACACTTTTTTGTTATGTATATAATTCCATATATAATTCCACATGTGTTCATTCATAGTTTTGATGCCTTCAGTGTGAATCTACAATTTTCATAGTCATGAAAATAAAGAAAACTCTTTGAATGAGAAGGTGTGTCCAAACTTTTGGTCTGTACTGTACATACTCTTTGGTATCAAAAAGTTAAAACTAAAAGTGCTAACTGCTGCTATTCCAGTGTTACCATGTCTACGATTTCATCATGGACACAAAGGACAAAGAGCACACGTGAAATTATTTGTAAAACTGGCCAAATCTGCCAGAGAGATCTTTTGAGCGGAAGAACATCTCTGGAACATGACGAGAGAACAGGAAAACCTTAAACAAGCTCAACCCCCGAAAATGTCCAAACCATTCAGCAACTTGTGCATGATGATCGTCGGAGATCATGTCATGATCATGTTAGCCAGAACTGGCTGCTATGGACTTCGCCCTCTTCCCGAAGATGAAGATCAGGCTCAAAGCTCACCGTTTTGACACTATTGCAGAAGGTGAAGAGACCTACTTTCAAACCTTAGTACCACCTCATATAAACACTAAACTTGAACTTAGATTTTTGTAAAAACATTTTGAACATCCCATTCCACATTTAGTCCCCATTTGATGTTATTTTTTGCTGTTTTGCTGTTTTTTTGTGCTCATTCAACCACAAGAGTGTTAGTAAAGTCCAGTACTGATGCGAGGTGATCGGCCTGAGGTGAAGTCACTGTGTTCTAATTCATCAAGGAAGGCTTAGACTAGACAGGATGGTACGAGACGGGACTAGAACTTGACCGGACATGACTGGACAAGCAGGGTTTCTGCAACTTTCACAAAGTCAAATTTAAGACATTTTTATGACAATTAAGAATGAAATTTAAGACAAACACATTAACATTACATACATCACATTAAATACACACAAAAATATAGTTAGCAACTGGCCATAACATTTTACATGTGTGGTACAATTCGAAAGAGTCGCACCAGTAACAGAAAGCTGATTGGCTGTTGAATGTTGGTCTTCATTTGTAGTTGTAATATAGCGAAATATTTGGACCAGCGGAAGAAAGATTATTATAACGGAAACTAACAAACAAAAACATTCGAATGTGCTGCAGGAGTGTTTCAATGAGCATTAGAGGTTGCGTTGCATTAACATAGAAAAACTAAGACCTGTTTAAAATTTTTAAAACCTAAATTTTAGATTTTTGAAATTAAGACCCTGCGGAAACCCTAAAAAGAGAAGAGAAAAGACATGGGAGAGCACATGACAAGAGGATGATGGCATGATGGACGGGATTTAGTTAAATGGGACAAAACAGGAGATGATGGGACAAGACATGGTATGATGAGGCAAAACAGAAAAAGACGAGACGATGAGATGATGAGACAGGACAGGTGCTGAGACATGATGGCAAGACCTGACAAGACATGACATTATGGGATTGGAAACAAGCTGAGATATTACATGAGTTAGATATGACATAGTGCCATTTCAAATGTCACTACAAATGAAACTTTTTAAACAGGACAAAAAAAAAAAAAAATTTATATATATATATATATATGTATAGGTTTTAGATTACTACACAGAAATAATAATAATTTTTTTAAAAAGACTAGTGTCCAAAACAGCACTTATATCAGAAATATCACAGGAAAAAAGAAAACTACACTGAAAAAAAGAGGAGAGGATACGCGCAACATGAGAAGTAATAAAATACAAGAGGGAAAGTGTCGAAAAAGAAGACGAGGAGGTGAAAAAGAGAAGAAAGGTAAAGCAGGTGAAAGATTTTTCTTTTCACACAGTTCTGAGTAATTGTCTGAAAGTGACCTCAGGCTTTGTGAGGTTTTTTCTTCTCTCTAAATACTTCTCTCATTTGACACGGTCATGTTTACCTCCAGGACAGATTTACCCTTAAAATGTCACAGAAGGCCTATGGGACATTTTTCTACGATATTTTATTAAAAATATGACACTTTTTTTTTTTTTTTATCTCAGGTAATAAAGGCTTCTTTGATTCAACATCCTTATTTTTTTCAGTCTTTTGTGTTCTGTGAAAACCCATTAAGCAAATTTATCACAGCTCCACAGTGTGTGTTCTGGCACGTGTGAAAGCGTTATTATTATTATATTATTATTTTAGCTATTATTGTTGTAGCTCTGTAATCAGACGGCGCCTCTGAGGGTCACACGGGAGCACAAGCGTGTTTCCATGTACATCCCTTTAAACCCCTGCAGATTCTTCCTGTGTGAGTGACGTTTTTTTTTCTACGGTTTTTTTTCCCGAGGTCTCTTTCATGGTTTCCACCTCCGGTTTTTCACACTATGGAAAGCAAATTAAAGTGTCTGTGGATCAGGCGTAGGAGACCTCAATCTCAATGTATGAATGTGAAAAGAAAAAAAAGAAAAGTAAAAATAAAGAAAGAAAGAAAGAAAGAAAGAAAGAAAGAAAGAAAGAAAAAAAGAAAGAAAGAAAGAAAAGAAAGAAAGAAAAGAAAGAAAGAAAGAAAGAAAGAAAGAAAGAAAGAAAGAAAGAAAAGAAAGAAAGAAAAAAGAAAGAAAGAAAGAAAGAAGAAAGAAAGAAAGAAAGAAAGAAAGAAAGAAAGAAAGAAAGAAAGAAAAAAAGAAAGAAAGAAAGAAAATGAAAAAGAAACTAAGAAAGAAAGAAAGAAAGAAAGAAAGAAAGAAAGAAAGAAAGAAAGAGGAAGTAAATGTAAAAGAAAAAGAACAAAAGAAAGAACAAAAAAACAAACAAAAGAAAGCGGAAGCAAGTGGAAAGAAAAGGATGTTAAAAAAATTATCTATGAAGCATATGTTCTGGTGTCCACAAACTTTTGCTCATATAGTGTCTCATTATTACCTCATACTCTTTGGGCTGCATTTTTTTATTCAATAGATTTTACTGCATCCTAAAAAATAACACTGTTAAAATAAAAATTTATTAAAATCAAACAACATTACAAAGTTGATGATGAACAAAATCTGACAGAAAAATAAGTAAAAAATTACAGCATTTAAATAAATAAATAAATAAATAAATAAATAATAAGAGCAGGGTTTCTGATAATTTGACAAAGTCAAATTAAAGACTTTTTAGGACGTAGCGACTGGCCTTAAACAAGCCCTAAATTAATAACTTTTAATTATTTTTTAAATTTTTTTATTTTTAAATCTGAGAGAGATTCGCTCCAATAACAGAAGGCTGATTGGCTGATGAATGTTGGTCTCATTTGTAAAAGCAAAATTATATTTGGACTCAATTATTTGGATTCAATAAACATTAGATGCAGCGTTACATGGACATAGGAAAATTACGACCTGTTTAAAATGATTTAAGACCTAAAACAGTGAATTTAAGACATTTTAAAGACCAAAAATATATTATATAATTTTTTTTTTTTTATTGACTTTTTTTTTTTTCTTTTTTTTCTTTTTTAAACCCTTTATTGGTATAATTCACAGACGCTGCATTTCCTGTTATACAACACGTTATTTCTATTCCTGAAAATCCAAGATAAACAGCTAATCCGATTGGTTAGATTATTTCATCGAAATCTGCTTCTTCGAGTTCTGGACCTTAAAAAAAAAAAGGTAATTTCATGATGATGTAATAATAAATATAAATCTACTTTTTGGTTACAGGAACCTTAATCCCATTCTAATGAAAGATCCTCTCGTTTACTGGCTGACATCAGATCGCATTTTCATTCGTAATTGCAAACTGTGGAAAGAAGTGAAGCAGGACCCAAGACGCTGGGGAAAAAAATTGGCAAAGGGGAACACATGCGTCTGATTACGGATATAAACAACAGCTGGGAAAATAACTTTAAACACCATACCTTCAAACGAGGGCAATAAAAGAAACCGTTTTCTGATTTAATATTTCATAAGTGATGGACACAAGCGAAGTTCACGCCCATGAGAGAAAATGGAGAGAATATATGTGCAAACAAAAAGTTGTGACCAGGCGCAAACATTACACTGATGAGGAAACGGAAAGTAACCAGAACGCATCCTCTTTGCCTGACCTCACCCTGTAGCTGTGTGTGTGTGTGTGTGTGTGTGTGTGTGTGTGTGTGTGTGTGTGAGTAAGCGAGCGTGCGTTGCATGTCTGCCATATTCTGTTTCCTTCTGAATCAAGGACTCTGTGACCCCACACATCCTCCTGGATCTCCAAATACAGGAAGACTGGAGTTAAATCCTCTCGATGACCATCTCACTTTGGCTACTGTTCAAATTTCCACCAATCGGATTATCTGAGAAAGATTACAAGAAAACTGTAAAGAAAGCCCTATGGGAAAAACTTTGATTTGTATGGTTTTTTTTGAACATCCCATTCCGTATTTAGTCGTGAACACCTGATTTTTCCAGCCATATGTGGTTCTTTTTTTCAAAACTGTTTTCCAAACTTGGAGGCACCTGATTGCACACCATGTCTTTGGAATTTATGAAGTTTGAAATTTTCCCTTCACTTGAACTAGGAGACCCAAACCTGTTCCAGCATGACCGATGCCCCTGTGCGCAAAGCCATCTCCATGAAGATATATTTTACATGGGTTGGAGTGGAAGATAGAAATCTGACCTCAACCCTATCAAACACCTATGGGATGAATTGGAACACTGGCTGCACCCCAGGCCTCCTCACCTCACCTACATCAGTACCTGACTCGATCACAAATGTCCATAAGCACACTCCAAAATCTAGTGGAACATCTGAGATGTTAAAAAAGCACATGGTCTAATGGTTGGGTGTCCACAAACGTTTGCCCATATAAAAGAGCTAAAATAATAAGTCAATAAGTCAAGCTCTTGATGTGGTTTTTTTCTTTCTTCATTGGTCTCCACAATAAAGTGATAGTAGTCTTTTGTGTACCATTGAGCAGTCGCGAGTCCCATATATTATTCCAGTCAATATACTACATGGTGCGCTCACCGCTGCGGCCCGGGTTCAATCCCTGGTCAGGAAACCAACCCCAGCCATTAGGGTTGCACAAGCCAGTGCACTCTTAGTGCCGGTCCCAAGCCCGGATAAATGGGGAGGGTTGCGTTTGGAAGGGCATCCAGCGTAAAAACTTGTGCCAAATCAAACATGCGGATCATGAATACGGATAATCCACTGTGGCGACCCCTAATGGGAGAAGTCGAAAGAAAGTTAAATATACTACATGGTGTGGTCGATTATGTGGTTTGGGAGACAACCCAACTGCAGCCCACTGCAAACGATCCAAAACGCAGCTGCCCATGTTCTCCCACACCACCACACTGTAGCTCCCTCCACTGGCTTCCAGTAGCTGCGCGTATCAGATTTAAAACACTGATGCTTGACTACAAGGCCAAAAACCTAACCGCACCATCTTACCTTCTGGCACCGAGGTGGTGGTATGAATTTCTCGTAGATGACCAAACAGCAGAGTCCCTGGCTATCTTCCATCGATGAGTGAAGACCAACCACTTCCTGAAACACTTTATCTAATACTTTTCCAGGTTTGCTTTGTCTATTTACCCCCAAAAAACCCTCAACGGAGTTGTAGTCTGATTTATCTTAAGTTTGTAATTTAGCATACCAGTGTAGATTAATTCATTATTAGAGACTCAAAGCACTTTTTGTACGTCGCTCTGGACACGGGCGTCTGCTAAATGCTGTAAAATGTGGACCCTGACCACACCTGACCCATCATTTAAATTTACCACATTTGGAAGACGCCCTTATCCCAAGCAACTTACAGTTATCAAATTTTTACAACTTCAGCAGTTGAGGGTTAAATGTTCAGATGTAAACTCATGATGTTTAGATCCAAAGTCCAATGCCTTAAGCACTAAGCTACCACCTCCCCACAATATACACATTTACAACTTTTTTTGAAGGTGTTTAATTCTGGTCACATGTAATCTGCGGCACATTTCATGAAATTCTTTCTTCTCATATACCTTGACGACAAAGGGCTCAAAAGTAGCAGTTTGGTAGTGTTGGGATTTAAACTCCGGACCTTCAGGATCAGTAGTTCCACACATTAACTATAAATATGGAATTGGTATAATGAGGTGTACTCTTCTGCCAGGCTTTGCATTCAATATTGGGCCATTGCTGTAGTGATCTTTTAGCTACTAAGAGCATTAGTGAGGTCAGGTACTGATGTCGGAGGGAGGATCCAGTTCATCCTAAGGTGTTCAGTAGGGGTTAAGGTCAGGGGACTCTGCAGGAGGGGTTTGGGTTCTTATACTCTAACCTTTACACACCCTGTCTTCATGAAGCTCAATATCATTATGGTGGAACAGTGTTTGGGTTTCTTAATTGCAGTGAAGTGTTCTTGGTGTAGCTGGAATTTGAACTCATGCCTCTTCACCTTAACCACTAAGCTACAACCTCACCATAATATACATTGCTTCCAACTTTGAATTTGAAGGTGTTTATACTTGTCACAAATACATTACAGCACAGTGAAATACTTTCTTTGCATATCCCAGTGATGCTAATAAGCTGGAGTCAGAGTACAGGGTCATCCATGATACACTGCCCCTGGAGCACCCAAGAAGCTTGAACCCCTGACCTTCTGTAACACCTACCATTAACTATGCATGAAGAACAGCATCATGTTGGACCAATTGTCCTGAGTGCATATACAGTTCTTTTGGTCATATAGTGACACTTTGCAGCAAGTAGTTCATTACTTGCATTCTGCAGCCTCCTGCGTTATCAGTATTGCACTGCCTAATGTCGCAATAATGATTAACAAACATGCGTGGCTCTCCGTATGACGTCACCTTGCAAATTGCCCTCACACCACCTCATTCGTCACAGCGCTGGAGATTAGCTGGGGGTTGGGTGTGGTGTGCTGACAAATTTTTCTTAAATCCAATTCAACAGTCGAACAAACAGTATGTTAAACGGCAATGTCGTGTTCTTCAGCCTTTAGGCATAATAATGTTCTATCGAGGTTGAAAATGTGTTCGAAGTGGGAACTTGGAATTATTCAGTTTCAGCCTGTATGCTTTCAATCTAGGCGGAGAACATGCACTATTCCTCAACTGTATAGTTACCGATTTAACAGGTAAACCAGTCTGCATGTTATTTCATTTTTACCTTTAGCGTGTTTGCGTTAGACATACTACTTGTTTACTGGGCAGCCATGTTGATTTGATGTCACTTGCTGAGCTCAGGCTTGATAAGACCTTCCAGATTTTCTGAGAAGAGTAGTTTTTTTTCCCCCCTTCCTAGTCAAAAGGTTGGAAATTCCTTAAGTTGGTCCTGAGGGAGGAATTTGTGAAATCCATACATATTTCTGGAGTTCCAGCAGGGAATAGAGCCACTGGAATGAAAAATTCGACTTTTCTTTTAGCACTGAGGTAATAGTCTGAATATACACCGTGACTAACTATAAAAAATGTCCCATGATAACAAAGCAAATTTTTCCTTATCTGCAGTATGATCCCCTGATCCAATTTCTTTATTGAAGGAAAACATTTACAATTAATTGTAATTGAAAAAGAAAGACATTTTCAGCTATTTCGTAATCACTAATTACACTGATCAATAATGTGTCCACTTCAATTTATCCTTGACTTCTTAAACTAAATTCTGCTCCAGTTGTAGGACTCAGCAGTCCTTATCTGTCCTCTTTATCAAAACTCAGCAGGTTTTTAGCAAACACTCAGCAGGCAGCAGGGATATGATCCAGCATGTAAGCAATAAGGAGCTGGTTGAACTTAAACTAAACGCCTCTTACTGCTGTCTAACCGAGCTGCACAGTCAGCAGATAAACGACTGGATAGGAATTGCAAAAAGATCTGTCTTATTGGAAAAGAATAGAGAGAAGAGACCTCTGCAGGAACTCTTTACAAAGGAATCAAGCTAGGCACAACATGAATAACTATTAAAATTCATGCTACTACTATGAGCTTGCATTAAAAAACCTACAAACTACCTTAAAAACTGGTGATTTGTAATTCCTCATAACTTCCCCTCAATAAATGATTGCAGTATAAAATGTGACAAGGTGACAAATGACAAATAAACCAGTCATGATCGCTCCGAAAAGCCTTTGGTCATCAATTCTTTGGATATACTTGGCACAAATACTTGCATAGCATAGCATAGCATAGCTGGATCACAACTCCGGCCCCATCGACGTGCTGTATGGTTCAGAGCGCAACAACTTGTTTCATGTCATTTTATTTTGAGTTCACATCATGTGCATTATCTGTCGTTGCTGTGTTACTCTACTGTGTTCGCCTGTTCTTTGTATCGCTCTGTATCGCTCTTGCTCCATTTGTACCTTGTTCTGTCAGAGTACCTTGATAATGTCTGCGAAACCTTTATTGATCCCTCAGGACCAAACCAAACTTATCAAAATCGTCGTCAAATTCTTGCTCTGAATATGACCAGCTACAGGATATGAGAATGTGAAAATATTCAATCTTTCTATAAAACAAGATGCTGCAACACCACTATGATCAGTGTTTCTTCTTCTTGCATTTTCTGAAAGTCACACTGTGATGTACAGCATCAATCTCTTATCTGTCACTCGTCTTCACATTAGATGAATTTGCAGGCGAGTTCTTGAAACTTGAAGTTTGGGGCGCAGTCACATGTAAAACTTTGCGGAACCAAGACTTTTCTGGTGTACAGTGATGGTTGTAGCTATGGATTGTTTTAGCAATCAAGTATTCTACCGATTATCCCATCGATTAATGAAGAAAAAGTGTCCGATTAAAGAGCAATACTAAATATACAAGACGGGTCTCTTAATATGAACAAATAATTTGTTTCCTTTTTAGAAAAATTTACATTTTTATTGCTGAAATTGCATAAAAGAATATCTTTGAAAATTAAACCCCTTTAGTGCAATTAATTGACATATTACATCAAAATGCAAATACAAATATATAAATAAAAATAAGTCATAAAATGTAAAAATCTATTTTAATTAATTAGTGTAGTTCAATAAACTAAATATAGCTTTGAGGCAAAGAATTTTTTTTGTATTCGAATTCCTCGAGGAATCGTTTCAGCCTTAGTTGGTCGATTAGATTTTCATTTAAAAAAAAAAAAAAAAAAAAAAAAGGAGAGGAAGCTGCATCAACATACTCCCCTGTTCTATTTGTTTAATTTATCCCAGCGTTTAAATAATGCCTGCAAAGATTCTGCATTAAGACATTTTGTAAGTACACCTGAAACCCTACTAGGTCCATAAGGTACCATACCAAGTTTCGCTATCCAGGATCAGGCATTCCACGCACTTAATGATCATAACCGCTGTGGCAGGGAACCAGTACGACCGGAATCACTGACGGACTTATGGGCGTCTTTGAAACGTTTACCCCGTTCAAATATCTTACTGTGGCTGAGCGTCTCACCGCTATACTGTGCTCGAAGTCTTCTGTAGATATCCCCAAGTTTTACCTTTGTTCACAAGAAACATCACCACATGCTGTTCCATGC
Organism: Silurus lanzhouensis; assembly: GCA_039877035.1. NCBI lineage: Eukaryota > Metazoa > Chordata > Actinopteri > Siluriformes > Siluridae > Silurus > Silurus lanzhouensis. Next base: position 1,922,867 of record JBCEWE010000451.1, read on the forward strand.
ACGCACTCACACTGTTGTCTGCCATCTTGATTATTGCTCTCTGGACTGGCCAGTAATAGGATTAGCCATATGTAGTATTGCAATGCTAGCATCTATTTTTATACCTGTAAAATCTAAAGTCCCGGTTTAACCTGAACGCCCCTCGGTAGGTAGGTACATCGGTTGATAGATATGTAGGTAGGTAGAAGAAGTGGGAAGTAACGAAGTACAAATACTTCGTTACCGTACTAAAGTAGATTTTTCTGGTATCAGTATTTTACTTCACTATTTATTTTTCAGACAACTTTTTACTTTTACTCTACATTTTTACACAAATATCTGTACTTTCTACTTCTTACATTTTCAAACCAGACACGCTACTTTAGTTTTAATCTATTTGGTGAAATGTCATTTTTTTCCTTCTCATTGCACCGTTTTCAGACCATCAGCCTATTTCCTGTCATTGCGTGGCTTTTTCAACCTGACACTGGTGTATCATTTCCTGGCTCTTACACACCACAGATGTAGGCTAGTTTACGAAGCTAACAATGAGCACGATGAGACAGAGGGAGTCGGCGACGTAAACCTTGTTAATGCGTCTTTTTTTTGCTCATATATAAGAAATAAATAAATAAACACCGAAAGACTTTTTTTTACATTTGTTTTACTAATGCGCTAAGTCTCAAATCAGCACCAAAATCCGCCTTTATGCACACAGTTATCCCTCTGGAGGTCGACAAACGCGCCGGCGCGTTTTGTGGCATTTTTCCTCATAACTTTTTTGATCATACAGATAAGAGCAATACATTATTCTAAATATGTAAAGGGTCTACTTTTATTAGTACACATTCATAATAACAAAATATTGCGCTTTCCTAAAATAAAGAAGACAGACAGGGGGCGATCTCTTCGGTCTCTGTTTTTTCTCTTTACAGACACACAAAATAAAAAACCCTGAATCTCAGTGAATATTTGCATACATAATAAATATATGTATAGAAAGCTCGTAAAATATATTTTTTAATAAACCAAGTCAAATCGAATACAAATATTCTCTGATTAATGTACTCCATATGAAATTTATAAGAGGTGCAGTTTTTCCGGTATCACCTCATTAATCGTCCGTGTGGAAAAATGGCAAAGGTTCCGTTTGGTGTCCTGATCATTTATGTCATTTAAAACACCATAATTACTTTAAAAAAGTTTACAAGAATATTTTTTTCTTCATGCTTCATGTTGAGTTTGGTTTCACGAATAATAAACATGCATTTGCATAAAGCATCAATATTTGTCCATGTCCATGTTGATTAGAGTATTATAAAATTTAAAAGTGTTAATTTACGGTACATTTAGAACAGCGTGATTAAATATTTGAATCGATTGACAGCCCTAATATTAATATGATGTGAGGTCCAGTTACCAGTGTGACACTGAAACAGGGAGTAGTAAAGGCTACTTTTTACTTTTGTACATGTCAGAGCTCAAACTTCTTTACTTTAACTTGAGTAAAAAAAAAAGTGTAGTCAGAACTTCTACCAGAGTATTTTTTAAACATCTGCACTTCTACTTAAGTGAAGGATGTGTGTACTTTTGCCACCTCTGGTTGGTTGCCTGAAGGTAGGTAGGTAGGTGGATGGATGGTATTCAAATAGATAGATGAATGAATATATATTCAGACAGACAGCCAGCCAGCCAGCCAGCCAGACAGACAGATAGAGACGGATGAATGAATATATATTCAGATAGATAGATAGATAGATAGATAGATAGATAGATAGATAGATAGATAGATAGATAGATAGATAGATAGATAGATACAGTGAGGAAAATAAGTATTTGAACACCCTGCTATTTTGCAAGTTCTCCCACTTAGAAATCATGGAGGGATCTGAAATTGTCATCGTAGGTGCATGTCCACTGTGAGAGACATAATCTAAAAAAAAAAAATCCAGAAATCACAATATAAGATTTTTAAACTATTTATTTGTATGATACAGCTGCAAATAAGTATTTGAACACCTGTCTATCAGCTAGAATTCTGACCCTCAAAGACCTGTTAATCTGCCGTTAAATTGTCCACCTCCACTACATTTATTATCCTAAATTAGATGCACCTGTTTGAGGTCGTTAGCTGCATAAAGACACCTGTCCACCCCATACAATCAGTAAGAATCCAACTACTAACATGGCCAAGACCAAAGAGGTTGGAAAGGGCTACGGGGCTACGGGGAAATTGCCAAGCAGCTTGGTGAAAAAAAGTCCACTGTTGGAGCAATCATTAGAAAATGGAAGAAGCTAAACATGACTGTCAATCTCCCTCGGACTGGGGCTCAATGCATGATCTCACCTCGTGGGGTCTTAATGATCCTAAGGAAGGTGAGAGATCAGCCCAGAACTACACGGAAGGAGCTGGTCAATGACCTGAAAAGAGCTGGGACCACCGTTTCCAAGGTTACTGTTGGTAATACACTAAGACGTCATGGTTTGAAATCATGCATGGCACGGAAGGTTCCCCTGCTTAAACCAGCACATGTCCAGGCATGTCTTAAGTTTGCCAATGACCATTTGGATGATCCAGAGGAGTCATGGGAGAAAGTCATGTGGTCAGATGAGACCAAAATAGAACTTTTGGGTCATAATTCCACTAAACGTGTTTGGAGGAAGAAGAATGATGAGTACCATCCCAAGAACACCATCCCTACTGTGAAGCATGGGGGTGGTAGGATCATGCTTTGGGGGTGGGCGACATGGGACAGGGCGACTGCACTGTATTAAGGAGAGGATGACCGGGGCCATGTATTGCGAGATTTTGGGGAACAACCTCCTTCCCTCAGTTAGAGCATTGAAGGTGGGTCGAGGCTGGGTCTTCCAACATGACAATGACCCGAAGCACACAGCCAGGATAACCAAGGAGTGGCTCTGTAAGAAGCATATCAAGGTTCTGGCATGGCTTAGCCAGTCTCCAGACCTAAACCCAATAGAGAATCTTTGGAGGGAGCTCAAACTCTGTGTTTCTCAGCGACAGGCCAGAAACCTGACTGATCTAGAGAAGATCTGTGTGGAGGAGTGGGCCAAAATCCCTCCTGCAGTGTGTGCAATCCTGGTGAAAAACTACAGGAAACGTTTGACCTCTGTAACTGCAAACAAAGGCTACTGTACCAAATATTAACATTGACTTTCTCAGGTGTTCAAATACTTATTTGCAGCTGTATCATACAAATAAATAGTTTAAAAATCATACATTGTGATTTCTGGATTATTTTTTTTAGATTATGTCTCCCACAGTGGACATGCACCTACGATGACAATTTCAGACCCCTCCATGATTTCTAAGTGGGAGAACTTGCAAAATAGCAGGGTGTTCAAATACTTATTTTCCTCACTATAGATAGATAGATAGATAGATAGATAGATAGATAGATAGATAGATAGATAGATAGATAGATAGATAGATAGATAGATAGATAGATAGATACGGATGAATGAATATATATTCAGATGGATGGATGGATGGATAGATCGATCGATCTAATATAAATAAATCCCAGAGGGAAACTTGCAAAATACAATAATTACAGGTGTCAATGGAGCAAAAACAGGAGGTTTCGTCTGATGGTGTTTGTGGTTTTGGTTTTCCAGTTTTTTGCTCATTGATTCTTCATGTTTGAAGATAAATCCACAACTCATCCTGAATTCTCACCCGGTTATAGCAGGTAAGTTGAAAACAAGGAAACCGAAATATAAATCAGGTATAGAAAGATAAACATCGAGGATCGAGGAAACGTCTCCCTAAACAACACTCAACGAGAGACACAGCAGCTCGAATCTGTTCGGAAAGTCGGACGTGAATGTGAAAATGGCCGAGTGTTATGTTTAATAACGTCTCGCGCTACCCTTAATGATGTCCAGACCACATCCCAGCGCACCAGAAACACAGTGAAAACCCAAACACGTCACTGTAGCTGAAGCATCATGCTGGATAAAAAACAGCAGTGTGTTTCAGAGAAGAAAAAACAAACCATTATCCTTCCTGCCACACAACCATAACGTTCTGGAGACATGGGTTCACCATGAGCTTTACAACAAAACAAGCGGATTTTATTCTTCGGTTCTCACTTCTTGTGTGAACATTTGCCCCTTGTAATTCAGGAAGCTTTGTGGTTAAACTTACGCACTTACGCACGCACGCACGCACGCACGCACGCACGCACGCACGCACGCACGCACGCACGCACGCACGCACACACACCACACACACACACACACACACACAGACACACACAACCACAAAAGTGTACGAATCAGGAAGCATGACAATGTGCAACGAGCCATCGGTGGTCATCTGTTGCACAGTGCATGAGATGACAAAGCAATGATCAATAAAAGTACATACGCAAAGGTCAGCTCCAAAATTATTGGCACCTCTGTAAAGACGGGGTTTAAAAATAAGTTCAAAGAAAGAGCATTTTTATGTTTTTATATCTGACATGAAATTTCACATCTTATCTGTTGCCTAATAGTTTAGAAATGATTTATAGGAGAAAAGATTGTCACAGAACTCATGATTGCAAATGTATTCTGTTCTGCTGCACAATTTCTTCTTCTTCTTTCGGCTGCTTCCGTTAGGGGTCACTACAGCGGATCATCCGTCTCCAAACCCCCCTGTCCTCTACATCTGCCTCTTTCACACCAACTACCTGCATGTCTTCCCTCACCACATCCATAAACCTCCTCCTTGGTCTTCCTCTTTTCCTCCTTCCTGGTGGCTCCATCCTCAGCATTCTCCTACTGATATACCACATGTCCCTCCTCTGCACATGTCCAAACCATCTCAATCTCGCCTTTCTCACTTTGTCCCCGAAATGTCCTACATGTGCTGTCCCACAATGTAAGTTTAAACGGTTAATCTTTGGTTAATTATTTAATATAAACAGACTATAAATGAATTTAAAGGCTTTCAACTTTCAAACAGTTTTTTTTTTACCAATCAGATGCTTTGTTATTTAGTATTTACACCAATTATTAAAGTGGACACCAATGGACACCAACCTCACAATGGGATTTGTGAGGCCACCACCCCAAATCCCAGTGATGTTTACTCATATATTCGTTGGTTTGATGATGTAAAGTATGTGAGTAAATGTACTTACTACTGTAGTTTTACTGAATATCAAATATATAAGCAACTTCTACTCACTGCTCAATTTACACCAATCAGGCACAACATAATGACCACCTCATTAATATTTTGTTGGTCCCCTTTTTGCTGCCAAAAACAGTCATTGACATCAACAGACTGAACTTCTTCAGCAATGTGAGCTACATCAGCTTGTTGGATCGGTGCATCGTTGATCCTTAGCCGCCCATGACCCTTTAGCTGGTTCCCCACTGTTCCTTCCTTGGACCACTTTTCTGACCACTGCAAACCAGGAACATCCTACAAGAGCTGCAGTTTTGGAGATGCTCTGACCCAGTCGTCTAGACATCACAATTTGTCCCTCGTCAAATCCATACGCTCGCCCATTTTTCCAGCTTCTAACATCAACTTTGAGGACAAAATGTTCCCTTGCTGCCTAATAAATATCTCCCACACACTAACAGATGCCATGATGAAGAGATCATCAGTGTTCTTCACTTCACCACACAATGTTATAATGTCGATGTTATGCCGGATGGGTGTGTGTAATTTTTTACAATCAGACACCTCTGAATATTTGGTTTAACTTTATCTAAAGTGATTTACTTTCATTTTATTTGTTCATTAAATACCACTGGTTCTTCTTTGTGGCATGATAATGTTTTTATTTGTTAATTGAAGATCCCTTTTTAAAAGTATGCTTTACTTTTTTTGCCTTTTTTTGTTGTTTGTCTTTGATTCCGGCATGTTGAAGATGTCGATGTTGGTGAATGCAGTGTTGACGTGAACAATTTCATTTGTATTTAAGGAAATAAATCACCACAAATCAACTGTTTTCTGCTTTTCAATAACACGTGTTGAAGACTAGTGTATCTTTGTGCCTCAAATTAATGACAAATACTCATGTGCGCTGTTCAGTTCATATAGTCGAAGACTTTTACTCAAATCATACTGGAGTTGTTGACTTTTTAAAGGAATGGAGTAAGAATTGCTGTACAGTATCTGTACCATAGAAAACGTTGCTCTGTTAAACCTTACGTGCAAAACATTTCCTCAAAACCAGCTAGCCAAGGTCATTTTGGAGTATTTTCAGACCTGTGTTGATGGATGACTAAAGAGTATTTGACCCATATTTAGCCAAAACTCTTCACATTTTATTTGGATATAAACAGGTAGGAGAAGCTCGATCAGGTCTAACATTGCCCCCTGGACCTTGATAAAAAAAAAAAATACAAAAACTTTGGTCATTTCTCTAAGAAAAAACCTTGAAGATTCTTTGAAGAACCCTTAGAAAAGAGCAAAAGGGTCTTAAACAGATTGTTTTTTGTAAACCAAGAACCTTGATCCATTGCATTATACCTTGAAGAACCATTTAATGATGAAACCAAACCGTACATATTCTATTACCAGGAAAAAAAACAGCATGTCTACTTTACTTCATTTAAATGTTTCATTTCTCACAGTAAATCCCTTTGTTTTGCACTTAAATGCAGCAAAGAATTCTTTAGCAGATTCACACACACACACACATACACACACACACATACACACACACACACACACACTTATATACACACTCACTCATCCAAACACTCCACAACAACCCAAAAAAAGGCCTGAAGTCCCAAAGCCATGAAAGTCATGCCGACTATATTTTTAGCCACGCTGTTTTTTTCCAAGAAATGATTGCGAGTTCCTGAATCGCACCATACACACTTTTGTTATGGAGAAGGTCAATCAGGAGTTGGTCACAAGTACACGGTCAGGACCTTCACCTGTTTCAGAGCTTACACTTTAAACTATTAACATTTGTAACACGACACCATCACGTCAACGCCTTGTGTGGACTAATAACTTTCCGAAGTGCATGTGTTGACAAGAAATCTGGACAGATGCCACTGTGCTGGAAAAAAAAAAGAAGTGCAATTTGGGATTTCTAGGCAAAGCCAAACTTCTCGTCAAAAGTCCCGACTGAATAAAACCTCAAAGGCGGGATCCAGCCAAGCCGCAGTGTTACAAGAATATACAATCGGTCTGAAAAAAATCTAGGTGGACTTCTTATAGACTTTTCCCGTTTCATAGAAAGTAATTATTTGACTTTTCCTACAGCGGCATAAAGACACATAGCTGCTGACTGTTGGGGCAACATGTGAGGAGTCAGTGGTGTCAGTGGTTGTGTCTCCCAGAGCTCATCATTTCCCTACTATCAGTATATACTCATGTACATGGGGGTTGTGGAACTGGTAAGGACACTGGCACGCTACATACTGGGAGGCTGATGACTTGATTTCCAGCAACATGACTAACTATTGATTTCCTCATCGCTGTAATACTCCAAACTAGTTTTATGTCATAAATATTTCTGAGACGAATCACACACATACCAGTGGTTGAGATAGATAGATAGATAGATAGATAGATAGATAGATAGATAGATAGATAGATGAATATATATTCAGACAGACAGACGAATATATATTCAGATAGACAGACGAATATATATTCAGATAGATAGATAGATAGATAGATAGATAGATAGATAGATAGATAGATAGATAGATATAGATAGATGAATATATATTCAGATAGATAGATAGATAGATAGATAGATAGATAGATAGATATAGATAGATGAATATATATTCAGACAGACAGACGAATATATATTCAGATAGACAGACGAATATATATTCAGATAGACAGACGAATATATATTCAGATAGATAGATAGATAGATAGATAGATAGATAGATAGATAGATAGATAGATATAGATAGATGAATATATATTCAGATAGATAGATAGATAGATAGATAGATAGATAGATAGATAGATAGATAGATAGATAGATAATATGGATTTGAAAACCAGCTCTATGAAGATATGCTTTATATGGGTTGCAGTGGAAGATCTCCTGCTATAGAGCTCCGATCTGAACTCTATTAAACACCTTTGGGATAAATGTGAATGCTGACTGCACCCCAGGTCTCCTCACCTTCTCACCTACACCAGTACATGACTTTACTTATACACTCGTCGCTGAATGAACCCAAATCTCCACAAGGACACTCCAAAAATCTAGTGGAAAATCTTCCAAGAACATTGGAGGTATAACCACGAGAACTAAATACAAAAAGAGATGTTCAAAAGCACATAGGAATCCAATGCTTTTGTCCACGTTGTGTCGATACATAGCTAGAACGATCCTTGAGGGGAATTCTGGGGGAAACTCAAGAGCTATGAAGTCATCAGAGATCAGATCGTTCCCAGCAGGTGTAAAGTGTCCACCAGCACGCCAGCTAATATCATTTTATACCAAGCCTTGATTCCTATCTGCTTAATCATGCATTTAGCATTTCGAAAGAGATCAGACACATGTTATTAAGTGTTTTTCTGAGACATGGCAACCAGGTCCAGGTGAAAGCTCCTACTGGGAGGTAAAGTCCCAGTCCCAAGAGGGGGAGCAAAATATTTTTGAATAGAATAAACACAATAAACAAAGTGAAGATATGGTAGATGTGAAAAGCAGCAAGATCCTTGAGAAAGCAGCTACTGGTTATTTGCATGGATTTCTTTTGTTTATAAACAAAACAACACAAAAAAATAAAAGCATGGTGGAGTAAAGCAGGTGAAAACTCACGTTTTGTGGCGTTGATGAGATTTTTCCCGTCTTTATAAAGCTCTTTGATGAAGCGGTTGGTTTTATCCAGCTCTGCTTCATGAGCTTTGATCTTCTCCCTGAATCCTGGGCTGTCCAAGTAACATTCACTGAACTCCAACGGGTGCAAACCCATTTCTTCTCCCTTCTTTCTACACAAATGTTTCTGGTTTGGTCTCTTGGTCGCTACTTTGAGTCTTGAAAGTAACAAAATCGGCTACAAAATAACCAAAAAAACAGACTCTTAACGCTACATTAGTTTTATTGATTAATTTATATATTAATCCGGATCAGTTTTTCCAAGTGTAAAAGCTATTTCTGTATGAGCCGAATTAAAAAAAAAGTATCTCCACTGAAAAAAAAAAAAAAAATTAATGAACACGTCCTCTTATGGATGTCAGATCAAATCGTATCAAACATGAACCACTTTTGAAATATGGAAGAAAAAAAAAATTACTATTATAATAAAACAAAAGTTGGATCAAGTTGAAGCTCCACGTCGCCCAAACATTTGCAATGACAGACTGGAGAGCTGAGTTCAAGCCCCTCCCACTGGGTTGTGAGGCGGGGCGTATGCGGTCATAGTGACGTCACAAAAAAAAAAAAAAAAAAAAAGAGACAAGTCAGAGGAGGAGGAGGTGGAAAGAGAATGGGAGGTGTTGGACCGCCATGTTGGATAGGAAAGTGGATTGTCACTGCAGTTCTTTGGTTCTTTGAATCACGTTCATCGAAAATGTTTTGTTTTTTTTGTCATTTATTTCATTTCGTTCCTTTGATCAGAAAGAAAATGTTATATTTTCAATATTCCCCAAAACATCTACATACATGAACTTTGACTCCAATAATGAAAATATGACAAGGACATATTATGAAGAACAGAATGAGTAGCTTCACCTCTCATATCTTTCTCTCTCCATGTCGTTTCTACCCATGATAATTGTCAAGATTCTGACAAAAAAATAACAATATATCACATTGTGTAGCGTATATATGAGAGTCACGTGACAAAAGAACGAACGACTCGGACCAGAGGACACATGAGATGATCTACTCAATTATGTTTCCTTTGTAATGCACTGGATAGCATATACTACATGGGAGTCACGTGATAAACGACACGAACGACTTGGACTGGAAGAGTAGAAAGATACAGAGATTTTGCAATGCTTTGCTCGTGCAATATAAAATGAATGAATCAATCTTCGAGACGACTCGTTCTTCTGAGTCACATTGAAGGCTCCTTCAAAAATGAACAAATCAGAAAACTAACTACCTGCATGTCTTCCTTTACCGCATCCATAAACCTCCTATTTAGTCTTCCTCTTTTCCTCCTTCCTGGTGGCTCCATCCTCAGCATCCTCCTACTAATATACCCCATGTCCCTCCTCTGCACATGTCCAAACCATCTTATGAGTTGCTCACATCTCTGGTGTTTTGTATTGTTTAAAGACTATAATCACACTCTTGATGTCACCCAAATGAGGATGGGTTCCTCTTTTGAGTCTGGTTCCTCTCAAGGTTTCTTCCTCATAAAATCTAAGGGAGTTTTTCCTTGTTACAGTCAACATGGCTGCTCATCAGGAATAAACACACATCATTCACCTTAACTGTTAAATTCTGTAAAGCTGATTTGAGACAATGTCTTATGTATGTGGTCAGCCACAATTCTGGAGGCTTTGTGTATGCACCCCAGGTCTCCTCAATTACATCAGCACCTGCCTTTCATAACACCCTTGTGGCTGATGAACACAAATATCCATAAGCACACACCAAAATGTAGTGGAACATCTTCCCAGAAGAGTGGAGAGAATTATAAGAGCAAATTGGGACTAAATGTGGAATGCAATACTTAAAAATCACATCCCGTACTCATGACCAGGTGACCCAATACTTTTGGAAATATAGTGTATATAAGGGTAACCTTCGATTTGATGTATGAGAAGAGTGAATAAAAGGGGGAAATGCTTATTGGGAAAACTTTTGAAGGAGCCACCTCCCTAGCAACTACACTCAAACTAGCAACAAGTACAAATTCGAATACAAACTAAGTGTACGCTAATTCTACGCATAAATCGATACGTGTTTAACGTGAGCTATTAGTTTTAATTCTATTTATTTTGAATAATACAGAAAGTATGTGTAATTCAGACTGGTTTTTGTATGCTTTTCTCTTTTCTTATGGATTACATGTTCTTGAATGTATAATGGCAATATTTATTTGTTTGTTTTATTATCATTTAAATTGATTATTCAACAGTTTTGGGCACAATACTGACAATAATAATAAAAGAAAAAGCTACTCGTGGAAATGTGACCTTTTCAATATGGCAGCTTTGTGGTCGTGTACGCCTTGGGTATAAGCGGAATCATTGATTGAGTGGAGTTTGTTTCCTCACGGGAATCTTTACGCGACGGACATATAGGTTTAGCGGTCGTACACAAGAGATGGATGGGATAATGTTAATTTAATGTTAAAAACATATTCTGGTTATATAACACGGCAGCGGGTGTGATATTTTCTTTATAGATTAAGTATTTTGGTTAATGTTTTAGGGTAAAGTTTTTGCTTCTTACTGCTGTTGATAAAATGCAGGTACATTGAATGAGTGATTGCGGAATGGGGATTTTTTCTTCTTTGTTTATCTTTTGATATCGAGGTCTGGAGAATGTCAGGTTACTGATTGTCCGGTTGAAATCGTGATCCATCTGTGTAACTCCGAGATGCCTAACAGCGGCAGCAGTAACAGCAATGGAGCAGCGGTGAAGGGGAAGAGAAGCAGGCGCCGCAGCAGAGCTCCGAGAGAAGATCCGGCGAGAAACGAGCTCGTCTCCAACTCTCTCCAAAGCGCACAGCACTGCCTCCTCCAGCAAGATCACGGAACCGCCTTCGTCCACTTCCTCCTGGCCCTAAACCTCGCTCCGGCTCTGAAAGATCTGGCAAGAGTAAGATACATTCACTGCTGCTCAAGAACAAGAGATCAGACCAGCTTCCAGGAGTGAAACTCACAATGCTAGATCAAGGCTCTAAAAGTTTTTGTCCTGTTGGAAAAACAAGAGCTCAGACCAGCTTCTAGAAGTCAAAGTCAAAACTGCTAGATCCATGATTTGAAAGATTTTGGGGGAAAAAAGGAGATCAGACCAGCTTTCAGTAGTCAAACTGCTAGATGCAGGATCTTATAGATCTGGCAAGAGTAAGATAGTTTTACTCCTGCTATAAATAAATATCAGACCAGCTTCTAGAAGTCAAAATCAAAACTGCTAGATCCAGGATCTGATAGATCTGGCGAGAGAAAGATACATTCACTGCTGCTCAAAAACAAGAGATCAGACCAGCTTCCAGAAGTGAAACGCACAATGCTAGATCAAGGCTCTAAAAGATAGTTTTAGTCCTAATAGAAAAACAAGAGCTCAGACCAGCTTCTAGAAGTCAAAAGTCCTAGATCCAGGGTCTAAAAGATTTTGGGGAAAAAATAAAGATCAGACCAGCTTCTAGAAGTCAAAGTCAAAACTGCTAGATCCATGATTTGAAAGATTTTGGGGGAAAAAAGGAGATCAGACCAGCTTTCAGTAGTCAAACTGCTAGATGCAGGATCTTATAGATCTGGCAAGAGTAAGATAGTTTTACTCCTGCTATAAATAAATATCAGACCAGCTTCTAGAAGTCAAAATCAAAACTGCTAGATCCAGGATCTGATAGATCTGGCGAGAGAAAGATACATTCACTGCTGCTCAAAAACAAGAGATCAGACCAGCTTCCAGAAGTGAAACGCACAATGCTAGATCAAGGCTCTAAAAGATAGTTTTAGTCCTAATAGAAAAACAAGAGCTCAGACCAGCTTCTAGAAGTCAAAAGTCCTAGATCCAGGGTCTAAAAGATTTTGGGGAAAAAATAAAGATCAGACCAGCTTCTAGAAGTCAAAGTCAAAGTCAAAACTGCTAGATCCATGATTTGAAAGATTTTGGGGAAAAAAAGAGATCAGACCAGCTTTCAGTAGTCAAACTGCTAGATGCAGGATCTTATAGATCTGGCAAGAGTAAGATAGTTTTACTTCTGCTATAAATAAATATCAGACCAGCTTCTAGAAGTCAAAGTCAAACTTTGGGAAGAAAAAAAAAGATTAAACCAAGTTCCAGAAATCAAACTCAAATTGCTAGATCCAGGTTCTGGAAGATCTGGGAAGAGTAAGATACATTCACTGTTGCTATCTAAAAGATATCTAAAAGATAGTTTTACTCCTGTTGGGGAAAAAAAAAAGACCAGACCAGCTTCCAGAAGTTAAATCTCAAACTGCTAGATCCAGGATCTGAAAGATCTGCCAAGAAAAAAAAAGATCAGAGAAAGTTCCAGAAATCAAACTCAAATTGCTAGATCCAGGCTCTGGAAGATATGACGAGAAAAATCCATACAGATAGTTTTTCTGGGTAGTTTCCGTTGCTGGAGCGGCAGATGATACCTGCTGTCATGACGAGAGCGGCCTCTAGAGGCAAATCACTGACACCACGTGCTATTTGCTTTATTATAGTTAATGTTGGTCATTTATAATTTATTTATATAATTGTTTATTAACATTATTCATATATTTATATTTGTTTATTGTAGCACATTTTCATAATGAAGTTTTTTTTTATTTGTTTATTTTGGTAATAAAATTAAGTATGTGTAGTATTATGTTTTTTTAATAGATTATTACTATAATTTCTTTTTGTCCAGTATGCATTTTAAAAATCGGTTATGGGCGAGTACGATCCAACTTAGCTATCGGTATCAGTAAAATCGGTCGACTTCTAGTTTCCAAAACAGAAACCTGGCAAAATAATAATAATAATAATAATAATAATAATAATCATCACTGACACAATTTTAAGAACCACTGCCTCAAGTGTTGCATTGGTGCTACTATAAGTTTTTTCTGCTCTCTTTCTATTTACTAGCTTTTTTGCGCTCATAATTATAATCCGTTCTCTCTCGGAAAAACCCACAGGAGTCCTTCAGGTTCACGCTCTTGAAATGGGCCGACGAGCTGGACGGAGTCGGGCGCATCCAGGAGCTCTTCGACTGCTACGAGCAAGCGCTGGAGTTGTTCCCTAAAGACGAGGTGATCGTCAACAGCATGGGCGAGCACCTGTTCAGGTACGCTTTTCCTTTCACGGTATGTACCTCGTCGGAAGCAGCAGGAGAGTGAGATGTTGTGATTTTTGCCTGGATCTCAGGATGGGTTTCAGGGACGAGGCGGCGGCGCATTTCTACAAAGCCCTGAAACTGAAGCCGGACTTTCCCGAAGCCAAGGAGAACTTCTACAGGGTGGCTAACTGGCTGGTGGAGCGCTGGCACTTTCTCATGCTCAACGATAACGGGCGAAATCGCAAGTACCAGCTCGCTATCCAGAGGGCGGTACAGGACGGGTGTAGGAGCGTTCTGGATATCGGGACCGGCACGGGTATCCTCGGGTAAGAGCACGTGGAGTCAGGATGGCATGTGTAGCAGTGCTTTTACTCGTCTTTAGACACGTGAGAAACCAGAGCCTTGTATCATTAGACTTATAACCTTATTATTGTAGGTATGTCCAGGAATATATCGCCCATTGTTTTGTTTTTTTCCCCTCTTCATTTTAATATATTGTTCTCAAGTGACAACACTGTAGAAATATATATGAGTAGTCAATTTACTGTCCCTTTGAAAAAATAACAACATACAGCCATTATTGTCAAAAGTAAGTACACCCTAAGAGATAACATCTGTACATCGTGTAATCAGGCAAAGCCACACGTCGTATTCATCACGTTCTTGTTTTTGTCTGTTTGCGTATCTCGTGTTAGAGCAGTTAAAACATTGTGCTTTGAGTACAATTCTCTCATACTGAAAGTTCAACATGGCACCTAAGGATCCCAGCAACAACCTGTGCAGCTCTGGTGAATTTTACTCCAATATATAATGGTTCCTGAAATGTGAGGGGTACACTTACTTTTGTGAGATACCGTGCATACATATATATACACACACACACACACACACACACACACACACACACACACACACACACACACATCAGTATAAGTTTATCCTTAATAAACGAGCCAGTGGCAACAGTGTCAAGAAAAAAACTGAGGAGGTTTTTTTTTCCAGGTGACCCCGAATGTCCATTCATTACAGTTCCTTCATTGTTCAAAGCGTTCACTCGAACACACATCCGTTTCACGACGTTCGTAGCCCCGAGCCTTTTGTAGCAGCCTGTTTCTGATATCACTCGAAAACCTGTCTGTCAGGATGTGCGCGAAGAAAGCGGGCGCGAGCGAAGTGTACGCCTGCGAGCTGTCGAAGACCATGTACGAGCTGGCGTGCGAGGTGGTCACGGCCAACGACATGGCGGACAGCATCAAGATCCTACACAAGAAATCGCTCGAGATGGAAGTCCCGAGAGACATTCCCCACAGGTCACACACACGCTTGTGCTCTTTATTTATTATTAATACTCAATCTGCATTTTCGCCCGTGGTGTAATTTTTGTATTTTATTTTTTTTTTTCGCCAGGGTGTCCTTGGTCGTCACGGAAACGGTGGACGCCGGGTTGCTCGGAGAGGGAATCGTTGAGAGTTTGATTCACGCCTGGAAGCATCTGCTCTTACCGCCGCCTGTAAGTTGCCTCGTTCGGTTCTTTTTTCGAGTTACTCGATCGACACCGCTTTCTATGAGAACATTTGATGACAAATTTTTCACCAAATTTCTCAGAAACTTTAAAGGGGAATGCAGAAACTCGACAGTACACGAAGTTCAATATAAAGTTTTTTTTCTGAAATTATTACTATTATTTTTATTACTATTTATTTTTTGATTATTTTTAAATAAATACAAAAAACTATTTTAAAATATCATTACATTTTCTTTAGGTTTTTTTTTTGTATTTATTTATTTATTTTTATTTCTACTCTTCATAATCATTTTATTTTTTATTTTTCCATTCCATATCTGCTGTCCTCCTGCAGAATCCTCTTGGCCCGAGTGCTACACATGTTAGAATATGGCTGTATCGCATTAATGAGACCGTATAGAAGTGGGAAATAATTCATATGTTGCAATGTCTACCTTTTCGCAAGAACTCTGAAGACGTTCCAGTTTCCATTCCTTCCCGAACGGGGCGAGTCATTCCCGCCGGCGCCACCGTGTTCGCAATGGCCGTGGAGTGCCCCGAGATCCGCAGGCACCACAGGTGAGAGGTCAAGACTTGCGGGCGTGTGTGTGTGTGTGTGTGTGTGTGTGTGTGTGTCTGTGTGTACTATGGACGGCGTGTAATTCACAGATTCGCATTCAGCACGGAACGTAAGTGGCTCAGTACTCAAATTCGTTTTAGCTATTTACTAATCAATTACCAAGAAGATTTAAATCTTCAAATAATATATAAACAAACTCAATTCAGGCCCGTCTAATAAAAATCTTGGGAGAGAACCATCCTGACAGCAATGGCACCCGTCAGCTTTCACATGCGAGTGAGAATTTGGTATAAACAATCCTTACTTTTTTATATCTCACACCTGGAAAAATTTACATATTTTCTCTAATATCTCCTCCCTCACAATTTACATACACCAATCATTTTATGGGGCTTTGCATATCCCACCTTTTGCTTACGTGTCTCCTTGTAAGTTTATACCTATTCACTTCCAGGAGTATGTTTTCCTCCATACGATTCTAGTTTACATGCACAAAAAATATCTCTTGATTAGTGACCTTGTCTTAAAAAAAAAAATCCCCTGATCGTGCACTTTTGCACTCAACAATGCAACCGATCCTCCACCACAATATTCCCACCTTTTCTTAAAATCTCGTCTGGGTTTTTCCCTCTGTCTGCAAATCATCCTTTGTTTTGTGTACACGTGATATAGAAAAGTGTTAGTTTTTTTTACTAGTTTTAACACACCAGCATTTTTTTCTTAAAATCTTCTTAAAATATATATTTTTTAATGCCAAAATACTTCTTTATATAACATTTCCTGTCTTACTCTCATCCTGTCTGCATCTTCAGCTCATGCTCTCATAGAAACCTTGTACTTCCTGCGTGTTTTGGACATTGTACCTCTTATACAAATTCTTGAAACTAATTTCCTACGTTCTTTATTATCTGACGATGTGTTGTGCCTATTAACCTGTTACTCTTCTCATTTTTTTTAGATTTTATATGATTTTTTCACTTCATTCTCTACTCGTGTTTTGAATATATGTGCATATGCTGTTTGAGTATAGTTAATGCATGTTGCCTGCGTGCTGCTTGCTTATTTTACTATTTCTATTTTACGTTATATTTTCCTATCTTTTCCTTCCGGCTGACGCTCTTTGCCTGGTGTACGTGGTCGCCACTTTCCACCGCCCATGGCGTATATCTGTTTTCTGAAGCGACTATTGATCCTCATATGCATCTCTATTTTCCACCTCGAATATCTCTTCCGGTTCATACTCTACATTTTTCCCCTTATTTTTCTAAAACTGCTGGTTTTTCTAATCCCTAACCTAATCCATCAGCCGTATCTGCTCACTCGCCTTTATTACATTTACAAGCATTTGGATTATTCTCTGCGAAGCTGAGTATTATACTATATTAATGCTGAGTAAGGGTTTTATTTATTAAGCTTGGATTTAAACTAATATAAGCGATGTTATATGTTATCTGAAGCATATCGCTAAATAATATTATATATTACTAGATTCTACGACTGATAGCTAAAGCTGACCTAAGCTAAATTACTGAACTTTATGCACCCTATTAAGCCAGACGAGTCCAGACGTCATGCGGTCTCTCTGTTTTCTCCGCATAGCCGAGGTGTTTACCCACATAGACAGCTCTAATTCATCACTTCTGACTGAATTTTGCACAGTGCATGATGCACCTGCACTTACCAACCCTATTAAACCCGACTTTTCTACTGTTATTGCTGTTATTATTATTTAATATTATATATCATTATATTTATATTTATTATCATTATATTATAAACCGAACTAGATACATTTCTCAACAAGTTTCAAGCTGGCACGTGTAACATGATGCATCGTTTTTTAAC
Source organism: Silurus lanzhouensis (assembly GCA_039877035.1). NCBI lineage: Eukaryota > Metazoa > Chordata > Actinopteri > Siluriformes > Siluridae > Silurus > Silurus lanzhouensis. The sequence continues at coordinate 1,940,692 of JBCEWE010000451.1, forward strand.
ATATCTGCATCTGTAAAAGCCGATTTATTTATACATCATTTTCAGTAGACGCTACACTTCTATTATTTGGAACATCACCAATCGTTTGCGACCGATATTTTTTAATATAGATTGATTTCTCTCGGCGCCGTCGCTGCTACGCGAACATGACGTATCGCTGCACTACGGAGACCGAGGCGTGTCCTGGGATTCATGTAGAATACAGATTGACATGGCAGAGGTAGAGCTGCACCTTCCTGGAGTCAGAAAAGAAAAAGAACCTCTGGTTTTATTTCATCTTAAATAAAAGCAAATATAAAATAAAAGCAAACTGTCTGCACCATATTTAATTGCATTGTATATTTTTCATTCGTATCGAATCGAAATCGGATCGCACTGCAACATAATGGGGCGAATCGCATCGGTAGCTGTTTCATATGTATCTTTAATGTATCGTATCGTCTGGCACGCATCGAGTTTAGAATCGCATCGGCCCCGGTTATGGAGATGCGCATCACTATTGTGTACAGTGTATATACAAGATCTTATAGTATAAAGATGGTTAAGAACGAGATGAACGGCACTTATGAACATGGGGTGGGTGTGTGTGTGTGTGTGTGTGTGTGTGTGTGTGTGTGTGTGTGTGTGTGTGTGTGTGTGTGTGTGTGTGTGTGTGTGTGTGTGTGTGTGTGTGTGTGTGTTGGTTGGTGCAGGCTGTGTGTAAGAGCAGTAGGGGGACTCGATCTGGCTGCAGCAGGACCCATCCGCGGTCCTGTAAAGTGTTCGGGGGATGCAGACGAGTCGTCAGAGCCGTATACCACAGAGAGACTTAACCGTCTGCCTGGAGGCTTCACTGCCCTCACTGAGCCCTGCAGAGTGATGAGTATCGACTTCAATAACCCACAGGTACACACACACACACACACACACACACACACACACACACACACACACACACTGCAGGAACTCAGCTAGTTCTCATATGAGTCCTGGTGAACTTTATCTTTGATAAGTTTGATGTCTAGAACAAACACATGGACAAAACACAGCATGTTTTCATTATATTGTTTAACCTTTCTATCTCTCTCTCTCTCTTTCTTTCTCTTTATCTCTCTCTCTCTATCTCTCTTTCTTTCTCTCTCTCTCTCTCTCTCTATCTCTCTTTCTTTCTCTTTATCTCTCTCTCTCTATCTCTCTTTCTTTCTCTCTCTCTCTCTCTCTTTCTTTCTCTTTATCTCTCTCTCTCTATCTCTCTTTCTTTCTCTCTCTCTCTCTCTCTCTATCTCTCTTTCTTTCTCTTTATCTCTCTTTCTTTCTCTCTCTCTCTCTCTCTCCTCTCTCTCTCTCTTCTCTCTCTCTCTCTCTCTCTCTCTCTCTCTCTCTCGCTCTCTCTCTCTCTCTCTCTCTCTGTTTTTCTCTTTTTTTTTCTTCAAGTTACTAGGAAACTTAAAAATGTTTTTATTATTATCTTACATAAATACATGTACTTGCATGCTCTCTCACATACAGACTTCTTTATATGTAGTGCATGGCAAAAGTTGGGTTTTTGGGGCACATACAACAAAATTGTTAAAAGGTAAAAACAAGAAGAGAAAAAAACCAAAAAAAACTGGATGAATGTTCTGTGGAGTCCAAACGTGCCATTTTTGGCTTGGTTACAACAGGTTCTTCATTTTTCTAATGACGCTTTACACGGAATATAACTCTGATCGATTGTGCTGCAGGAGCTGGAGGGCCTGTGTCTGAGGGAAGCGGCTCAGCTTCGCGTGCCACTGATAAAGGACGGAGATGTTGACGCACTGGCCGTGTGGTTTCAGCTGCACCTGGACCAGGAGAACAGCATCTCCACCGGCCCGGACGAGGACACGTGCTGGGAGCAGGCCATCTACCCAGTCCCTTCTCGTAAGACTACTTTCAAAGAAACGTTTAAAGGGTGAAATGTAGTATCTATTTAGAAAAAAAAGTGTTTATAGGCTCACGGTTTGCCGCACAGCTGTCCGAGCTGCTGTTAGAGAGAATTTATCACCGCCCTCTGGAGACTTGGACAGCGCTGTGATATGATCTAGAACGCTGTTAATATTCTGATCTTGCCTCCAGACTACAGTGTGAAGTGCACCGATGAACTGCTGGTGGAAGTTTCCTGCAGAGACGCCTACCTGAGAGTATCCTGCACCGGGGTAACAAGCGGCAGCCAAACGCCCCACATGGATGAAGCTACCTCTGCTGAAGTGCCTTCAAATCCTGAACTGGAGCTCTGCAGTGCTCTGGCTGGCCTCCAGACGGACCATGAGCTTCCAACTCAGCCGTTTTTGCTGGAGTGTTCTGAAATCGCTCTCCTCAACAACGCCAATTATCACGAGTGCTTCCAGGAAGCACTGGCTAAGCTTTTTTCCTTCTTCCAATCACGTCATTTAGAAGTCATAGAGGAATCAGGTTGCTCCTCCTCCTCAGGTCCGCTGTACGTGCTGGACGTCTCTGAAGGTTTCTCAGTGCTCTCTCTGATGGCAGCGCGATTAGCGCCGGTGCGAGCCTACAGCTCGGTGGAGAAGCAGCAGCATCAGGCTCTGCTGCGGCTCCTGGCACGGGAAAACGGAGTACGCGTGGATGCGCTCGAGTTCTGGCTCGGCCATGTGGAAGACGACTCGGCTGTCCTGCAGAGGCCCGACTCGGAAAAGCTGTGGAGCGCCATCATGCTGGACTGCGTGGAGATCTGCGGCCTGCTCAGACAAAACCTCATGGAGAAGGCCACGTTCGCTCGGTATGAGCTTTATCTCCGATTCCTTCAATACAAACAACAGAAATATGACGACTTGGGCAACTCAAACCTGGTACTACTATAAATATATAAATAAATGGTCCCAGCTATTTTTTTTAAGAAGTTAATAAGATAAAAAAAAAAACACAGCTTGTCATTGAGTAACACAGGTGACACGTAAATGTTATATTTTGGTGGGTCAGAACCCGTCTTGTCTTGCTGGGGTAAAACCCAGAAAAGCCATGTTTTAGTGGAGTAAAACCCTGAAAACCCATGTTTCTGTGGAGTAAAATCCAGAAAAGCCATGTTTTGGTGGAGTAAAACCCAGAAAAGCCATGTTTTAGTGGAGTAAAACCCTGAAAACCCATGTTTCTGTGGAGTAAAACCCAGAAAAGCCATGTTTTAGTGGAGTAAAACCCTGAAAACCCATGTTTCTGTGGAGTAAAATCCAGAAAAGCCATGTTTTGGTGGAGTAAAACCCAGAAAAGCCATGTCCTGGTGGAGTAAAACCCAGAAAAGCCATGTTTTAGTGGAGTAAAACCCTGAAAACCCATGTTTCTGTGGAGTAAAATCCAGAAAAGCCATGTTTTGGTGGAGTAAAACCCAGAAAAGCCATGTCCTGGTGGAGTAAAACCCAGAAAAGCCATGTTTCTGTGGAGTAAAATCCAGAAAAGCCATGTTTTGGTGGAGTAAAACCCAGAAAAGCCATGTCCTGGTGGAGTAAAACCCAGAAAAGCCATGTTTTAGTGGAGTAAATCCCAGAAAACCCATGGTTCAGTGCGGTAAAATCCCGAAAAGCCATGTTTTAGTGGAGTAAATCCCAGAACCCTGTTTTGGCAAGGGAAAATCTGATAAAAGCCATGTTTAGCTGGGTTTTGATTCTTTTTTTTTTTTTACCTCACGTTTACCACGCCAAGCACATTCGTCTTCTGGGATTCTAAGGGACAGGACGAGCTGTATTTTCGATTTTATTAAGACCAAATCAATTGTTTAAATGGTATCAAGAAAATAACTTCATGTACTTTCCCCAGAATTAAATATAATAATGCACTGACTAAATTGTAGTAAATTTCTGTTTTACAAATTAAAAATAAAAAAGTCAGATTGCTGTAGTGTATGAGGAACAAAGTACTTCAGGTCGTTTGAAGTAAAATAACTTGCATGTGAAATATTTTCCTCTTATTTTATTACTTCATAAATGTAAGAAGGAGTATCTGGTTTAAGTTGCTCAAGTCTTCATGAAAAAGCCATGTCTGGGTAATGTAAACCTCCTGAAGATTAAAATCATAGCTCGGTAAAATCCTGAAGTCTCAGGTGTTAGCTGTGGAAAAACCATAAAACTCATCTCTTGGCTGGGGAATAAACTCGTGTTTAGGTGAAGGCTATAAAGTCAATACGGGACTTTTACGGCAAACGGCATGGAACAGCATGTGGTTTTAGGTATTTTGTAAAAAAAAAAAAAAAGCAGATATCTACAGAAGACTTGAAGCACAGTACGGTGACGAGACGCTCAGCCGCAGTAAGACATCTGTATGGTGGAAACATATTAAAGATCTCGTGGTGGTTCCCTGTATAAATGTAGCAGTAATACAGTTATAATAAATGAATGAATGCAGTTTCCACTCCTTGAAATTTGTTCTTTTATTTTATAAACTCAAAAGTCCCGGTTTGACTTGAACGCCCCTCGTATAATGACATGGCTATGTACATACATGATAATATATAAAGTATAGATCAGGAGGTCCTGTTTTGGCTTGATGACATCATCTGCCTTTACCGGTGTGAAACGAGACTCTTTGGTTTATAAAAGCGTCCCGGTTTAAATGACAGACTTCACCTTTTTTTTTTTTTTTTTAAGGTGTCTCCTGGAGGACGGCGGCCGCATTTTCCCCGAGCGCATCGTGATCCACGGCGTGCTGGTGGAATCGGACACACTGCTGCAGGAGAGCGCGGTGCAGGGAACAGAACCCACGCTGGGCTTCAACATCGCTCCTTTCATCAACCAGTTCACCGTACGCTTCACTTCACAGCTTTGTACGCGAGCCCTTTCTGTGTGCGTTAACGTCACTAAAGCGTGAATTCCGACTTCTTCCAGGTGCCCGTTCACGTGTTTTTGGACCTGTCCACGCTGGAGTGCACGCGTCTCAGCGCGCCGGCCGAGATGTTCGTCCTCGACCTCATGGACAGCAGCAAGAACTACAGCTGCAGAGACGTCCGGGTAAAGCTTCACACATGCACGTTTCGCAAACAGGAATGCGGTGTCTCCTGAACACGTGCCAGCGTTTACAAACGTTGGCTTGGTCAGATGATTAAAAGTACACAAAATGCCCCTCTTTGTTAACATCCGCAGTCACTGGGTAGTGTCAAGGCCGGTTTTCTGGAACAGACCACGATACACCGCGATGGCGTTTGGGCTCGCTGCCTGTTTTCCGCTAAGATATCCCCCCCTTCTGTGGGTGTAGGCAGCCTCAAATCCTTCACATTTATGTGATTTGGTAGACGCCCTTATCCAGACCGAATTAAATTGACCTCATTTCTACACAATTTGGGTTAAGGGCCATGCTCAGGGGCCCAAAAGTGGCAGCATGGTGTGGCTGGGGCCTTCAGATTTAAACGCTTTAACCACCAGGCTACCACTCTGTCTAAACATGTAATCCCAGACAGACTTGATGACACTGAGATCAGGGCACTATGGGGGCCGAAACGATTACTTGCAGGACCCCCGATTCTTGTCTTAACGACATTAGCTGTAAGTTTGGGGTCGTTGTTTTGCTGCAGAACGAATTCAAGGCCAATCAGACACCTCAATGGATAAGTATCTGTCTGTATTTCTCCTGTATTGAGGACACCGTTCAATGCAGCTCCAAATTCGCAAAGAAACCTCCACCACCATGCTTCACTGCTGCCTGCAGTTTTTAACATATTTGCATCTTTAAAAAAAAAAAACGATGTAATTCTATAGAATTATTACTAGAGGTGCTACACTTTTATTATTTAGAAAGTGACCATTATTTGATATGAAGATCGATTTCTCTTTGCTAAACATTTTCTCAAGCATCACAACAAAACGGAGATCGAGCCGTGTCCTGAGAGTCATATAGAATACAGATTAACATGGCAGAGGTAGAGCTGTAACTTCCTGCACACAGAACAGGAAAAAAAATATCTTCTCTATTTTATCTATCTATACATCCATCCATCCGTCCATCCATCCATCCATCATCTCACCCCACACATTTCAGCAACCATTTTAGTATCTTCTCAAGGGACAATACTCTAGAAATAAAACCTGAATATATTTAAGAGGAGTCAATGTGCAGATTGTATATCAGTACAGATTTTGTCCTCTCAAAATAACTCAACATACAGCAATTATTTTCTAAATAACTGGCAACAAAAGTAAGTGCACCCTCAGTGAACATGTCAAAACTGTCCAGAGTGTGAATATTTTGTGTGAGCACCATTAATCCAGCACTGCCTTATTCCTCCTGAGTATGAAATTCACCAGAGCTGCACAGATTGTTGCTGGGATCCTTTTCCACTCCTCCATAATAACATTACAGAGCTGCTGGATGTTACACATATGGCGATTCTGCACTTTTTGCTTGAAGATGCCCCACAGGTGCTCAACAGGGTTCAGGTCTGGCGACAAACCTGGCCATCACCTTCACCATTTTGATCAAGGCAGTTGTTACCTTTGCGGTGTGTTTGTGGTCGTTTTCATGTTGGAAAACTGCCGTTCGGTCCAGTTTCTGAAGGGAGGGCGACATGTTCTTTAGAATGTCAGTTATGTCTCAAATATATCCAAGTTTTATATATATAGTATTATAATATAATGGTTGCTTAAATGTGAGGGTGTACTCCCTTTCGTGAGACTGTAGATATGGAGAGATCTGACAAAGATATAGACTGAAAAGTAGGAAATAATGCAGGAACGGATGTGTTCAGCCCAGTGTGTGTTCATGTATCAGTTACATACAGTGTGTCCTCACTAAATAATGACTTCCTGTCCCTGTTCCTGTCCAGGTTCGAGTGAACGCCTCTGGCAGGGTCACAGCCATCCCCTTCTGGTACCACATCTACCTGGACTCCGATATATTTGTGAGCACGTTCAGGCCGGATTCACACTGGAAGCAGGTGGCCGTGATCCTGCAGCACCCCCTGGTGGTCAGTGCAGGTGACTGGGTCAGACTGTGTGTCTCTTTCCACAAGAGCAGCATTTCTATGACAGCTGTCAGAGAGGAGCGAAAGGAGGAAACTGCAGTTCATTAAGAAAAGGGTTGTGGACTTGAACGAATTAGAGTCGGTGCATTCGGTGAAAGCAATTAAGCATTTCCCGTTCCATTTATTCAAACCTGTAAACTGTAACGAATCTGCCTAATGGGTCGGATTTTAAGGAAAATGGGCTTGAAATGGAAGGAGCACGTGCACGCCAGAAACTTTACAATTCTAGATTTGAAAAGACTTAAAAAAAAAAAAAAAAAAAAAAAAAAAGAAAAAAAAAAAAGCCGCACTTTTAAAGCGAGAACGTGTTTTTATTTTTTGGGGTAGATGCAGTCTATAGTGTGTTTCTTTTCTTTTCGGACAACGAGATGGTATTTATCATTGTGTGAATTCTGTAAGAAGTGGTTTTAAGTGCGGGGGTCCGTAAGCACAAAACGCAAAACGGACATCTAGAGTAACCCGAAAGGGAAAGGGGGTGGGCCTAATGAAGCACAGAAGGCTGCCATGCGTCTATTCATACGAGGTGAAATCAAAAATGTTCGACACCGGTTTTGTAACTCGCCAACAGATGGCAGCACAAGGCTGCACGCTGCACAGTCACAAGGAGCACCGACCTTCATAAATCAGTGCGCCTTTGCGACCAGAGGAATCATTAAAGCAACCAAGCACACTGAGATACATCGTCCTGTTATGTTTAATTATGTATAAACATGTTATAACATGGAAGAAGACAGACAGCCGTGCTACCCAGATCCCCGTCACCTATAACAGAGCAGTGCAGTTATAAAGCGGTGAATAATCAGGAGTCGGACTCGGCATTAACATCTGTCCGAGTCATCTTGGATATCACACCAGTATCATTTACAATTAATCATATTTTTATATACTTTATTATTAATGTATATAATTATGGTTACATGTAAAAAAAAAAGTTTTCTCCCCTTTTCACCCCCCCCCCCCCCAAAAAAAAATCTTTTTACTAATCAGCCCAGACACGTTTTCTATCCAATAGTTGCGTTTTTTTTATTTATTTAATGAAACATCCTCCAGACGAACACGATCTGGCCTGTCGATTCGTTATTTACATTGCTACGAGAACCGTTTCGCCGAAAAACGGAATAGTTCCGTATTTATTTAAAGAGTAAGCTTTGCTAAGCGTTTAAACAGTACCTAACACGAAACTCCGCCTTTGGTAATTGGAAGCCACGCCCCCTACCTTTCATACCGAGCTATATCCTGAGAGAAAATTCTATTTGGTCAAGAAATGGCTATATAAATGGCACATGAGCTCAATTTTGAGTGTCATAGCAGAAGCTGTAAATACTTGTGCGATTTTTGTATTAAAATTTTTTTTTATTTGTAATAAATTTGCAAAGATTTTACACACGCCTCTTTCACGTCGTCATTACGGGTTATTGTTTGTAGAATTTTGAGGAAAAATAATGAATGCATTGAATCCATTTTCGGAACACTTGGCGGACGTGGTGTAATCTGACGCACGTGAAAAGAATGGATTTAAAAAATGACGTTTTTCTTGAATGAATTTTTCTTGTACTAAAGCTTGCGTGTTTTAAAGTTTTAAACGTAAATTTGTCACGTTTGTCATTTCCTTGAATACTCGCCAAGGCTTTTGTGCGCAGGATTGAACGAATGCTCTGTTATGGAGAAATTCGCATTAAATCTGGTCGTTTGAACCAAAAAGATTCTGCAATTCGCAGGGAAAATTTCCAGTCTTGAGAATTCCTAAAATTTTGCAACTCTGAACATTTTACCATGAACATGGATGAAACAGCATCCGGTTTTAGATGTGGGACCAACAATAGAAAAAAACACTACATACAATATAACAATCTCCACCATTTGGTTTTGTCCACAGTCCCACCCCGGCTGAGGTGAAAGGGATTGTATAATTTTCCCCCATCTGTCCGTCCTTTCCCCTTCAGTCAATCGCTGTTGGCTGTATTATTCCCATAATACAGTAGTACTGGAGAAACCCCTCTAAAAGCTACAGCTGTACAGTTTTAGCACCTCCGCTTAGTCGTTAGCTTCATTATCCTTGGCCATGGTTCAGTTTTCTCCGGCATGATGGGGGAACAAAAGCAGCACTTCGCCACTGTGTGTGTGTGTGTGTGTGTGTGTTGGATTATTTTAATTATTATAGAATATTTTATTACCGCAACCTCACAATATTGTGAAGAGAACACGGGGTGAGTAAAAAACATGCATTTCTGCAGAGGAACGAAAGGCTGAATATTAAAAAAAACATTTTTTAAATGTTTAGTCAATAGAAATAAAACCCCCCCACAAAATAAAATCCCTGGATGGACTGAAATCCCTGTGCCCTTTTGAAGCTGCTGTTCCCGGGGAATAAGGTGTTAAGTGATCTGGGCGTAGTCTGTGTGTGCCTGGTGTTTGGGATCCTCAGAGAGCACGGTGGGAGTGATGTCGTCTACGTCGTCTACGTCTCCCTCCCAGGGGGTGGAGCAGAGTTGCGCAGGGGCAGAGTGGGAATGGGGGGGTCGGGTGTGTCCCAGACCCTGATAACGGCCCGATGGAGATGGAGGAGTGGAGGAAGCCTCGGTGGCGTCCTGAGAGCCGGAGGACAGGAGCCCCCTGTGTTCGTCACGCTCTGCGTCACGGGTAAAGTAGCTCTTCCTGGGACGACCCATAACCGTTCGGCCTGTGGGAGAACAACCAGTGGCACGATGAGATTCAAATAAGACTGGAATCTTTATTCTATAGGACTGTGATATTCCTTTACATTCCCTCTCTCGTCTCGTCTCCATCAACGTGTGTTTGTCCTTCTACACACTCATCCATTCATCAATCTGAATCTGTCCATCCGATTTCTACTCACCAGCCTTTCAATTTCTTTGGCAAACTCTATATTCACCCTTCTGTACACAAATCTATCCGTCTATTATCCTGTCTTTTAGTCCAATTTACTTTTCTCCTGACTATGCTTCTATTTCTGTACCCATGTTCATATTCATTTTTCCATCCATCCATCCATCCATCCATCTCTATTTATCCATCCATATTTATCCATAATTCATCTCTATCTATCCATCCATCCATCCATCCATCCATATCTATCCGTATATATCTGACCATCCATGTCTATTTATTTATCTATCTATCCATCCATATTTATCCATATTCATCCCTCTCCATCTATCCATCCATTCATTCAAATTTATCCCTCCATCCATCCATCACTGTATATCTCTATGTATCCACATGAGTAGATCCTCTGTATACAGAATATCTATCTGTCTGTATCTATCTATACATATGTAGTTACTTTATTTCTGTCTGCCCGCCCACCCATCTGCCCCTCCCTCCCATTATCCAAATATCTATCCACCCATTTTCTGAAGCTCATCAGTTCCTCACCGACGTTGCGCACTTGCTCGGAGAAGTCGGCCCGTATGTCCGACATGTCCCACATGGCCAAAAAGGAATCGAAGCAGGATCCTTCCTCTGCTTCCTGAATATACGGCTTGTATGTGAAGCTGAAGTGATGAGCGATGGCAGCCAGAAACATCTCCACGCAGATGATGAAGTCCTGCCACACAAGCGCAGATCAGTCAGGTTTACTGAAGTAGATGGAATAAACAGGCGGATATGCAGAAGTGAAATCACGGAGTACCTGCAGTCCTGTGGCCACGGCCTCCACGTTGTCCCAGTCCCAGGTGTGAGAGTCTGAAATCACTCCAACCTTTACAAGTAACGCAATGAGCACCGCCTGCCTGTGTGAGAGAGTGTGTGAGAGTGTGTGGGTTAGCAGTGTGTTCAACACAGAGTCAGATTGTCTTTACACCACAGCTGTACAACAGATCATCTGTTCATCATGTAATAGAGATATTGCAGGGTTACAGCCTCTAATTAATCCATAAGCAGAGTGTGTGTGTGTGTGTGTGTGTGTGTGTGTGTGTGTGTGTGTTTGTGTGAGAGAGACAGACAGACAGAAAGTGTACTGACCATCACAATCACTCCAGAGGTATTAATGCAATATATATATATATATATATATATAAAATGCATTAACGCAAATGAATTTTAATGGCACTGATTTAATGAATGCGTGATTAATGCAGTTCACATTTCCCATTTTCACCATTTTTATTACAAATATAAACAAACAAATTCAAATGCAACACGTTTCTTTTCTCTACTCAGATACACATAATAATTTTTTTTTTTTTTTTTATTAAAAACTCCAATCAAACCAAACCCTTCAAATTAAAACCCCAAAATCCAATGCGATGCGCACATCCGGCGATTAAATCCGTCCGTGTGGAAACACAGCAAAAGTTCCGTTTGGTGTCCTGATGATTTACATCATTTAAAACACCGGAATTACTTTAGAACGTTTACAAGAGTATTTTGTCTTCGTGCATAATGTAACACCTGATCAGTGTAAATATAAATAACTCTGCTCGTTCAGGGCTATGTTATGCTAGCACTTTTTCATGATGTATTTGTGTTTGCTTACCAGAAGGAGACGAACACGACGAGTTTGACACACAGGAATTTGCCCACAGGTTTGATCGGCCCGAGTTCTTCTCTTAACGCTTTGTAGAACAGCACCAGGCAGTACATGGCAAACTGATTGGGGAAACAGTAAACGCTGTATTAGATTAGATTTTATGATAAAATTGAAATGATTTTATCTGTAAGATGGCCACTGTAATTTTTTGGGGGAAAAATAAAACCAGCCAATCGTGATGTATAAGGTCACATGACTACGATCTTACGACTTGCTATAATTATATACAGTATATATTAGATTTATTATTAATTATTAATATCTTCCTGTTTATGTTGTCTGGGGAACGCCTTAATAATCTTTTATTGTTTTGCAGAGCAGTACAAAGAAAAGGTCGTCTCAGGCCATTGCAAGAATAATTTCTAATAACAAGCTGACATCTATTTCGACTTGTTTTTTAAGAGGAGCGAAGTTGAAAATATGGATACGGAAATAAAATTTTACCACAAGAACCCATATTTTACAGTAAATTGCGTTCTACATTTAATTCTTATTAAATAAAGCTCATTCAGTAAAGTCAAGTGAGGAGGCCCAGGGTGCCTTTAAGAGCTTTATGGCAGGGGATCATCCACTCCAAACCATGTAAAGCATATCTTCATGAAGCGCATCATCATCATCATGCTGGAACATGTTTGGGTCTCAAAGTTCAAATGAAGGGAAAATGTCATGCTACCGCATCCAAAGACATCGTATATAATTGTATTATTCCAAGTCCATGAGGTAGTTTCCTGAAACGCTGTTCAGTAGAGTTATGAGGGGGAAAAAAACAAGCCTTAAAAATGTGAAAATGGCTAAATGTTGGGTTGGAGAGAGAGTTCTGCTAACCCTCGAGTCATCTAGCGATCAGTCACATCAACAAAACTGTGTGCCTCTAACTTTATGTTTAGTTTGGGTAAGAACCCAATCAATTAATTACATCAATTAATTGAGTAATTGGAAAAGAAGTACCGTAATTTCCGGACTATTAAGTGCACTCAAATATAAGCCGCACCCACTGAATTTGGCAAAGATTTTTATTTTGAACATAAATAAGCCGCACCTGTCTATAAGCCTACACTGAAACTAATGAACTTTACACAGGCTTTAATGAAAGACAGTGTCTGTTACACGGCTTGTATCTAAACAGTAGCCTACCAAGAAAGTCATCGTTCACCGTCTTCCTCCTTCCTTTCACAACTATTTCTCTCGAGAATTTTTCTTTTGGCATCGTCATGCGTTTAAAAATCACCATCTGTGAATCTTTTCTTTCGATGCCGTGCAGCTCAGAACACAGGTGAAGTGCATTTTTTTAAACGTCAGAGGAACCTCATCCATATTTATGATGTGGTGCGGCCCGGAGCACATCTGATTTAATATAAAGAGTTTCATTGGTTCACCTGAACCCGTTCTGCAATTTCATTGGTTTAATGTTATGGGGTTCAGTTTTTTTGGCATGAAGTTTGTGAAACCGGGAAAAACCCCGGAAAAATTCATAAATTAGCCGCTTCGTTGTTTAAGCCGCGAGGTTCAAAGCATGGGGAAAAAAGTAGCGGCTTATAGTCCGGAAAATATGGTAATTTTTCTTCATTAAAGAACAATAGAGACGGGTCTCTTAAAATCAACGAGTTTCCTTTTCAGAAAAAATTAAAATTTTTATTGCTGAAATTACAACAATATCAGTGAAAAATAAACCCATTTAGTGCATTTAGTTGCCAGATTACATCTAAATAAATGTTCGTAAGTAATGCAAAATTGATTTTTATATTTTTATTTAAAAAAATATTATTTATTTATTTTTATTTTATTTGTATGAGTTTTTTTTTACTCATAACTCACATTTTTAAACTTTTTTTTTTTTTTTTACTCTAAAAAAATCATAAATAATAATAATAAATAAATTTCGAATTACAGAAGGAAAAAAAAAAGGTAAACGAACTGTATGGTGTTTTCTTTGTGTTTTAGTTGAAAATGATCCTAAACTGCTGTGGTTTTTGTCCTGAAGCTTCTCTTCGCCCCTCGAATTACTCGAAGAATTGTTTCAGCTCTGGTTAAAAGTGACGATTTTGCCAAGACTTTATTGAGATACAAATATAAACACCCAAAAAAAAAAAAAAAGTTGTACTGATCTGTGTGAGGTGAAACTTGGAGCAATTTCAATTCTTTCGCATATTTCTGTGTATTATAGTACTGAGAACGATGAAGAAAGAGGTACATACGAGCTGGGAGACATTGTTTATGATCACTAAATAGGTCCAGGCATTTTTGGAGCTGAAGTTGCCTTCATCGTAAACGTTGCAATGTTGACAGATCCTGAAGACACACAAAAAACATACAAATTCTTCATCAAGATGATTCTATTCATTCTATTCATTCAGGGATAAATACATCTATTCATGATGAACAGCCGTGGTGACTGTGACCAGGAAAAAACCTTGAGAGGAACCAGACTCAAAAGGGGAACCCATCCTCATTTGGGTGATATCAAGAGTGTGATTATAGTCTCTAAACAATACAGAACACTGGAGAGTGAGAACTAACATGAGCACTGGAGTGTGTGATTATGAGTAGTGTTCTTTCTACAGTCATATACAGTCATTTGAGATTATGGAACCAGGAGCTACTGAGCAACTCATAAAATAGCTCAACATCTGCGATCATCTGGTGAGTAAATGGGACACTCACATTGCCACGACTGTGGTGAAGGGTCTTACGACTGTGTACTGCAGGACACCCAGCTTACATCTCAGCAACAGGACCCTGCACACACAGCATTCAACAATCAAAAATCAATACATCAGGATGTAATCAAACAATAATCAGTGCTGAAGTGATGTGATGATGAAACAAATTTGGTTTGAAGGTCCATTCATTGGTAAACTTTCTGACTATAGTTCCACCTCAACAGCCTTAAGATCCATTAAGTTACTGAAGAACTTTGGTGATTCCTCCATCCTTCAATAAATACCCATGGGTCAATCAGGAGTGGTCTTGCACGTAACTCTGAATCACATGACCACCACAAACCTCTCTAATGAAGTACTCACTCTCCCATGGGCCAGGACGGACAGCAGCAGAGCGGCGGCAGGTGTTTCTGCTGTTCCTGCGCCCCCAGCATCTGCACCAGGTTGGGATACTGTTTCTCCAGGTAGTTTAGCAGGAAAATCATGAAGTTGTAAATGACGTAGGCTTCGTAGCACTCCCTGCACGTGTCCACGTAGATCGCGATTTTCTGGTACTTCAGAGCAATCCACTACAGGCAGGGAGAGAAATCGGGTTACGTTTTTCAGGTCAAAGACGCCTTGAGACACGAGGCAGAGACCCTCTGATACAAAGTGTGTCAAACATAACCACTTATATTAATGAAAAAACATCCTATTACAGCAGGTATATTAAGACAAGTAGAACTAGGATTGTTGTACATGCTGTATATTTTCACTTGTCTTTTATTTTTATTAGATTTGCAGTTTTGTACATATTTTCCTTTCAGGTGGACTGGATTACATTAGCATGCGATTTTTCGGGGTCATTTTCAAAAATATTATAATCTTTAATGTACCCATTAATTACACTGCACAACAAGATTTTGGGTTCTTGAACACTGTTGGCTGGTCCCTATAGATATTTGGCTGCTGATCATGAAAATGTTTTTTCTTATTGTTTGTGTCCAAACATTTTCCATAAGAGACCTATGAACGATGTTTTGTGCAGTCTGGGCATGTCCAGGCATGAACTCAGAACAGGAGTAGGCCGGAGTCAGGCTGACACTTTATAGAAGTGGATTACATGCACAGATGCTGCTCATTGGATTAATATCGACTTCATGTTTTGTAGTGTTTCAGATTATAGCACTGCATTAATAGCACTGTAACAAGTCATTTAGATCAGTGGTCCCCAACCTCCGGTCCGTGGGTCAATTGGTACCGAGCCGCACAGAAAAAATACATAACTTGCATTATTTCCGTTTTATTTATTATCTGATTCTGAACGGTTTTATTTTGGAAAATTTGCGGATTCTCTCCTCCACATCTGTCTATGACTCACTCTTGATGCATGTCATGACGCCTCGGTCACATGTCTTACCTCCATCCTCTACCTTCTTAAAGGGGCTCCGGCCGCTAACACATAATACATTACCGCTAAATTCAAACCCCCAAGCGAGCAAAACGAACAAAATACAACACAGTGGATTCACGTTTTTTATTACATTTAGAAAATATCCGTTTTCATGGTCGTATCATTTTATTTTGTTGTATTTATCCACCACACCTTAAAGGTCGCTCCGTGAAAATATTGTCTGGCGCAAAAAAGGTTGTGGACCTCTGATTTAGATGTTTTACGATTGGTGTCGGTCGATGCGTCTCGTCGATGTCTTAACAGCCGCGATGCATTCTGCTATATTTGTGTCGCTTGTTCATCAGAGACGATTGCTGACTGTGAAGAAACTGTACTTCGAGATGTAAAATTGGTGCCTCACGTGTACTGCGTGACGTGTGCTGTCTGTCTGAGAGCTCGGCTCAGAGGCACTCGGAAGACAATGCCGTTTGCCGTCCTGATGATATGATGCGGGAACAGAAAGACCACGTGACGCACTGTTACTTCCGTTTGACCAATGTGTCTGCTGACTCAAGTCAATTGAATACACAAACACTTCGAAACTGCAGGAATGGTGTTTGCTGTCACCAGAAATGAAAATGACGAGAACATGGAAATGCGGCGAGTACCTACTGGAATATCTGTGGAGATCTGAAAGCCGTTGTTCTGTTACTGAGACTGCAGCTCGGCTACACAAAGTGCTTGTTGTTTCATCTGTGAATGGGACGGTCGTGCCAAAGAGTTACAGGATTGTAAAAAAAAGTTAGTTCCAGGACAGAAAAATGTGGCGAGTGAACCGTTTTGTTGAACGTCTTTTTTCCTCGTCTTCACATAAAACTGGGACTTATGAGGGATTTCATGGAAGCAGCGAACAAAGACAGCGATGGTTTTCGTTAATTTAAAAGAGATGTTCCCAACAATAACGGAGGGTATGATCAAAGAGGGCTTTTTTGAGTGACAGGCGGTTTGGAGGTCTGTTAGTCGGGCCAGAATAGATTGCGTGGAAAGCCTTTGATGTTGTTGACGATTTTCTTGGAAATGACCGAGCAGTGTTTTATATTCAGTTGGGAGACAAACTTCTCATACAAAACAATGAAGTGCAACATGTCCCTCAAAATCCGTTTTCCTCCACTCGCATTCGGAAAGGTTTCACCGGGACGTTGGTACAATGGAAAAACAACATCAGGGGAACTGGAATCCATCAATGCTTGGTCTGATGGACACCGCAATGTGATGCACCAGACGTTGAATTGAAATGAAAATCAGGAGCAAAACACTTTTTAAAATGATGCTGAACTTCTATTCGAAACATAAACACGATTAACTACGTTATTGCTGATAAACAGTTAACTGCCTTTTTCTCGGAGTTCCTACGTGATGCAGCAAAACCAAAAATGTATTTGTGCATATCCACCACGTGTCACAATCAGCAAAAAGGAAGCAAAAAATGTAAAAATTAATTAATTAATTAATTAATTTTAAAAAATAAATAAAAAAAGGTCCGTCCCTCTAACGGGTTGCGGATCCCCGGCTGAAGAACCGTGTTTAATGTTTTTAAATCGGCTCTTAAAACTAAATTTTTTGATGATAGATTTATTTATTTTTTATATGATGTTTATTTTATTTCATTATTGTATTATTATATATTTTTTTATTTCCTATTTTTATGCTTGGAAAGCGCATTGAAATGTAACTTTTAAAGGTGCTCTATAAAATAAAGATTATGATTATTATTATATATTATGATGTCGCTGAAGTGTTTTATTCCTCTAATACTAAAGTATTAGGACACCTGACTTTCACTCATATGTGGTTCTTTCGGAAAAAAAAGTATTTTATTAAATTTTTTTCCTTAATGCCAAAATATGCTTAATAGACATTAGATTTTGACAGGATGGACATTTTTTTTGAATTGTTTAGAATTTTTGCCATCAACATGGGTTGGAGTGAAAGATCTCCTGCTGAAGAGCTCTGACATCAACCCTATTAAACACCTTTGTGGTGAATGAAATGCACCCCAGACCTCCTCACCTCACCTACATCAGTGCCTGACTTAACGAACACCCATGTAACTGAATAACGGAACATCTTCCCAGAAAAGTGAAGGCTATTAGAACAGCAAATGGGGATAAAATATGGAACTGGATGTTAAATAAAGCACAAACCGATGTTACGCTCGTACCAAATGTTTGTCTGTACAGTCTTATGAAACGTATTAAACCTTCTGACCAATCAGAATCGAGAATTCAACAGCGCTTTAATAATCAGAACAAACTGATCAGAAAGACTGTTTAGCATTTGCTGGAAAGGAATGAGAAACGCATGACGCACATTTGATAATCAGATCGCAATTTCAGGACTCCCAAACTGAAATCATGTGCTTTCTGCAGGTTAAGTCCTCAATCCACGCTGCTAAATGGACACCACGGACGCGATGCTAAAAATGGCTCCGACGCAGCACTTTGGAAGCGGTTTAGAGAAGGAAGACGGAATAATACTTACGCTATCCAAGCTGTATATCGGAACCATCCATAATATCCTTAAAAAAAAAAAAAAGAAAAGGGGGAAATTAATTACACATGGCAACGTGAAGACGCTTCAAGACTCTGGGTTTAAGTGTGGAGTGTTGAAAGACTGACACTGCGCTATATTGGGAGGTGGACTTTTGGATCTGAAGGTTGTGAGTTCAAGTCTCGGCTACACCAAGTCGCCACTACAGGGCCCCTGAGCAAAGACCCTTAGACCCCACATTTTTATCATTTTTTTTTTTAAACATTTGTTTATTTCCTCTTTTTTTACATGACTGTTTTTTTGTGATTTTTTTGATGGGTTTTTAATAATTTTTCTGAGCACATAAAGCTACATGAATTGTTTAACCTGATACTGATCATTAAAATACACTGCCTTGATATAACTCTAATGCTTGATATTGTTCTCACCTGATGATAGGTTTCTGCAGCTCAGGCTGGGTGTAGTGCACTAGATGCTGAAGTATCCCCCAAAGTGATATGGGAATTGTCATGAACACAAAAATGCCAGCGATGAACCAGGCTTTGTTGTGGGTGCCAACCTGTAAGTCAGGAAAAAAATGATCAGTAAGATCGGATCAGAACCTCACAGATCATCATGAAGAACCAAAATATTCCGCTATAAATTTTGTATTTTGTTGAAAACAATCCCTGAAATTTACTGTTACAGAAAAACTCTGAACATCACAAATATCAATATTGCAGGAAAAAACTAATCCCAGTACACCATTATTATTAAAGAACTAAACCCTAAACATCACCGCTACTGAAAACTAAACCCTAAACATCACCGCAGTTACTGAAAATCTAAACCCTAAACATCACCACTACTGATAAACTAAACCCTAAACATCACCGCTACTGATAATCTAAACCCTAAACATCACCACTACTGAAAACTTAAACATCACCGCTACTGAAAATCTAAACCCTAAACATCACCTACTGAAAATCTAAACCCTAAACATCACCGCTTACTGAAATCTAAACCCTAAACATCACCGCTTACTGAAATCTAAACCCTAAACATCACCACTACTAAACCCTAAACATCACTACTGAAATCTAAACCCTAAACATCACTGCTACTGAAATCTAAACCCTAAACATCACCGCTTACTGATAATCTAAACCCTAAACATCACCGCAGTTACTGATAATCTAAACCCTAAACATCACCGCTACTGATAATCTAAACCCTAAACATCACCGCTACTGATAATCTAAACCCTAAACATCACCACTACTGATAATCTAAACCCTAAACATCACCGCTACTGATAATCTAAACCCTAAACATCACCGCAGTTACTGATAATCTAAACCCTAAACATCACCGCTACTGATAATCTAAACCCTAAACATCACCGCAGTTACTGATAATCTAAACCCTAAACATCACCGCTACTGATAATCTAAACCCTAAACATCACCGCAGTTACTGATAATCTAAACCCTAAACATCACCACTACTGAAAATCTAAACCCTAAACATCACCGCAGTTACTGAAAATCTAAACCCTAAACATCACCGCAGTTACTGATAATCTAAACCCTAAACATCACCGCAGTTACTGATAATCTAAACCTAAACATCACCGCAGTTACTGATAATCTAAACCCTAAACATCACGCTACTGAAATCTAAACCTAAACATCACGCTTACTGATAATCTAAACCCTAAACATCACCGCAGTTACTGATAATCTAAACCCTAAACATCACCGCAGTTACTGAAAATCTAAACCCTAAACATCACCGCAGTTACTGAAAATCTAAACCCTAAACATCACCGCAGTTACTGAAAATCTAAACCCTAAACATCACCGCTACTGATAATCTAAACCCTAAACATCACCGCAGTTACTGATAATCTAAACCCTAAACATCACCGCAGTTACTGAAAATCTAAACCCTAAACATCACCGCAGTTACTGATAATCTAAACCCTAAACATCACCGCTACTGATAATCTAAACCCTAAACATCACCGCTACTGATAATCTAAACCCTAAACATCACCGCAGTTACTGATAATCTAAACCCTAAACATCACCGCAGTTACTGAAAATCTAAACCCTAAACATCACCGCAGTTACTGAAAATCTAAACCCTAAACATCACCGCAGTTACTGAAATCTAAACCCTAAACATCACCGCTACTGATAATCTAAACCCTAAACATCACCGCTACTGAAATCTAAACCTAAACATCACCGCTACTGATAATCTAAACCCTAAACATCACCGCTACTGATAATCTAAACATCACCGCTACTGATAATCTAAACCCTAAACATCACCGCTACTGATAATCTAAACCCTAAACATCACCGCTACTGATAATCTAAACCCTAAACATCACCGCTACTGATAATCTAAACCCTAAACATCACCGCTACTGATAATCTAAACCCTAAACATCACCGCTACTGATAATCTAAACCCTAAACATCACCACTACTGATAATCTAAACCCTAAACATCACCACTACTGAAAACCTAAACATCACTGCTACTGAAAATCTAAACCCTAAACATCACCGCAGTTACTGAAAATCTAAACCCTAAACATCACCGCAGTTACTGAAAATCTAAACCCTAAACATCACCGCTACTGATAATCTAAACCCTAAACATCACCGCTACTGATAATCTAAACCCTAAACATCACCGCAGTTACTGAAAATCTAAACCCTAAACATCACCGCAGTTACTGAAAATCTAAACCTTAAACATCACCGCAGTTACTGAAAATCTAAACCCTAAACATCACCGCTACTGATAATTCAAACCCTAAACATCACCGCTACTGATAATCTAAACCCTAAACATCACCGCTACTGATAATCTAAACCCTAAACATCACCGCTACTGATAATCTAAACCCTAAACATCACCGCTACTGATAATCTAAACCCTAAACATCACCGCTACTGATAATCTAAACCCTAAACATCACCGCTACTGATAATCTAAACCCTAAACATCACCGCTACTGAAAATCTAAACCCTAAACATCACCCGCTACTGATAATCTAAACCCTAAACATCACCGCTACTGAAAATCTAAACCCTAAACATCACCGCTACTGATAATCTAAACCCTAAACATCACCGCTACTGATAAAAATAAACATACCGCACAAAATCTAAACCCTAAACATCACCGCTACTGATAATCTAAACCCTAAACATCACCGCTACTGATAATCTAAACCCTAAACATCACCGCTACTGATAATCTAAACCCTAAACATCACCGCTACTGATAATCTAAACCCTAAACATCACCGCTACTGATAATCTAAACCCTAAACATCACCGCTACTGATAATCTAAACCCTAAACATCACCGCTACTGAAAATCTAAACCCTAAACATTACCGCTACTGATAATCTAAACCCTAAACATCACTGCTACTGATAATTCAAACCCTAAACATCACTGCAGTTACTGATAATCTAAACCCTAAACATCACCGCTACTGATAATCTAAACCCTAAACATCACTGCTACTGATAATTCAAACCCTAAACATCACCGCAGTTACTGAAAATCTAAGCCCTAAACATCACCGCAGTTACTGAAAATCTAAGCCCTAAACATCACCGCAGTTACTGAAAATCTAAACCTAAACATCACCGCAGTTACTGAAAATCTAAGCCCTAAACATCACCGCAGTTACTGAAAATCTAAACCCTAAACATCACCGCAGTTACTGAAAATCTAAACCCTAAACATCACCGCAGTTACTGAAAATCTAAACCCTAAACATCACCGCAGTTACTGAAAATCTAAACCCTAAACATCACCGCAGTTACTGAAAATCTAAACCCTAAACATCACCGCAGTTACTGAAAATCTAAACCCTAAACATCACCGCTACTGATAATCTAAACCCTAAACATCACCGCTACTGAAAATCTAAACCCTAAACATCACCGCAGTTACTGAAAATCTAAACCCTAAACATCACCGCAGTTACTGAAAATCTAAACCCTAAACATCACCGCAGTTACTGAAAATCTAAACCCTAAACATCACCGCAGTTACTGAAAATCTAAACCCTAAACATCACCGCTACTGAAAATCTAAACCCTAAACATCACCGCTACTGATAATCTAAACCCTAAACATCACCGCTACTGAAAATCTAAACCCTAAACATCACCGCTACTGATAATCTAAACCCTAAACATCACCGCTACTGAAAATCTAAACCCTAAACATCACCGCTACTGATAATCTAAACCCTAAACATCACCGCTACTGAAAATCTAAACCCTAAACATCACCGCTACTGATAATCTAAACCCTAAACATCACCGCTACTGAAAATCTAAACCCTAAACATCACCGCTACTGATAATCTAAACCCTAAACATCACCGCTACTGAAAATCTAAACCCTAAACATCACCGCTACTGATAATCTAAACCCTAAACATCACCGCTACTGAAAATCTAAACCCTAAACATCACCGCTACTGAAAATCTAAACCCTAAACATCACCGCTACTGAAAATCTAAACCCTAAACATCACCGCAGTTACTGAAAATATAAACCCTAAACATCACCGCTACTGAAAATCTAAACCCTAAACATCACTGCTACTGAAAACTACACCTTGAACCATCCCTGAGCCCAGGATCTACATGACTAGATTAGATTAGATTCGATTCAACTGTATTGTCATTACACATGTACAAGTACAAGGCAACGAAATCATAGTATATATATATACTATGAATATAATATACAGATGAATATGTGTGCATTATGAATATAATATACAGGTGGATAGATATGTACTAGGAACAATAATGTCCAGGTGAGTATATACACTGCATTTCGTTGCCTTGTACTTGTACATGTGTAATGACAATACAGTTAAATCTAATCTAATCTAATCTAATCTAAAATGTACTATGAGCAGTAATATACAGATAAGTATATATGTACTATTGACATGATTTATAGATTACTATAAACAGAGATTTACAAAAGGATGTGAACATAATATATTGCTATTATTATAAACAGAAGAACAGGTATATATATATACAGTGGTAATAAGTTGGTGGTGAGCAGCAATACTAAGAGAGCAGTGTGCAACTGAGACTATCAGTATGAACAGATGTGTGTATAATGATGAAGTTTCCCGTTAATAATAAAGCAGACCTCGGACTTCTGCAGCTCCCATATGCACAGAGGGAGAACCACCAACAGGAGCAAGATGTAGAGGAGCACCACCAGAGGTCTGATCCATCTCCTCCAGTTCCCACAAGTGCACGGCATCTTCTCCTGCTTAATTCTTCTTCCTTTCTTCCTCCTTACATACAGCTAGAGATCCGCTGTGCTGGAATATCACACAGGCTTCTGAGAAACACTAAAGAACTCGGAGGAACCCTGACCCTAATCAGCTGATTCATTGTAAACAAACGCATCTTGAAAAGGGTTAGCGCTCATGCTAACTTCCTGTGACGTAACTTCCTGTGTTTGACTTGTTTGCCGGGAGTTCAGTGTTTGTATTTCAAACTTGAACTTTAGCCTATAAAACCGCCTATAATCTGGAGAGAAAATGGAGTAAAACTAAATTGGAGGTATTTAGAATTGAGTATAAAGACAGTATGCTCAGCTACAGACAGGTTGCTAAAAGCTGCTAGAGCTGAACACTTGGGCATACTCATGGAAAACAACCAAAACAATCCCAGGTTCCTTTTCAGTACAGTAGCTAAATTATCTACAAATCAGGGATCTGAAAAAATGTGTTCCATCACAGTTTAGTAGTGAGGAGTTTTATGAATTTCTTCACTGGAAAAAGTATTCTAAAAACAATTGTGGAGGTCCACCTTCTGAGATCATCTCCTGATCCAATCTCACCTACAACTACACTGCTTTACACGTACAGGACAGGAAGAGCTGTATGATGTTATTACCAAAGCTAAATCAACAACATGTCTGATAAATCCCATTCCAACTAAACTACTTGAAGAAGTGTTACATACAGCTGCTGAGCCTCTTCTGAATATTATTAGCTCCTCACTATTGTTAGGTCACGTCCCTAAACCCCTCAAGTTAGCAGTTATTAAGCCCCTCATTAAGAAACCTCATTTAGATCCAAACACACTATCAAATTACAAAAACATTTCAAATCTCCCATTTATGTCTAAGAGTTTAGAAAAGATTGTCTGCCCAGTTACGTTCCTACTTACAAGAGAACAATATCTTTGAAGAGTTTCAGTCAGGTTTCAGTCCCCATCATAGCACAGAAACTGCTCTAGTTAAAATCACTAATGACCTGTTTTTAGCTTCAGATTAAGGCTACATCTCTGTTAGTTTTCTAGATTCTAGTGCTGCATTCGACACTATAGATCATGATCTTCTCCTAGATCGCTTACAAAATGACATTGGCATTCAGGGACAGGCATTAAGCTGGTTTAAATCCTACCTGTCTGATCTTTACCATTTTGTAGACTTAAATGGAGAGCTATCCAGGTTAAGGAAAGTAAATTATGGGGTGCCACAAGGTTCAGTTCTAGGACCCCTGCTTTTCACAATATACATGCTTTCCCTGGGAAATATTATTATTAATAAGAATTAAAAGACTGGATGACAACTTTCTATTATTAAATTCTGATAAGACGGAGATTTTGCTCATTGGCCCACAAACCAGCACACAGAAGCTCCAGCATCTTAACCTGCATTTAGACAGATGTTCTGTAACCACTAGTTCAACAGTTTAGCAACTTGTCTTTTAAAAATCATATCAACCATGTTACAAAAACAGGCTTCTTCCACCTTAGAAACATTGCTAAACTAAGAAATGTCTATATCTGATGCAGAGAAGCTCGTCCATGCGTTCATGACCTCCAGACTGGATCATTGTAATGCATTACTAGGTGGTTGTCCTGCATCATTAATAAACAAGCTACAGTTTGTACAGAATGCAGCAGCCAGAGTTTTCACAAGGTTGAGGAAATATGATCACATAACCCCAATCTTCTCATCCCTACACTGGCTTCCTGTTAAGTTTCGAATCGACTACAAACTACTGCTTCTTACTTACAAAACACTAAATGGTTTATTTCCCATGGTTTATCTCTCCAGTCTTCTAATGGAATGGAAACTTACCAATCATTGGACGAGACACCTGTCATTCAAGATATACAGAAAGTATGAAATCTTATCACTTGGTTTCTTGTACATGTGTAAAGTTCTCAGTTTACTTTAAACTATTTTTTATTTTGATTAATGCACCTTTAAATATAAGAAAATAACAGAAGTAAACATAAGCAAGCAAGGAGAAGATGGAATTAAATCAAAGCTACTTTGAGGGTATGCAGTGATGTTGGAGATGCTGCAGTATATCATCACATAAAGATTAGTTTCTACACTTTTACGCATACGTTTCAACTTTCTCCTGCCGCAGACTGTTACTTCAGACGCTTTATGGTCTGATATCCATAACTGGCTTTACCCAAATGCTCCTTATCTAAAAAAATTTCACTGTGAAGGACATTATCTTTGGACTTGTAATGAACAATAACAAAGACGACTTTCTTGTTAATAAAATACTTCTGATAGGAACATTTTATATACACAAATCGAAATACTTGAAAGTGAAACCTACGTTTTTTTTTGCATTTTATAATGAGTTTATTTCTTTCACAAAAGCCCTTAAAGTGATTAAAAAGCAATATGCAATGAATCTTTTGTCCTTTATAGAAAAATATGATTTGCAGAATAAACCATAGCCCTGTTTATTTTTTATCCTTTTTTATTTAATTGTATTATTAGTATTATTATTATTATTATTATTATACATTTTATTTATTTATCTATTTTTTCCCTCTTTCCCCTCAATATATGTGTACATATTTGTATTTTAATGCACATGTTCTGTGTATTGTAATGTAAATTCACGTTGTTTGTATATTTCTAATAGCTTAATAAAAAAATATGTTGTACTTCCTGTATGTATTTAATGACAGGTGTCTCGTCCAATGTTCGTCAAGTTGTCCATTCGCAAACTTTATCTACCTTCTCCGGTTTGTCTGAATTTTTGTTTGTTTTCGGATTTGTTAATGTGTTTTGCACTTCTCGGCCACCGTGATCAGTTTTGTCTACAGGTTCAGGGTTGCTATATTGTCCTTGACTGTAAAGTTGCAGATCTCACAGCCTCCTTCTCAAGTGTCGGACACTTATGTGTAAGTTGTCAATCAGTGACAGACACAAAGTTACTTTAAAGTAAAAGTGAATGCAATCGTTTAGAGACTATAATCACACTCTTGATATCACCCAAATATGGATTGGTCCCCCTTTGAGTATGGTTCCTCTCAAGGTTTCTTCCTCATAACATCTAAGGAAGTTTTTCCTATACTATTATATATGTTTTGTAATTATAGGTATTTTTACATTTCATGTTCTGAAATTGTCATAGCGCCTTTAAAGAGAAAGCGGACAGCGCAAACAACCTCAAGATCCACCCCGATTTAACCTTTTCCCTCAGTAACAAAACAAATCTAACAATCAAAACATGGTAACTGATGCAGATATTAATGTAGAAAATGAGGCTACAGTGGAGTAAAGAGGGAAAGATGTCAGAAAGCATGACAGCAGGTCACCAACAGATGGCAGTGTGGACACACAGTCAGGCTTCTGTGGGACTTAAACACAAAACCTTTCACAATCATTCTCTTTAACATCCTCCGTTATTATCACCTCAAAAAAAAATACAGACTATAAAATCATATTACACATACCTCTGAAAACCTTCAGCAAACTTCCATGGTTTCTATACTGAAGTGTGCAGTTTTTGCACATGTTCAGTGGAAATTTGGTTTCATTTTATATTAAAGCATATTAAGTTTTCAAAAGCTGTCAATTTACAATTTACATTTACAGCAACTGGCAGACACTTTTATACAGAACCACTTAAAGTATCTCATTTATACAACTTTGATGCAGTTGATGATTTATTTTCTGATTTATTTATTTTAATGTGATTTCTTTTTACAATTTATTCTCATGTTTTACGACGGATTTATTTCTTTATATTCCCACATACATTTTTTTTCTCCATAATATATTTCAATTTATTTACAAGTATTAGCATAATTTTTTCCTACATTAGTATTTATTTTTAACATTATTTATTTTTCACAATTTATTTATTTCCACATGGAATTTTTTTCCTGTTATTCAGGATGTTTATGTAATACAGGATGCCTTTATTTATTTATTTATTTATTTATTTATTTATTTATTTATTTATATATTTTTCCCCAGAATGTATTTATTTCCACACATACAGCATTATTTACAATTCAGTTTTAAGCTAAAACAATTTAAAATCCACTTTTATATATTTTTTACACAAAAAGAAAAGCTTTATACATTTATTTATTTTAATTGTTTTATGATTTAAGCTTTCCAAATTATCATTTCACATACTGTACTAGTTGCACACTATGGACACACTGGATCTCTTTTATAATTCCTTCATTACTCTAATTGAATTTAAACAGTGGAAGAATTTGCATGAATTCAGGTTTATTATTCATTTTGGTTTTAGTTTCCAAATGCATGCTACATGCTAGATCCATATATTGTGTGTTCTTGTTTAAACTCTTTCCTCAAATCATTTTCTCAGCCATGCTTCTTGATTATTATAGACTTTTATAGTGTGTATAGTATTATTATATTACAAATGTTTGTGGACACCTGACCACAAGAATATAAATGCTTTTCGAGCATCCCAGTCCACATGTAATCCCTATTTGCTGTTATAATAACCTCCACTCTCCTGGGAAGATGTTCCACGAGATTTTGGAGTGTCCTGGTGGAGATTTGTGTGGAGATCATTCAGCCTGTTAGTAAAGTCAGGTACTGATGCAGGTGACGTGAGGAGGCCTGGGGTGCAGTCATTGCTTCAATTTATCCCAAATATGTGCAATAAGGTTTATAGCTTTATAGCAGGAGATTTTCCACTCCAACCCATATAAAGCATATCTTCATTACGCTGGCTTTGTGCACAGGATCAGTGTCTTTCTGGAACAGGTTGGGGTCTCAGTGCAAGTAAAAGAGAAATGAAATTCTACAACATCTATAGACATTCTATACAATTCTGTAACTCCAACTTAGTGGCAACCCTAACCCTAACCCTAACCCTAACCCTAACCCTAACTCTAACCCTAACCCTAATCAAACACACGTGCTTCTGATGAGTTGGCAAGTTGGGACCGGTTTGCAAAGGCAGGAAAAACAACACATGGTGCATCCCATAGAACAGCAGGATGCAGAATTATGATCATACGAATAGCAATGAATATACTGGGATACATTTATAGGGAACATGTTGGTAGAGGTAATCATATCAAGTTTAAAGGTTTTGGCATAAAGG
The DNA here is from genome assembly GCA_039877035.1 of Silurus lanzhouensis. Taxonomy (NCBI): domain Eukaryota; kingdom Metazoa; phylum Chordata; class Actinopteri; order Siluriformes; family Siluridae; genus Silurus; species Silurus lanzhouensis. Next base: position 1,969,211 of record JBCEWE010000451.1, read on the forward strand.
AGTTGGTGTTGGATCTATGATTGATGATCTCAAATGTTGAGCTAGTTTATGAGTTGCTCAGTAGCTCCTGGTCCCACAACGTCAACTGACTGTATAAGACTGTAAAAAGAACATTACACAGGTTTATAGATTTATAATCACACTCTTGATGTCACCCAAATGAGGATGGGTTCCACCTTTGAGTCTGGTTCCCTTCAAGGTTTCTTTCTCATAACATCTAAGGGAGTTTTTCCTGGTCACAGTCTCCATGGCTGCTCATCAGAGATAAATACACATCGTTCACCTTGACTGTTAAATTCTGTAAAGATGCTTTGGGACAATGTCTGTTGTGAAAAACGCAATAACTTGGTATAATTTGTTGCAGAAAAAAACAGCAAAACCATGCAGCTGCCCCAGAACCTGACCTCCATAATCTAACAGCTGATAATTACAATTGTAATCACGTTAAACAAACTGATGTCATTTGCTTGGCCGATGTTTCTGTCACTACGACTGCCTTTTCTCCACAAGTCCTATTCGATGACCTCAGAGACCTCGTAACACGTCTGCTTTACTGAACTATTGCAGCCCCGTCTCGATTACCCAGATAATGACAATCTCTAGTTTAATGGTGTTTTATGTGGGAAGGGATTGATTTTTTTAGAGAGCGGAGGCACGCCGTAAAGCTAAACACCCAGCATATTTTTCCTCGTGTTATTTTTTCTAGCAGGCTGGAGGAGGAGGAGGAGGAGGAGAAGGAGATCGGCTGAGGCTCACTTATCCGCCAGCAAATTGTTCTGCCACTTTTTTAACATATTGCAGACCAGAAGAAAAAGCTGCCAGGGTATAGCACCGGGAATGAATTGACTATCCCAAAGATCAGCTTCGGATCGCACGGATGCTTGTTTAAACCTTTTCACTTTGTGCCATCGTGCCGTTATTTCACTGCCCCCGAGTCTCAGGAACGACCGGCTCTGATAGGACAGATTGTGCATGAATATTGAATCGATCCTTTTGGCTTTTTATAAATTAGACATGACTCTTGCCACAGACTTTGTCGAGCGCAGAGACGATTCGCTGCGAGCGATTGCTGTGCAAAATGGCACGGCGTCGTAGCCATGTTAGGGCAGGAAGAGACAAACAGCTGCTCCGTCTGAGAAGGCAGGAGACATATTTAAAGATTAAGCACATTTTGAGGTCTTGAATTAATCCCTCTTGAGGGCATACAGGCTTTAACTCAGGCCTTTGTGACTGGAAAATAAATGAGAGAGCTGATAAAAGACATTTGTGGCTGATAACAGATTAGTTGGTCATATTTCAACTGGGATTTTTACAAACACAGGCAACTTTACTAGACTAGCCACATGAGCTCTTTAATGGGAAGGATTCCCATCTTACGAACAATTTTGAAATGCTGTTTTACTTAACTATAATGGGATTTTACTCAAATGGCATCAAATAAAGATCTAACAATCACTATGTAATGAAACCAGTTTCCAGGAGTCCACTATAAAATGGTTGCAGATTTAAAATATATTTTGCTCTCTTGCAGTTATCCTGGTCAGGATTGGGGTGAAGCCTGAGCCTGGGTGAGAGCCCAGAATACACCCTTTACATGGTGTTCTTGGAAGGCCATACACACCTATTCAACAACTGAAGGAAATCCACTTTCCGATGATGTGTTTCTTGGAGCTGGGAGGAAAATGAAGAACCAAAAAGAAACTTTTACAGGTGCAGAGACCTGAAATCAAACATGGAGGTGTAAGGTGACAACTCAATCTCACAAAAAAAAACACCAGGAGATCTTAAAAAAATGAATCGTAAGGTTTAAAAATGCTGGAGAATTTATTTAATGTTAACATTAAAATAATAAAAATGCAGCCATGATGAACATGTAAGTAAGTATAAGTAATAGAAGACAGTTCCTATCAATTTAGTGAACTCCCACACTGTACAATTAAATGAAAGCAAATTGCAATAAAAGAAAACATTGAATTAGGCATAACAATAAAATAAAATAGAATTTTCAGCAGAAATTTATGTAACTGTGGTAGGTGGTAGTCTAATAGTTAAGGCTTTGGCTCTGAGGTTTCTGAGTTCAAATCCCAGACACCTTTCTGTCACCTTTGGGCCCCTGTGCAAGGCCCTTAGTTCCATAGCTTCTCATTTGTATGAATGAGATCAACGTCGCTCTGGAAAATGGAGTCTGCCAAATGCTATCAATGCATTTTAATGTAAACAGACTTCGTCCACCTTAGAATTTTTGCTAAGCTAAGAAACATGTTGTCTATATCTGATGCAGAGAAGCTCGTCCATGCGTTCATGACCTCCAGACTGGATTATTGTAATGCATTACTAGGTGGTTGTCCTGCATCATTAATAAACAAGCTACAGTTGGTCCAAAATGCAGCAGCCAGAGTTCTCACAAGGTGGAGAAAATATCATCCCTACACTGGCTACCTGTTAAGTTTCGAATCGACTACAAACTACTGCTACTTACTTACAAAACACTAAATGGTTTATCTCCCATGTATCTTTCCAGTCTTCTAATTCACTACAATCCGTCATGCTCCTTGAGATCTCGAAACTCTGGACTTCTAGTAGTTCCTAGAATAACAAAGTCCACTAAAGGTGGTAGAACATTCTCACATTTAGTTCCTAAACTTTGGAATAGTCTTCCTGACAGTTTTCGTGTCAAAGACACACTCTCCCAGTGTAAGCGCAGATTAAAGATGTCCTACACATGAGACACATCACATATAATAACCTTGTGCTCCAGAACATCTGATCACATGCACATTATCAACTTATGCTGTTAATATCATGAACAGCAGCTATGCTAATTCCTTTGCTGCTTCTCTTTTTTTTCCACCCATCCAGAGGCATCCTGAGGTTGTGCCAGCTCCAGTCACGTCCCGCCTCATCAAGATTGTGGACCTTTAAAAAACATCCCGAACCATCTAGAGACTTACCAGCGCCATTTAGATCCCGCTTCTTGCTCATTAGCTCCTGGTTCCACAAAATCAATTGACTGTATAAGACTGTAAAAAGGACATTACTCATAATCATACACTCCAGTGCTCATGGTAGTTCTCACTCTGGGGTTTTGTATTGTTTTTAAGATTTATAATCACACTCTTGATATCACTCAAATGAGGATGGGTTTCCCTTTTGAGTCTGGTTCTTCTTCATAAAATCTAGGGGAGTTTTTTCTTGACACATCGTTCACTTTAATTCTTAAATTCTGTAAAGCTGCTTTGAGACAATGTCCATTGTGAAAAGTGCTATAGAGATAAATGTGAACTTGAACTTGATTTACCTTCCAGAATGCAGAAACAGTTCAAATGATTTCAAATATCTGCAATAATGTGCGGTTCTCAGTGGTTAAGCCTCTGGGTAACTGTTCAGAAAAAGTCAGGGGTTCAAGCCACAGTATTGCTAAGCTGTCACTCTTGGGGCCTTTGAGCAAGGCACTTAACCCTCTGTGCTCCAGGGGGGCTGTGAATGGCTGACCCTTCACTTTGACACAAGCTTTCTAACATCACTCAAATTCTTCTACTTTGCTGTAAAGTACATGTGACAAGTATAAAGAAACTTGATTCATCTTTCTTTCTTTTATTATGTCTTCAATATGCATTTGCAAAAATAACCCCCCAAAAAAACAGGTTGAGGTAGTAGACATTATGCAAAATGTTGAAGAGCTTGTCCTTGGTATTCTTCTTGGAAAAAAGACAAGAACTAAAAAGAACTAAAAGCTACCAACTGGAAAGTTTAAAGCAGATATGGGTTTCCTTCAAAAGCTTTATGAACAACTGCTCACGCTGCATCAAAGGACAGTCAGAAGGCAAAATGCTATCTGCACTCTTCTGCATACACACAATCAACTGGGATTGGCTAGCATCATTGTGAGTAATGTAGCTCCTCCCACTCAGAGTATACAGTTAGTTTAGCTGCCTTGAAAATGTTATGACACTGTCAGAAATAAAACTAATTACTTCTCATGGATCCATGGTTGACGTGCCGCTCAGAAACCCAAAAAAAAAACCTTGGATCTGGGATGTTGGCCAATTTTATATAAATAACACTGAGGTCTTAGTTAGACTCTTTAAAACTGTAAAACACTAAGCAAAGTTGAATCAAGTGAGAAGACAGATAGATTTGTATATTTTGAGTCTTGATTGGGTAAGAAAACATACTCCACATCTTACAGTGTATCGTATTGTGTTGTATTTATACGTAATAACATGGATTTCGAAGAGCTTTATCTTGTTTGGATTGTAGTGGCTCCAGAGTAATTTGATGCCCTCATTATTAAACACTGCATGTGGAAAATGCAAAATCTGACAGATTATTTTTTTCAGAATCAGTATGAACCCACAATTGTGATTTAAACATTATAAAAAAGTTAACAGCATGTTAAGCGAAGGTTGAAAGAAATTAAAAAGAATGTGAAGATTAGGTTCGTAGAACGTTTACAGAATATAAAAAGTTTAAGAGAACATTAGAGATAGGGTTAAGAGAATACTGGGGAAGGTTAAAAAAATGTTTAAGAGAAAATTAACAGAAGTTTAAGGAAAGGTTAATAAAACGTTAAAGAACATTTAGAGAACATTAGGGAAACGTTAAGAGAAAATTTTGGGAAGGTTACAATAATTTTTTTTTTATCAAATTCTTTCAGCTTCTCCCATTAGGGGTCGCCACAGCGGATCATCCGTCTCCATCCACTTCTGTCCTCTACATCTACATTTCAAACCAACTACCTGCATGTCTTCCCTCAACACATCCATAAACCTCCTCCTTGGTCTTCCTCCTTTTTCTCCTTCCTGGTGGCTCCATCCTCATCATTCTCCCACCGATATACCCCATGTCCCTACACTACACATGTCTAAACCATCTCAATCACACCTCCCTCACCTTGTCTCCAAAACGTCCTACATGCACTTTAATAAACTAATTTCTCATCCTGTCTATCGTCGACACTTCCAATGAAAATCACAACATCTTCAGCTCTGCTACCTCCAGCTCCACTTTCTGTCTCTACTTAATGCCACTGTCTCTAAACCATACAACATCTCAGGTCTCACCACAGACTGATAAACTTTCCCTTTCACTCTCACAGATACTCTTCTATCACAAATCACTCCTGCTTTCACTCTTCTCCACCCACTCCACCCTGCCTGCACACTTTTCTTCACTTCTCTAACACACTCTCCATTACTTTGCACTGTTGACCCTCAGGTACCTAAACTCCTCCACCTTCTCCACTTCTTCCTTCACCACTTTCTCCCTGCAACCGCACCCCTCAACTGCCCTCCCACTTATTCACACACATGTACTCTGTCTTACTCCTACTGACTTTTATTCCCCTTTTCTCCAGCATGTACCTCCACCTCTCCAGGCTCTTCTCCTCAACCTGCTCCCTACTCTCACCACAAATCACAATATCATCCGCAAACATCATAGTCTAGGGAGACTTCTGTCTGACCTCGTCCGTCAACCTGTCCATCACCACTGCAAACAGGAAAGGGTTCAGATCCGATCCTTGATGCAGTCCAACCTCCACCTTGAACCAGTCTGTCGTTCCTACTTCACACTTCACTGCTTTCACACTGTCCTTATACATGTCCTGCACCACCCTCACATACTTCTCTGACACACCTGACCTCCTCATACAATACTACAACTCCTCTCTCGGCACACTGTCGTACGCTTTTTTTTAAAACCACAAACACACAATGCAACTCCTTCTGACCTTCTCTATACTTCTCCATCAACATCCTCAAAGCAAATAATGCATCTGTGGTGCTCTTTCTCGGCATGAAACCATACTGTTGCTCACAGATGGTCACCTCTTCTCTCAGCCTGGCTTCCACTACTCTTTCCCATTCTTTCATGGTGTGACTGATCAACTTAATTCCCCTGTAGTTACTGCAGGTCTGCACATCTCCCTTATTCTTTAAAACTGGTACCAGCACACTCCTTCTACATTCCTCAGGCATCCTCTTACCTCCAAAATCTTTTTGAACAACCTGGTTAAAAACTCCACTGCATCTCTCCTAAACATCTCCATGCTTCTCTGGTCTTTTCGCTCTCATACTCTTAATCGCTGCCTCTACCACTTCATCTAACTCACTCCAGAATTTTTCCTTCTCCTCCATAAGCACTGATGACATTTATCATCACCCCTTCAACTTCCAGCTTCATGTTCATCACTCCTCCACTACACTCTTACTAAACTCTTCCTTCAGAATCACCGCTACACTATTTCCCCTTTCATTCACATCATGATAGAACAGTTTAAACCCCCCTCCAATGTTCCTGGACTATCCACTTGGTCTCCTGAACACACAACATATCTACCTTTCTCCTCTCCACGTTTCACCAATGTTTAACCAAAGTGGCAGATCATTTGACCTTTGACTCTATGATATCCTGGATACAAATATCGCTAGTCAGTCTATTAACCGAATCAGCAAAATCCCAAATCAATCAAGTCAATAAAGCGAGGCAAAAGAATCAGGTGATCAGCAGACAGATGTTTAACCTGGTGAAGAAGAACTCAATAAGCTAGACCTACAGGGTCATTATCAGAAAACCGTGCACGCTAGCAAAAAAAAGCTAGGTAATAATACTTGCAGGAAGCTAAGAGCAAAAGTTCCCGATGATTCAGCAAAAATGTAGTTACAGTATTTACAAAGAATTATTCATAGTGACTGTGCAAAAGTTGTCATGTTTAGAAGTCCAGGAAAATAAAACAAGTTAGCAGACCATGTAATTGGTCATGTGGGCCATTGGATGAGCATTCTGGGAAAATGTTTTCTTAGGAGGGCAAATTATTTGCTTTTTCACCCTTGCTTAATATGAGTAAATACATTTATGAAAATGGTCTTAATTGGTTTACTTTTGATATCTCTTTTTTTTTTTTTTTTAATAAAAAAAATACTCTTGGACATGTTTCCATGTTTCTTGGATATGAAACAATTGCAAAGACAACAAAGTAAAAAAAAAACTAAAAAAAATAATAAAAACTTAAATATATGTGTGGCACAATTATTGCCACTCTTTTAGTCAATATTTGGCTTCCTCGCTTTGCCAAGATAACAGCTCTGAGTCACTCCTTTAATGGCTTATGAGATAAGAAAATGTACAGCAAAGGATCTAAAATGTTCAGTTCACACTACAGGCTTTCAGGTCAGGAAACTGGGATGATCAGGAGATTGGGCAGGACCTTGATTTGTAGCCAGTTAACCATCTTTGTGTTAATTTTGCTTTTCTTTCGGCTTCTCCCATTAGGGTTTGCCACAGCGGATCATCTGTATTAATGATCCGCATGTTTGATTTGGCACATGTTTTTTACGCTGGATGCCCTTCCTAAAGCAACCCTCCCCATTTATCCAGGTTGGGACCGGCACTAAGAGTGCATTGGCATGTGCAACAGTAATGGCTGGGGTTGGTTCCCTGACCGGGGACTTTGATGAGAGTAGAGCCTTTTTTCTTGAATCTCTTCCAAGCAACTTGATGATGATTAGAAGACCCCAGTGAATTGTTCTAAATTCTATGAACCGGCTACAATAGGAAATCCTAGCCTTGTAATAGACTAAAACCAGAACATAACACTGACTCTTATTCTCTTGATGATGTTTCCAAGAACATCGATGTAGCAGAACTTTGGTTATAATGTTGTATGAAAACTACACTAAAATCAGAGCAGCCAAGAATTACACCAGGATTTTAATAGTACTTCCTTCCTGCCAAATACAGTAGCTATGATTTGGTTTGTTCAGCCCACATTGTCATAACTGCTTCCATTTGAACATATGACATTTAATTAGAAATTTCGGGAAAAACATTCAAGGATTCCGTGGCGATATTTACAACCCATACTTCATGTTATCATACTCCTCTTGAATTCTGCATTTTGTTCAGTCAGAAGTTTTTTATCACTTTTCTCAGTCATAGGAGGAGCTGTAACTTTAAATATTATGATATTTAACTAAGATTTCCAACACAAGAAAGTTTTCAGAATGAGTGTCTTTGCAGTTTCTCTGCAACATTATGCCCTAAAGATTCAACAACACTAAAAGGAACAATGTTCATAAAAGAAAGGTTCAGCATCTCAGACCGCAGTAGAAATGCATTTTTCATCTGTGACAAAATGTTAAACCATTAGGAGATCTTTAAAAAAACCTTACAGAGTTTTTATACTTCGTCTCTGTGGTATTACCTTTAAAAGTTTAGGTTTAGTTTCGAACCCCTTAAGCATACCTTTAAAAGCTTTTCTGAAGAGCACAATACCCAACCATTTTTAAACCTTCAAATCTAGATGGAACTAATTTAAGGTCAGGGGTTTAAGCCCCAGTATTGCCAAGCTGACAATTTTGGGCCCTTGAGCAAGGCTCTTAACTATCTGTGCTCCAGGGGTGCTGTATCATGGCACTTTGACCCCAGGTTCCTAACATCACTGCGATATGCAAAGAAAGAATTTTGTGCTGAGATTACCACGTGATAAGTAAAAAGCACCTTTATTTATTTATTTATTGATTAATTTATTTATGTCCAACAAAGAAACGTTTAACATCTGAGACCGCAGTAGAAATCATCTTTCACACCTTTTAAACATTACGAGAGTTTTTCTTAAAGTTTGTTCTGGTGGGATTACCTTTAAAAGTTGTATAAAGATCCAACCTGGAAAAAGTTTCCGAATCGGACCCCTTTTTTTTAAAAGGCATTACCCAGTGCTCGAATTGAGGGGGGCTGGGGGATCTGAGACCCCCCATGACAAGTAAAAAATACACTTGGGGGGTCCTCAAGATAATTTTAGTAATTAATTTATGAATTACACAACAACTGGGGACCTCCCCATAAGACTTGACTTAATTCGAGCACTGGCATCACCTAACGATTTTTAACCACTGAATCTATAGGAACCAACAGAAACCTTGAAAACATTAATTTTCAGCAACAATTTCTCAGCTATATATTTACATATTCTCCACCCCAAGATAAATCAGTGTCCTTATGAATGTGTGTGTGTGAGTTACTGTATGTGACAGAATGCTTGTATTGTCATATGTTAGGATGATTGCAGCTGTCTATGTCTATATGTCAGATATTTCCTGTGTTTTTCTCAGGATGGCGTCTGGGTAGGGTTTTAAACAAAACTCCCACAAATTTGCTTTGTTCTTGCCTTCCTTTGTGGATTTTCAGAATACTCTGGATAGATAACTTCAGCCAAAGCTTGTGTTAGACAACAGCCTAACTAATATCTCTCTCTGATTTCACACACAGTCGGGTGTTTAGCTGGTTTCAATAAAAAAAAAATGCTATATCATATATTTGATTGAAATTGTAATTTACTGAAATGTATCCATTTGGAGAATTGAGGTATAAGTAAAAAAGTGATCAGTACGACTAATGAATACAAATTGTTGAATTTGGCAAATGCTCAGCACAGCAAAATCATTTTCTCATGAGCAAAGCGGATCGCTCGCTCGCTTCTCAAGAGGATGGCATGAAACTTTTTATGATGGACAGAAAAAGCACCCTTGACTATGCTCATGAATCAGTATGAGCTGGATTTTTTTCGCATTTATCGTTTTTTTTGCATAACTTTTATACGGATTTTAGCAGTTCAGTGGCTAAAATCAAGATCGGGATTAAAGTTTATTCATATCTCAGAAAATATTACCTAATGCTTATTTCATTTTTGATGAAATTTTATAAATCGATCTTTTTGATTTTCAGCTTTTAGAATGATCCCTGTGAAGCATTTTGTTCTCATGCTAAAATCATTGAAATCCCATTCCCATTTTTTTTTTTTTTTTTTTTTATATAATACATTTGTCATTCCTGAGGTCATGTTTCAAAGTTAGAGGAACACAGCACAGATAAATCACAGGCTTGAGAGTGACACTTGATCATTAGGAAAGGATGATCTCAACAATCATCCCGCCTTTCTCCGATCTTTGTCGAGTGGAAAACCTTCAACTTTTAACAGACGTAATTAAAAAGAGCTTTAAATCTAAACGATGTCGTAAAAAATGACGTTCTCTGCTTCTCCGTGTCCTCTGAGGTGAACTCAGTTCCTCTCTGGCAAGCACAAACTTTTCCCACCAAATTCCTTCTTCCTCAAACCATCCTCCCTTCTCCCAAAAGGCAGGATTTCACTTTTTTTTTTTTTTCAGTATTCATAAGACCATGAGAGAGAAAAAAGTATATAAACTGAACAGAAGTCGTCTGAAAGGTTTGCAGAAAGGTCTAGGTAAATCAGATCTGTCTCCTGGATAAATTCTGTTTTTTTTATCCTTGAATGATTCATTTTATGTTTCACTTGGCTTGATGTTATGGACGGGAATGTACAATAAAAGCATGCTTATTATTTGTGTACACATAATCTCACTGATCTCACTCATGGCTCTAATTGTACATTACCTAAAACATTTTATGGTTTTTATGCCTTTTGTTCTATTGCACAAAACTACCATAATTCCCGGACTATAAAGTGCACCCATATATATAAGCCGCACCCACTAAATTTGACAAAGATTTTTATTTTAAACATAAATAAGCCGCACCTGTCTATAAGCATTACATTGAAATTAATGAACTTTACACAGGTTTTAACGAAAGACAGTGTCTGTAACACGGTGTAACGGGTGAAATATGTTGTGGCTAAGAGCAGAGCGGCATTTACTGCATGTGTGCAAGACCGAGGAATATGTCCTTATTATTTTCGGATGCTCATTTCTAAGTGTCTTTGACTAACCCTTGCCAAGAAAAATAAAAAAGCACGAGTTTTGGAAACCTGTCTGTGTTTATATGATTTCTGTTGTAACTGGAGTTAGCGAGCTCTCCCTTCACCCAGACTCAACACGTTACAACGGCTTGTATCTAAACAGTAGCCGACCAAGAAAGTCATTGTTCACTGTTCTTCCTCCTTCCTTTCACAAGTATTTCTCTCGGGAGTTTATCTTTCGGCATCGTCGTGCGTTTAAAAAAAGTTTTTTCTCCCGATGCCGTGCAGCTCAGAACACAGGTGAGGTGCGTTTTTTCCTTAACGTTTGGAAATTTCATTGGTCTAATGTTATGGGGTTCAGTTTTTTGGCTTGAAATTTGTGAAACCGGGAAAAACCCAGGAAAAATTCACAAATAAGCCGCTTTGTTGTTTAAGCCGAAAAATACGGTAAATAAAACAACTTCTATAAGAAAGAGAGCAGGAGAGAAGATGTGATCAGATTGCCTCACTCCCACAGTCAAACATGGAGGTAGAAGCTTAATGGTTTGGGGTTGTTTTGGAGCAGGGAAGGTTGGAGACTTATTTCAGATGGTGAAAGAAAAATGTAACCAACATGGCTGCCATTCCGTACTTCAACACCATACAATTCCGTCTGGACTGCAGCTCATTATACCACTTCACCATTCACCAAGACGATGAGCCGAAGCGTACGTCTGAGCTCTGTAAGAGTTCTTTAAAGAGCAAAAAGAAGGTTGGAGTGATATCGTTCATTGAATGACCTGCCCAGTTACTTGGATCTTAAAGAAATCTCCAACTAGTGAAGAACGTCTATGAGTTACTTATGTGACCCTGGTTCCCCGAGGGAAAGAGACGCTGCGTCGAAAGGCTTTGGGAACGCAAAGGGAGGATTTTTCACTGGAAATAAAGTTTAACATTTGTACATTTGTCTGATAAAAGTAAATTTAAACTGTTAAATGAGCAAGTTTGTTACATATAAGCAAAAGAAACATACATGTGTCTTAAACAACAATAAAAGTCTGTTTTCAAACTTTTGACAGGTACTATACTTATTATTGATTATTTCTAAACTGATCCAAATCTAATTTAAAGTTAAATAAAAAAAAAAAAAAACCTGTATTTACAAAGGAAACTACAGTAAAACCCTGTTGTATGAGCAACTAATAGTACAAGCAAACAAGGATACGAGCAAACTTGCTCGCAAAATTTTACCCTATTTCGCTAATATAACCTAATAACCTAATTTAGAAGGCACGAGCAAACCCACGCTACCGGTTCCCTGCTTTCGGCTGAGGGTAGCATCAGTCGCTTAGTTTATCTCGTGTCACTCAGTCACTCTCTGTGTTCAGTGCAGCAAAACCTTTTTTTGGTGTTATATTTTTATTTCACTAGAAATCTTGAAAAATGTCTCCCAAGAAATTCAGTGATGGTGCTGTGAAAACAAAAGTAAATAGAATAACCATTGAAACCAAGAAGGAAATAGTCAAAAAGTAGTGTGGTGTGTGTCTCAACCACTATCAACCACTACCACATGGGTAAGTGTTAAATGATGTTTACCGTACAATTTGCGGTGTATTTGTTTGTTAGCATAGGCTACAAATACTTTTTAAGTGCAGAAATAAGTGATCAAAAATGAGGTCTCGGAACGGATTAAATCACTTTTACATTCATTCTTATGGGAAAAATTTGTTCGAACATAGGAGCAAATGGACCTACGAGCAATTTTCGCGAACGAATTATGCTCGTACAAGGGGGTTTTACTGTATGATGAAATAATCATTACAAACCAAAATCAAGAAAAACTGCCGGAATTCTCAAGAACATACAAGCAATTAAAAAAAAAATATATTAACTAGTTCCTTAACTGTAACAAATCAGTGGAAATATTTAGAAAAGGGCAGCAGAAAGAGCATAGAGAGTCTTAAAAGTCTCCCCAATGTTGTATTTATATTTTTTTTGTGAAAAAACGTATAGACTCTATAGTCAAAAGATTGTGGGCGCCCGACCATAAGATTCTTATATTATTTTTAAACATCTTATTTCAAATTTAGGTTTCCTGGTGGTCTAGTGGTTAGGATGCGGCACTCTCACCGCTGCGGCCCCGGGTTCGATCCCCGGTCAGGAAACCAACCCCAGCCATTAGGGTTACACAAGCCTTAGTGCCGGTCCCAAGCCCGGATAAATGGGGAGGGTTGCGTTAGGAAGGGCATCCAGCGTAAAAACATGTGCCAAATCTAACATGCGGAGGATCCGCTGTGGCGCCCCCTAATGGGAGAAGCCGAAAGAAAGTTTATTTCACATTTAGTCCTCATTTGCTGTTCTAATAACCGCCATTTATCTGGAAAGATGTTCCTCTAGATTTTGGAGTGTGCTTGTAGAGATTTATGTGAAACTCATTCAGACACAAGGTTGTTAGTGAAGTCAGGTACTGATGTAGGTGAGGTGAGGAGGCCTGGGGTGCAGTCAGCGTTCACATTCACCCCAAAGGTGTTCAATAAGATTGAGGTCAGAGCTCGATAGCTGGCCACTCAAGATCTTCCACTCGACACTGTGTAAAGCATGGAGCTGGCGTTGTGCACAGGGGCATTGTCATGCTGGAACAGATTTGGGTCTCATCCATTAAGTGAAGGAAAACAATTGCCAAATCCAAAGACCTTCATACAATTATGTGCCTCATACTAAATCTAAAAATATATAATAATTGTAACATGTAAAAATGTAGTGTTACATTAAAAAGATCTGGGCAAAAGCGAGTGAGGAAAAACAAAGTTATATCTCAAAAAAGGAAACGAGATAAATGTTGGATTACAATGTGGGGGAAAAAAACATGAAAAGGATTTGAAGGACATGTGAAACATGCAACAAGAAGCTAATAAATACATGTACATTTTCAGGAAGAAAAACAACGCATGTCCCTTATATTGTGTTTATTTGATTGAAAAACTCTTCATAAACACTCAGAGGCATTACAATCACCAGGGCATGCAGATACCAGGCCAGTGACGAACAAAGCAAATTTATGAATAACAACTTGAGTCAATTTTATATAAAGTTCTCGAAAGAGTCTTGAAAAAATCCTTCTGCAGCACTCAAGCAACTGGATTGCTTGTTTTACTGACAAATCATGGAGCGATACATTCTGTGAGATGACTATATCCAAAAATAAGAATATATAAAAATAAAAGAGAAATAGCTGATTATATTTAGTGGAAAAACACTAAAACACTGGCACTGGTTTGCATAGTATAAAAGTGAGAACAATGTTGTACAGACTAGATCTAAATAATCTAAATGAACTTTTATGAAAAGGAATGCAATTAGTCTCCATGTACAATACAACAGCTGGAAGAAAATCTACATCATTTCTCTCTCTAGACGACTTGACGATTTGAAACGTCCAAAAATCTGCTATATACGGCAACATTCCATACAATTTCATAAATTCATACCTTTATATTATATTTCAGTATATATGAATATATTCATGTACGTGTATATTTCAGCGTGAATACAGTATATACAAAGAAATAATACAGCACGGGTACACGGTGACTAATATGTAAGCATTACAGAATTCACAGTATTATGAGTGAAGAGACATTTTTAGCCCTCTTGGTTGTTTTTCACTTCAATGCAGAGGCCTCTTGGTTCCCAAGCCCTCTCTCTGAACTTAGGAATGGTCTCTCGCAAACCCCCCCCCCCCTTTTTTCCCCCTCCAACACTATTACCAAGGGTTTGTTGAAGTTGGCTAGAATCTGAGAACTAATTCTAAATTTTGGAAAGGGTCAGAAGTCATTATCCTCTGTATTTCTAACTGAATGGCTAGACAAGACAAGTTAAACCAGCTGGAGAACTTCAGGAAGGAATCATCCACTGTGTGTGTGCGGGGGTGGGGGGGGGAATCATTGGGCAATTAATCAAGCTTCTAGCACCTTCCATTTTATGTATGTGTTCACAGAGCAGTGATGGAAGCAGGTTTATACAGAACCCAATAGAAGAAATGGATTGACGCAGTGCTGTACAGTGTAATGACACATGAATATTTTCAGGAATGACTGATTTTCTGCATTTCAGCACAGGGATGATAATGTCTTTTAAAAATCAGTAATGAGCTCTTTATTCATTTGAATTGGACACTTAGTCATATTGGTACATTTTGGGGCTTAAAAATGTATTGCAATTATAAAGTTTTTTTTTACAAATCTTTGTATCAAGATCAGTTGCCAGACAACAAGTCATAAAATATTGAAAGGCTTGATTTTATCATCTAATTTATTAGTGTTAATGACTTCTTGTCTCAGTGCCAACTGGTCTTTATGACCTCTGGTCCCAATGGCTAGTGTTCCTAAAGGGTTCTAATCCCTATGGCTACTGGTCCTAATGGCTATTTATTTAAATGGCTTCAGGTCCTGATAGATTCTGGTCCCAATGGCAAATGGTCTCAATGTCCTCTGGTCCAATAACCTCTAGTTCCAATGACTTCTGGTCCCAGTGGCTACTGGTTCTAATGGCTACTGATCTCACTGGCTACTGTTCTTATGAATTCTGGTCTCTGTGACTACTGGTACCAATCTCCACTGCTTCAACTGTATTCAGACACATAAATGTTTTTCCCAATAGCAACTGGGCAACTGGTCCTAATTACTTTTGGCCTCAGTGACTTCTGGTCCCAATGACCTCTAGTTCCAATGACCACTGGTACCAGTGGCTACTGTTCTTAATTAAACTTTATCCTAGTAGCAACTGGTTCCAATGGCTATTGGTCCCAATGGCTATTGGTTCTAATGGCTTCTGATCCCTATGGCTACTGGTTCAAATGGCTTTAGGACCTGATAGCTTCTGGTCCCAATGACAACTGGTCCAATGACCTCCAGTCCAAATGACCTCTGATCCCAAATGCTATTGGTTCTAATGGCATCTTGTCCCAATAGCTACTTTTCTTAATGAATTCTGGTCCCAATAACTTTCAGTTCCAAAGGCAAATTGGCTCAATGGCTACTGGTTCTAATTTCATCTTGTCCAAATAACCTCTGGTCCCAATGGTTTTTTAGTTCAAATGGCTTCTGGTCCTTCTCTATAACAGAAAAGATATGACCAGACCATATGACCATATACAGTGTGTATATATATATATATATATATATATATATATATATATATATATATATATATATATATATATATATATAGAGAGAGAGAGAGAGAGAGAGAGAGAGAGAGAGAGAGAGAGATTTTGATACGGAAAATACAAAAAGAGCATCGTTTAGAAATAGTTACAAATTTAAACAAAAGTGAATGGAATTTATTTTTATAAGAAAGAAGTGTATGAATGAAAAAATGTGTTCTCTTTAGATTTTTGAGGAGTTCATGACCCTACAAAAGAAAATCTGGAAAACTGCAGTGTTTGCTGGAGCAGCAGGCTATAAACAACTGCTGACATTATTGTTTGTTTTAGCTTTGGAATAAAACACTTGGATGATCAAAAGAGACGGAAGTTTTTATCAAACTATGAACAGATGGATAGACTCTCGATCTCTCTGCATAGGATCAGGAAACAGAACACTGTACAGTCAATACTCATTTAATCCCATCCATCTAATATGACAGTAATAGCAGAGGCATACAATAAAAAAAAGTTAGATTTAATCGGTATAAAATATGCACAAATCACTTTTGTAATTGTTATTCCATAATTATAGATGCAACTCAACATGTGAGTTGCGTGAACATTGTTTTGGGTTCATAGTTTTGTGGTCACTTGATTAAAAGTCTATTAAAAAAACATATCGTCATTGTCCATTTTTATTCATCATACGTTTTGCTAATTATCTAGCTACAACGAATTCTATGTGTTGAGTGGCTATTATCTTGAAGCCCTGATACACTCTCTAACACATAAAAAACTGATATTTTATGCGAATCTACAGTCTGAAATAGAAATAAATAAGCCTCAGTATCACTGCTTGTACCTTTATTTCAATCTATGTATTTTACAGTAGCTGCTGCTGGTCAGTGACATCATTAGACATTTTAAAGTGGTCGTTTGGACTTGTTTTAATGACGTTCTAATGATAATTTACTCCCAGAAGTAAATTATCATTTTACAAAATCTTTTCTAATTATATTCATTCCTTAACAGAGTTTTTAGACTGATAGCATTCATTTTCCGTGAGCGAGGGAACCAGTATCAGGATGCATTTATTAACAGAGACTTCAAAGCACTTCTGTAAGTCACTGTAGATAAGGGCATCTGCCAAAAGTCATAGCTGTGAATTTAAATAGTACTATCATAATAATAATTCTTCTACAATTAAAAAAAATAACAGCAAATAATTTATTCTGGCTTCCAAAGGTTTGATTAAATCTTGAATAATGTGAAAGTAATAATAAAATGTTTTTCCACTGCGCTTTACACGAAATTGTCTCGTCCCTCTGAACCTAACCCATCCTTATAAAACAAAAGGAACATCCAGGTTGAAAAAAATATTGAAAATGTTATGACAATCTAAAGTGTGGGATCTGAGTCATGAAAATAATGACGAAGTCTTCCTGGATCTGAATAGATCTGAATATAGAAAGTAGTCATAAGCAGCAATGGGAAGGAAAAGGGATTTTTTTTTTTTTAGCATAGTCCATATTTGCAACCATATGCCGGAAAAACTACTTGACTCTTCCTTCCTTCATTTTCCTGTCCCTTGAGAAAGTATACACATAGCTTATGAATGTATTTGTGTAGCCTAGGATTCTGATTGAGTTCATTTATAGTTGATGTTCAGCTGCGTCCTGTGACCCCCACCCTTTACTTCCTCCACCCTTGTCTTCACTCTCAGGGATAAAAACTCCAACTTGCTCTGGGAGCAGGACTTTGCATATATTGTGTAGTGTATATATATATATGTATATATACACTACATAAGCTACAAGAGATGGTTAAAACAGTATCTGGCCCTCCGTGTCCAGCACAGAGTAGCACTAATTTCTTGTTTCATGCTTAACTCCAAATGTTCATTGGTGGCATTACTGAGTGGTGTCTTCATCCTGAAACAAACCATAGTTCTGATGAAGCTTGGTTGTTGTTTTAAACAAGAGGTGGCACTATGAGTAAGAAGTGGTGGTTAGAGGCTCTGGAGTAGGTAGTGAGTTTGAATCCAAGCACCACCAAGCTGGAAATCACCAATATCTGCTTAGACAGTTTGTTCAAGAGCTGTACTTCTGGATGGCACGATCGATCTGGACGTTTTTGGGTTCTTGGGTTTTGCCCTGGTTGCTTGTGCCGTTCATCTGCCCCAAGCTGGTCCCTTGGCTTTTTGAGCGGCGCCAACAACACAGGCAAGACTACAATGGGGGAAAGAATCAAACAGATCAAACATAAATTATTTAAAAATACACAACAAACTATGATTTTAGCTCAATATATTAAACAATACTAACAACCACAAGCTTTTGATTTGGACCAATCCCTGAAGGCGTCATAGCTTTGTTCTTTTATATAGCTTTGTTGACACTAATTACACATCAATTATTAATCTTCTCACCCTAAACCCTTTTTGCTTATCTCTACATGTGCCTGTGATGGATAAGGTACTGGTATAGCTCCAAGCAATTCCAGGAATCAAGCCTTGCTTTTTTTCAGTCTGTAGAAGAAATTGAGGCCCACTGCTTTCAGATTGCAGAGGCCCAGAGAAAGGAAGCGATGGTAATGCTTTGCATGTGTTAGGAGACTTGTGTTAGCATGTAGAGCTCGACTCACCTTAATGCAATTCTTAAACTTCTTGCTGACAAAGTAGAGGATGATGGGATTGATGCAGGAGTTGATGGATGCCATGTTTATGGCAATATAATCCAGGATCAAGAGAAAGCTAAAAAAGAAATTTTTTTATATATTGTGTATATAGTGCTTTCATTCTTCTAAGATGAATATTATCGGTTTAAAGAGAATTGCGATCTTTGTCTAACCAGGTACGTTCCAAAACTCAACAAATGGAGTAAGGTACATAACAGTTCTCTTAACTATTCAATGAAAAGCCTCAAAAAAGGGACACTTAAGATCATAATGTATGGAACTGGATAAGCACTCACCTGTACTGTTCACAACGATTTTCATCATTAGGACCAGGCATCAGCTTCTTCAAGATTCTGCTGAGGTGCAGGGGTAACCAGCAGAGTCCAAAGATTAAGACCAGACAGAAAACAGCCTTGGCCACCTCTCGCCTCT
This sequence comes from Silurus lanzhouensis, assembly GCA_039877035.1. Taxonomy (NCBI): domain Eukaryota; kingdom Metazoa; phylum Chordata; class Actinopteri; order Siluriformes; family Siluridae; genus Silurus; species Silurus lanzhouensis. Next base: position 1,988,158 of record JBCEWE010000451.1, read on the forward strand.
GCAGAACAGGAAGAGTCCAACATTCCATAGTTTGTAATCTACAAACTTTTTTGCTGTACATTCGAACTTGGACATTATTTTTAACCAAGGTTTCTGTACTTTGAGAGTTTTTGAGATTGTGCAGGTTTACTTTTCAGAAGAATAACCGTGCGAGGTTTCATTGTTCGGCTTCAAATCTCTATATTAGGAAACACTTGTTTGTCATCTTTATCTTCTGTGAACTTTAGCTTTTATGGCATTTTGTGCACGTTGCTAAACATTGATTAGTTGTGCTGTAAACACACTTTTTTTCTAAAAGAATTTATTCAGTGATTCACATTACTTCAGGGATTGGTTTGTTAAAATACTAACCCAAATACAAGTAGTTCCCAACTTATGATGGAGATTGTTATGACGACCCCACTGTAGCTTGAAAATATTAAGACATGGCCTAGCCTATGCAGGGGCCTTAAAGAATGGTGATCAGTATGAGTAAGTATACTGTAATTTGTTAGTAATTTAACATATCGCACTACATAATTTAGTAATTTAGTAATTGCTTACTGTAAGTAGCTTTTTCGTGTCTCTGTTCTTTACTGAAATATTTTCATTTAGGGAGACTTTTACTTAAACTTGACTACATTTCAAATCCAATACCTTCAACTCAACTACATTTGGCAAAATCAGTCGTTCTTTTTTATTTATGAGTGACAAAATCTTAACTGGTTAATCGCTCAAAATCACCAATCAGGGTCGAGTGCATGCTCTGTTTTAAACTTTTTTTGACTGGCGCTTGGTGGTATCTATTTACCTAGTACTTCTGAAGGCAAATACTTTTGTACTTTTACTCAAGTGAAAGTTTTTAAGGATGCAATTTTACTTTAACTAAAGTCATATTTTACAGAGTGTATCTTTAACTCAAGTACATAGTTTGTGTTCTTTGTCCACCACTAAAAAGAAGAGAGACGAGAGCTAAAATTGGGTTAGGAAACATCGCTGCTGAACATCCTGGCAGCATTCCAACATACCTCATATGCTCTGCTACTTTTGCCTGCTGCGGGAAACTTAAAATATATTTTAACAATATTATCGTTTCACTATCGTCATGGTAATAAACGTAAGTCAAACTCTGGGACTATCTGTATATATTTTCTTATATTTCTAGAATCATTAATATCGCAAATACACATGTACTAATAGTAAACATATAATAAACAACTCTTTAATTGTTTTTATTTGTCATTGAGATCGAACCTCAATAGTAAACCCTTTGTACCTTTGATCTACGTTTTTCAGACTGGAAAAGTGAACATTGCGAGTCTTCCCAACCTTCATCCAATCCTTCATATTTACTTTCAAATGCTTTACCCAGGTTAGGATTGTGATGTATTCAGAACCAATCCCAGTAACAATGGGAATGACACTGGTATACACCCTGAAAGTCTTGCCAGTTGAATACAGAACACAATTCACACTAAGGAGCAAAGGGAACCATGGAGCTTTGAGGGGGGCAAACAATACCAGCCTTCACCACCATGGCACCACCCTCCAATAAAACATGGGGCATAATTACACCCTTGCTTGTGTTTTAAAAAGGTTTTAAAAGTACACTGCATTCAATTTGACCCCTTTTGCTACAGGGTATAAAGAGTGTACCCAGTGAGTCCCACCCCCTATGACAAACACATGAGCAGTTCTTAAAGATTAGTGTTGTGTTTACCTGTTTGAGATGTTCACTGAGGGCAATCCGGAGAGCTCCATTTCTGTGGCTGAGCATCTTGAAGGTCATGAGAGTGTAAAAAACTGCTGTGCAGGCCAGGGGCACGCAGAAATAAAATCCAAACAGCCACCAGTCCTTTGATTGTACATAGAACTGCAGATTGGAACAGATTTCATGCACAAATTATTCGAAAATATATCAAATATATACACTAGGCTTAGGTTAAGATCTATATACAGTACAGACCAAAAGTTTGAACACACCCTCTCATTCAAAGAGTTTTCTTTTTTTTCATGACTATGAAAATTGTAGAGTCACACTGAAGGCATCAAGGGCTATTTGACCAAGAAGGAGAGTGATAGGGTGCTGCGCCAGATGACCTGGCCTCCACAGTCACCGGACCTGAACCCAATCGAGATGGTTTAGGGGTGAGCTGGACCGCAGAGTGAAGGCAAAAGGGCCAACAAGTGCCAAGCATCTCTCGGGGAACTCCTTCAAGACTGTTGGAAGACCATTTCAGGTGACTACGTCTTGAAGCTCATCAAGAGAAGCCAAGAGTGTGCAAAGCAATAATCAAAGCAAAAGGTGGCTACTTTGAAGAACCTAGAATATGACATTTTTCAGTTGTTTCACACTTTTTTTGTTATGTAAATAATTCCATATATAATTCCACGTGTTAATTCATAGTTTTGATGCCTTCAGTGTGAATCTACAATTTTCATAGTCATGAAAATAAAGAAAACTCTTGTAATGAGAAGGTGTGTCCAAACTTTTGGCCTGTACTGTATATAAATATATATTTCCACAAGCACACTACTATCTAGGGGAAAATCTTCCCAGAAGAGTGGAGGGTACCATAACAACAATGCAAAAAAAGCACACAAAATTCTTATACTCAGAAATCCACAAACCTTTGATCACATATTGTAAATATAGTATTTAAATAATATTTTAATAATAAGAGTTTTGCCATCTGTACAATTTGCTATAAGTACAAACTATAAGAAAATATAATCATGAACTGAGATTCTACTTGAAGTGCTGAATTTCATGAATAGACTATGATTTATGATCCAAAATTTGGATGATGGACATGATGAACCTGCACATTTAGATTTTTTTTATTAATGAAAACCCACATGTCTATCTGCAATGTTTTAGAGTTCTTTAGCTGATGTTTTGCATGGGGAAAGATCAGTTCTGCTCCACACATATGGTTTGGCTTTCTGCTTCCAATTGAACACTGTTAAGGCCTGTCATCAATTAACTACACCGGATTCGTAAGCAAGAAAGCTCAACTCTGTGCCCTTGGATCGTGTTTGTCTCCATCTTATTTTACTTTTAAATTAGTGTTTTCTGAGTTCAACGAAGCTTTGAGACAGACTGTTCTGGACAAAGTCAGGAAACAGGACATTTTTTTTTTCTTTTTTAACATTGTGAAATTAAATGCCGTTTAAAATTTGTTTCAAGTAAAAAAAAAAAAAACAAAAAAAAATAGCTACAGTAATTATAGGATGGCTCACTGCAGGGTTCTTGAGCAAGGCCCTCAAATCTTAACTGCTTGGATTCATAAAGTCAGGCGTAACATGATGACCACCTGCCTAATATTGTGTTAGTCCCCTTTTTGCTGTTAAAACAGTTGTGACCCATCGAGCATGAACTTCTTCAGCAATGTGAGCTACAGGAGCTCGTCAGTTGGATCGGTGTAACAATGAGCCTCGGCCGCCCATGACCCTGTCACCGGTTCACCACTGTTCTTTTCTTGGACCACTTTTGAAAGATCCACTGCAGACCGGGAACAGCTCACAAGAGCTGCAGTTTTCGAAATGCTCTGACTCAGTCGTCTAGACGTCATAATTTGGGCACTAGTCACACTCGCTCAAATCCTTACGCTTGCCCATTTTTCCTGCTTCTAACACGTCAACTTTGAGGACAAAATGTTCACTTGCTGCCTGATATATCCTACACACTAACAGGTGCCATGATGAAGAGATAATCAGTGTTATTCACTTCACCGCTCATAACGTTATAATGTCATAATGTTATGCCTGATCAATGTATAAGCAATGTATCTTACAAATGCTATGAATGTTTACCTGCATGAATCTGGAGGACGGCGGAGGGTAGAGCATGCAGGTACTTTTAGATATGTTGCGGTATTCGTAGTGCACCACGTCAAACCCGATAGCTTCAGGTATGGCCAGAATAATTGACAGCACCCAGATGACGAAAATCTCTACAGCAGTGAGTAAAGGAATGCCGACTCCCTGGACACGACTCCAAGAAGCAACAGCCCTGTACCTGTAAAGCAGAGACACAGTCAAACTGAGTAGAACAAAATACACAAACAATGTACTTCAGTGAAAGTAGAGATACAGATAGGAAAAATATGACTCCAGTAAAAGTATAATTGCTCCCTTTAAACTTTCACTTGGATAAAAGTAAATAAAAATAGAAAAAAATATTTGCCTTTGAAAGTACTAAAGTATCCAAAATACTATGATTTATTATGGCTGTAATGTTTTGTCACAAGACTCTTTGCTTAAACAACTTAGTTTACGTAAAAAGACCCTGTTACTCTTAACACACCAATCTATTAATAGAATGATATTATGGGTCAAACATGGTTGATATCTATTAAAAATGATCATATCAAAACCTTCTTTTCAACTAGTTATGCAAATAAGTCCAAGGCTGTTGTGTCAGGATTTTCTTCCATCATTTATTTGCTGTTAAGCTGACACTGAATTGTATGATCGTGCTAAGTAGATACCACCAAGCGACAATCAAAACAAGTTCAAAACCCTGAAAAGGAACGAGATTTAGCCACATGTATTTGAGTAAAAAGTAGTATATTTGACTTGTAGTAAAGTTCAAGTCTCGCCAAATGGAAAAATTCAGTGATGTGCAGATATGCGAAAAAGCTACTTAAGTAGAGTAACAAATTACATTTTTCTTTGTTACTGTCCACCGTTGCATAGATAAATACACTCTGAAATTGCATATTGAAGGTCTGATTAATATTATTTATTTGCTATCCTAATATCCTAAACCTACAACATAGAGCCAAAGTCAGGTCAGTACAGTATGTTGGACTTAAGATCCCTTCCTGTGGTTAGGTGTCATTTCCAAAGCTTTTCAATCAACTCATCCAACATGTCTTATTTTTTTAGAATTATCATTAATTAACTTAATTATCAAAAGTATAGAATTATTTTTTTTTTATAATTTGTGCACATTGTTGCATAATTCAAGTTTGGCTTTAATTTTATTTAATTTTATTTTATGAGAAATGGGCAGAGCTTAAAATTATAACAATTAAATGGCTTTTTGGCTTCGAAAATAAGTTCTTACTTCTATTATCATTTAAGTGCATTGGCTTAACACTTATAATTCATGTTCAAAAGTATGAGACCACATATAACATTATTAGTATAAGAAAACTGATATAAACAGAAAGTTCTAGAACTAGAAATATTGTGTAACGTCTTGACTATTCGAAATTCAGCAGAATTTTTAGGGTCGCTAAATCTGTGATATTTAATTATTTGTACAACATGTCACATTTTACATGAGAATTATCCCTTCCATTACAACATGTGTTCAGATGCCATGATGGATTTGATCTGATATTGAATCGTAAAAGTTCTAGACAAACCCGTGTAGTCCATGGCAGCTCAAGTTCACTCTCTCTGAGTTTTAAATTGAAAAAGGGGATGAAGTGAATACTGAAAAACTCATAAAAGCATTTCGGAGTTAACTTTTACCTCAGGATTTTTCTGATTATTATTTGTAATGAAACCCTTTGTGTTCGCTTTGTAAAAAAATCACCAAACAAAAGCACATTCATTATTACTTTTAGACATTTGGACCTCACTGTATGTATTTTAGTAAACACTAAGGGAATCTGGCTTTTCACATGGAATGAAGCCAGGGTAAGAGCAAAGGGTCAACTGTTTGAATTACACCCTTGGGACTGTAATGGGTTAAGGGCCATTGCTCAAGGACCTAGAAGTGACATTTACGAGTGATATGATATCAAACATCCTTAACCCTGATTTGAAGATATATCAAGTTTTTTTTTAGTTTGCTCCTATGAGTGAACTCTTGAAGAATCTATAGAATAGAAGGTTTTCTTCATAAAGGTTTCCAAATACAACTAATTTAGTAACATTGAAGAGTCGAAAGAACCTGCATTACCTACATTTGGTCACTCATTTGTACCCACAATGCACTCTGATTTTTGATGTACATCCGATGTACACTCACTAAGAGATTATTTCCTCATGCTGCAACGTGACATCTTGTCAAACTCTGGTCCTTAAAAAAAAAAAAAATTTTGCCAAAACTATTTAAAAACATTAGTAAATTTTTATTTTATATTTAAATATAAACAATACATTTATCATCATTTAAAATAAATAAACATATAAAAAATGTAAAATAAATATAATATATTAAACATAATATATAATAAAAACCGACTGTGTGTTTATTAATGATTTTTTATTGTATTTTTTTATTTTATGTTTTTATATAATAAACATAATGGTGAACAAACATGACAGTTAACACCGGCTCTTTTACGAGACAACATGTATGTTAATACAGCATAGGTGTAACATGACCAAATTATCTGTGACAGATTATTCTCCTTGAGGCATACTTATGGCATAGTTATGCCAGTGTTCGTAAAAAAAAGTGTACAAAACGTAAATAAAATCAGAATTCAATGATCTGCAAATCTCATTAATCCATATTCTATTTACAATAAAAAAAAACAAAAAAAAAAACGTTTAAACTGAGTCTGTATACCATGTTAGAGAAAAACAAGGTCATTTTGAATTTGATGGATGCAACACTTGAGACAGACCCTGAGGAGACCAGGGGTTGATGTTTTGGGAGAGAAATGATGACCCATGTGTGTCTGATACAGGATTCTAGCTGCTCAACAGTTTTGGGTGTCCTTTGTTATATTTTTTGTTTCATGATGTGCCAAATGTTTTCAAATGGTGAAAGGATTAGATTGCAGGCAGGCCAGTTCAGCACCCGGAGTCTTCTACTACAAAGTTGTGATAATGTAATAGATGCAGTTACAGTTAGCATTGTCTTGCTCAAATATGCGAGGCCTTTCTAGGAAAGAGACGTGGTAAATTCTGTATAGTATATTGTTCAGCATTGATGGAGCCTTTCTAAATGTGCAAGCTGCCCAATACACAGGCACTAATGCATTTCCATAACATCAGAGGCTTTTTTTAACTGAGCGCATATAACAAGCCTGATAGTCCCTCTCCTCTTTAGTCCAGAGGATGTAGTGTCTATGGTTTCCAAAAAGAAATTTCAGTTTCGATTCGTCTGACCACAATAGTTTTTCAATTTTCCTCAGAACATTTTGAATGAGCCTTGGCCCAGAGAGAGTGGGGTCGTTTCTGGATCATGTTCACGTATTCCTTCTTCTTTGCATGATAGAGATTTTACCTGCATTTGTAGATGATCATGATTGTTTAAAATGCTTTTTTTTAGGTGTCCCAGCTTTATTGTAGCATCTCCAGTGTGGATCTCCAGTGACAGTCCTATTGTGGATCTCCAGTGTCAGTGTCAATTTTTTTTTTTAAATTACAGGTCAAGCATTTGCCTTATTATATTCAAGAGACCCAAGAAAAGAAAGACTAGCAGAGGAACAAATGTTATAAGAAGTGAGACAACGAACAAACCTGTCTTGTGGATGGTTGATAAGAATAAAAGTAAAAAGTTTCAATAAAGCTCAAGGTTTCCTTTATGAATACTTTAAAGTTGTAATAGCTGTGTAATTGCTGTAGTATAATGGAAATAAGGCACTGTGTTATAGATGTATTGCCCTTCTTTTTCTTCTTCTTCTTCTTCTTCTTCTTAATTATTTTCCTAAAACAGCACAGCACTTGTCATATATTAATCCTTCCACAGTTAGCATCCAGCAATTCCAGAACAATCTGCAGTGTTTGCAGAGCGACATTAATATGAGTTTAATGGAAAGTAGTCTTCTGTGTGTTAATATTGAAGAACCTCTGGATGTAAAATAAGCTTGTTTTTTCTTTCTTCAAATCTGTGTTTGCTTGTGTGCTGCATTAATAACTCCTCTCTTGGGTGCGCTTCCTGTAAAACGGTGCATCAAGTTTTTATGTGTAACTATATTTTTTATGACTCATTTGTACATTCATGTTTAACAACGAAGGGCTATTACTATTTCACCAAGTGATGTTGTATATACCTTTCAGATGTTTAAACAGAGAGACACAGGGATGTGAATCAAATAAGACATGACAGTTCTTCCAATCTGAGTGGATAATTATCAAACAAAGCTTTGTGTATGAGATAGTAGTGGCAATTATTTTATATATATATATATATATATATATATATATATATATATATATATATATATATATATATATATATATATATACACTCTGTATAGGGGAAATAGGAGCTAAGTGATTAAGGCTCTGGGTTACTGGCCGGAAGGTCAAGGGTTCAAGCCCTGGTATCGCGTACTGTACGATATCAGGGATTATGTAACCTGCTTGACCCTGTGCTCTGCCCACGGCTTTTTAACATTGCTGGAAAATATATATGTAAAGAAAAAACTTCAACTAGGAGACTCAAAACTGTTTCAGCATGTGCACAAAGACAACTTAATGAAAATATGGTTTACATGGGTTGGAGTGGGAGTGGAAGATCTTGAGTGGCCTGCTATAGATCTTTGACCTCAACCCTATTTAAATCAAATTATAAATATATATATATATATATATATATATATATATATATATATATATATATATATATATATATATATATATATATATATGCAAAAAAGACAAAACCCTTCTGGGACATCTCTGGCCGCCGTAACCCACATCTGGCATTTTTTTCCTCACTTCCAGACACCACCCCAAATGAGCGAATCCATTAATCTTTCCTGCTGAGTGTTTCATGGGAAACTGGTTTTACAGCCACGGCAGGGCGTGACTGTGTCCCGTTATTCATATCATTGCTATCAGCATAAAAAAACTAAATTCTTTAATCATTTACAACACACAAATGGCAGATTATTATTATTATTATTATTATTATTATTATTAGTAGTAGTAGTAGTAGTAGTATTAGTACTATTATTGCTAGTATTAATAGTAGTATCGCTAAATGTTACACAGAAGCTGCCATGTTACATTATTTTGCACACAATGTGACATTCCCAAACAAAAATCTAAAGTCAAGGAGCATGAATTCCTCTGCTCGGTCTGAGCAAACAATCTCCAGCACCATATGTTCCTGATTTGATGGTGCATATCAACAGCTGGCTACAAAGCACAAGCTCAAACCCATATTATATAAATATAACATTTATACGACTGATTTATCTGGAAGTTTGAAGCGTTCTTTCTTAAACATTGCATATTTATATATAAAATAATAATAATTAAAACATTGTCTGAACATTTGGGTAACGTAAATCCTCACTGTTCAGCTCTTGCCCTGACTCTGAACCCAAACATAAACCCTACTCCTGAAATCCTACACTTTCTCTTCAGCTGAGCCTCAGGGTCAAAGGTCTAAAGGGTGAATGTGTTGTGTGTTAAACTAAACTGAACGAAATTACAGCACTACGCTTCATTCCTGTGATCTCTGATTTCTCACATCTAACGGACACTGAAAGGATTCGAAAATGTGATTTGATGAAAAGGAAATCCTGACCAAATTCGAATTTTATTTCTCACATACACGACCGTACACAAAACGAGGTGCAGTTGGATGCTCTTCATGACAATAACATGAAATGAAATATAATATTGATAGAATTAGAAGAGTAAAAGCAACTTTTAAAAATGTAATTAAAAATCTAAAATACAATACAATTTAAATGAAATATTTACAGTGTCTGTCAAAAGTTTGGAAATAGTCCATTTTGAGAGACACATTCATGTTCCTTTTGTTTCTATGCACCAAATTTGTATATCTTTTGAACAAACAAATATATTAATATATAAACTTTATTTCTATTAAAAATCTTTCTTTAGCAGGAATAATAGCTTTACGGACTCTTGGCATCCTGACAATTCTTTCTCCAAATACTTTGCCATGTCTCCTGTATAGCATGCCAAAAATGTTCTTCACTAGTTGGAGTTACTTTCTGACCTTGCAATCCAGTTCATCACAAAGGAGTTCAATAAGATTTCGGGGCAGTGACTGGGCAGGCCATGATAGATAATACTCCAGCTGAAATTTTGCTCTGTAAAAAACGCTTGCAGGGCTTGAACTTCTGCTTCAAGCTCATTGTTTTGTTGTATGGTGAAGTCGGTCCTAATGAGCTGCTTTCCAGACGGAATTTCATTGTGTAATGGTAAAGTATCGAATAGTAGCCATGTTGGTTCTGTATTTCTTTCACCTGAAATAAATTTACATCCTTTCCTGCTTCAAATAAATCCCAAACCATTACACCTCCACCTCCATGTTTGACAGTGGAGGTGAGGCAGTCTGCAAACATCTTCTCTCCTGTTCTCCATCTTACATATGTTCTTCTGTTAAAGCCAAAAATGTCAGATTTGGACTTCACAGAAATTCTTTTATTCATTCACTGTCCAGTTCTTGTGTGTTTTTGTGTGTCTTTTAGCTTGTAGCGCATATAAACAAAAAGATGCATGCGTCTCAAAAACCATAAAAGACTCTACACCGGTGCTGTATTTCAAAGGCTATATCCATGTGTGTGGGAAGAAAAAGCAGGTCAAGGTTGTGTGTGTTGTGCAGTAATTTGGTGATCTTCTGTTAAGAGGCCTGAGTAGCATGCACATGTGTAAATTGCATTTTATAATAGTATAATTACCATAATACAAAGATTTTTGGTGACATTGCTGTATAGGGAGTTACACACTAACACTGTTATTCATGTTTTGTTTGGTGTTCTATTGTTTACATCTTATTTTGCTTTTACATGCTTTTGTCATAATAACTTCTCTTTGTGAAATTCCATGATTCAATAGAATTATGTTGTAAGCATAACAGCATGCGAGAAAACACGGCAAGAATGATGGAACTGAAAGTACAGAAGAACTTACCTGTCCACACTGAGTGCACACAGGTTCAGCACTGTGATGCCCACCGAAGCTTTTTGAACGAAGGGCACCAGTTTACACAGGAAGACACCAAATTGGGTTTGAACCAGTGGCCATTCTCCCATTAAAAGCTGCAAGAGAAACAAAGTTGAGATTGTTTTACATTACTTATCATTATGGCACTGTGTGATACATTTAGCTATAGTACAGATACAGTTTGCACAGCATTATCAGAATCCTGTTAAAATTTATGATGTACCTACTTTACCCTATGACATGATCCCGTGATCTAATTATTGACCAATCAGGAACCACATTAAGAAGGTGTGCTATATGATTGTTTTTTTTGAAACACTGTAATGATTTCCTCAAATGAGTAATTATAATGAATAGATATTTGGTGCCACCCAGATGGTGGGTTCCCTTTTGAGTTTGGTTTCTGTGGAGGTTTCTTCCTTATACAGTCTCAGGGAGTTTTTTCTTTGCCACAGTCGCCACTTTCTCATTTATTAGGGATCAACGAAAATACACAAACCATGTAACTAAGTTAAAGTGGAGATCCACCCGATAAAATATTACTGCAGTAAAAGTGTCCCTTTAAACTTTCACTTGAATAAAAGTGCAAAAGTATTTACCTTCAAATGTGCTCAAGCACCCAAAGGACTGTGATTTATTATTTATAGATGCCACCAAGCGGCAATCAAAACAAGTTTAAAACAGAGCGCATGCTCTACCCCAATTGGTCACTTGCTGTGGGTTTGTCCAGTTACATTTTATCCACTCATAAATGAAATGAAATGATTTTGCTAAATGTAGTTGGTAGAAAGGAAGACTTTCTAGTAAAAGTCTCTACAAATAGAAATACTTAATACAGTAAAATACAGATACACAAAAAATCTACTTAAATACAGTAATAAATTACATTTACATTTACAGTACATTTACATGTTACTGTCCACCATTTTTAGGGATACACTTATAACGAAACAAATTAAGGGCACTAAACTTATACATTCCAACTTAACCTATTTTTCTCCATAAAACTGCTTTGGGACAATATCCATTGTACAATATAGAAATAAAACTGATTTGAATTGAATGAAAAGATGCTTTACAAGCTGAGGCAGAAAACCAAAGCTACACAACTCTATATACTGTATTTCACTACCAAACAGGTTTTTATAGACAAAACTCTACCATTATATAACATATTGGGTGTGGTTCAGGATAAAACCCAGTGGTCAATCATGCTTGATAGTTAAAGCATTGGACTTTGTATTCAAAGGTCATGAGTTCAAATTCCTTCCACAACTCCTGGGCCCCTGAGCAAGGCACTTAACTCCATGTTCGGGAATGAGATAAATGGATAAGGGCTTTTATCAAATGCTGTAAATGTAAAATGTTTAATGGTTTAAGTAATTATAGGGCTGTCTTCATTGTTGAGCATTCAAATTCTAAAATGACTTTAGAAATATATATAAAATTATATATTCTTGTCTTCATTGTCTAGTCTTCATTTACTGAATTCATATAGTGCATGACTTTCTATATACAATGGATAAATTGGTCATGCAATTGATGAATACCCATCTTCCCTGAATAATGTTTTTAGAACTTAATACAGTGATCAAATCTTTCTAGTAAAATCGGTCCACTCTGTATAGAACCAGACTCCTGTCTAGGTGAAAGAAAATGAATCTAGAAAACACATGGATGTGAGATGGGTGTTAAAATTGGACAAAGATTGCATAAATCATGTGAAGATTCTATGAACACAAAGCTATATGTATGATATATCACTTAAGGGTACTGTTCGTGGATTTCATAGGTGACATGACAATAATGATCTGGAGATGTGTTGTATCTAGAGCTGGACACCCTGAGTTGTCAACTGAGTCATTTTTCACCAGAACAGCATGTCTATTGCTCAACATCCACCGTATTGCCAGATCTTTGAGACTTCTTTTTGTTCCCAATAGACTGAAAGGGTAAAGATTTACAACCATGGAAGGAGAAAAAATGCAGACATGATGACAAAATATGTCTACAGGAAATGTGTCTAGGAATGGGAGAAACACTAAGACAAGTGCATCAGATACTTTACATTTACATTTAAAAGAGACACCCTTATAGAGCGACTTTTAGAATTCATCCAACTGAGCAGTTTAGGGTTAAGGGCCTTGCTCAAGGGCCCTGCAATTTAGTGGTGGTGGGATTTGAAGTCAACCTTTTGATCAGAAATCTTTACCAACGAGCTACTCCTTCTCAAAACAGCTTCACTTCTTCTATGGAAACTTACAGTTGTGCTCAAATAATTCATACCCCTTGGACAAATCAATACTTTATATTGCAATACTTTTTTTCATTTATAAAAATTACTTTGGCGAAACTTTTATTGTATTCAATATATATTAGTTGCTATGCACAAACCTACATATGTGTTAGCTAAACTTTATTTGTATACCAATAGAGATGACCAGAGATTCTCTTTTGAGCCTGTTCAAAATAAATCATACCCTATTTCCAATCTCAGAAAAAATTTCTTCTTTTTTGAACTATAATCAATTTCATCACTTAAGGTCTAATCAATTAAGATATATCTGCAAAGCTTTAATTATTTTCACTCACTGTCACCATGGCCAAGAAGAAAGAACTCAATTATGATCTTCGTATGCATGTTGTCGATGCCCATAGAGGAGGCAAAGGCTACAAGGCCATTACAAAAGAACTGGGTGTCCCTGTATCAACCGTACAGAGTATCATCAAGAAGTTCAAGATGTTGGCTAGAAAGATCAAACAGCGATACAAACGACAACCCCCGTATCACCACCAAAAGCTCTAATAGACACTCAATGATATCAAGTTTCACCATTCAGCAAATTCTACATTAAGGTTGTCTCCATGGACATCAAACCAGAAGGACATCACTCCTTGACCAGAGACACCGGGTGTGCACCTTGCCTTTGCGAGGGGTCAACAAGATAGAGATCCGAACTTCTGGTCATCCATCCTCTTGTCAGATAAGACTAAACTGGAGCTCTTTGAACATATGGATGTTGCATATGTTTGGCGTAAGAAAGTAGAAGCCTCCAATCCTAAGAATACCATTCCAACGGTCAAGCATGGTGGTGGTCACCTCACGCTATGGGGATGCTTCTCTGCCAGTGGTAGAGGTAACCTTGTTAAGATAGATGGTATCATGATAAAGGAGGACTATCTCACGATTCTTGAAGAAAACCTGGTGGCGTCAGCACACAAGCTCAACCTGCCAGAGAATTGGACCTACCAGCAGGATATTGAGCTAAAGCATACAGAGCAATAGTCAAGCAATGGTTCAGGGACAACAACATAAATGTTCTAGAGTGGGCAAGTCAGAGTCCTGACCTGAACCCAATAGAGAATTTGTGGAGAGAGTTGAAGATCTCCAACAACTGAAGGCTTTTGCGAAGGAAGAGTGGGGAAATATTCCGCAGCAGATCTGTAGAAAGCTTGTGGAGACCTACAAGAAGCATTTGCAGGCCAAAGGCTTTTCTATTAATTATTGAAACATTGTAATAAAAAGGGTAATTATGAACATGGTGATTTTTAAATATTTGCCAATAAAAACCCATGAAATGTCATATTTCTTGAAATTTCACATTTTATTCTCTCAGTTGTTTTTCACATATTAAATATATGAAAGTATGATAAAACTCATCACAGAAGACAACTCAAAAACACCATAAAATACCAAGGGTATGAATATATTTGAGCAGAACTGTACATTTATATTTACGGCATTTGACAGACGTCCTTCTCCCGTGGGACTTAAAATTGATCTTATTCATGCAACAGAGCAGCTATGGGGTTGCTCATGGGACCAGGAGTGGCAGCTTATCGTGGCTGGAATTTGAACTTACAATCATTAGATCAACGTTTAATGCCTTAACCACTAAGCTACTTCAAAGAGATTACTTGAGAGTGAAAGGGATTTAATTAAACAAAAAAAAAGAGATATACATTTTTATTACATTGCTTTTTTTGTTTTTAACAATTCCTCAAATTTTTGCCTCTTCCCCACTTCCCCTTACACATTATACAGACAAAAGTGTTGATACACCTGACTTTTCCAGCCATATGTGTTTATTTCCCAAACTGTTACCACACATGATTGAAATTTTGACCTCACGCCTATTTAACACCTTTAGGATGAAAACGCTGACTGCACCCCAGACCCCCTCACCTAACCCATATCAGTGTGACTTTAACACTCTTGTATCTGAATCAGCACAAATCTCCACAATCTAGTGGAACATCTTCACAGAAAAGTGGGTTATTAAAAAGATTTGATTTACTAACAATGCTATAGGCTCTTCGCACAAACACTCACTAATGCGTTCTTCTTAGCATTGCTCCTGTGTTTCCGACTCCTTTACTACATTCTAAATAGCAACGTTCATTAGATATGTAACAAACAATTCTTACGAAGCTTTTTTTAGAAAGTGGAAGAGAGGCTTCAAACTGTATGGAGAACACAAGTAGAATTACGAAGACAAATGTAAACAAAGCTGCCAGAAATAACACGTTTCCTATCAAATGGGAAATGCATCATAATTGAATTCAATTGGATTTGATTTGTATAGTGCTTTTTACAATGGACATTGTCTCAAAGCAGCTGTACACAGATAAAGTGACAACAAGGTTATGTAAAAGAATGTGTTGCATATGCGTAAACTGAGCAGTTGAGGGTTCAGTGCCGAGCAGTAGCAGTTTGTTAGTGCTGGGATTTGTACTCATGACTTTTAGATCCAGAGTGCAATGTCTTAACCACTGAGCTATAAAAAGCATGTTACATTTACAGCAATCTAGAGTGACTTACAACTGAGCAGTTGAGGGTTAAGGCCCTTGCTCAAGGGCCCAGCAGTGGGAGTTTGATAGTGCTGAAATTTCAACTTGTGACCTCCTAATCCAGAGTCCAATGCCTTAACTACTATGCTGCCACCTTTCATAAAAAGCTTTAGATTTGTATGTTACATTTACAGCATTTGGCAGACGCCCGTATCCAGAGTGACTTTCTTTAATCTCAGTTATACATCTAAGCAGTGAAGAGCCTTTCTCAGGAACCCTGCAGTGGCAGTCTGATGGTACTGGGATTTAAACTCAGTACCTTCCAATCAAAAGTTCAACATCTTAACTACTGAGGTAGCACCTCCATAAAGAAACAGATATTACTTGTCACATGTACATTACAACACTCCGCTATGTTGTTAAGAAGTTGGGCTCAATGCGCAAGACCAGCCATGATACAGCTAACGGCCATGCTCAAGGGTCCAGTGGCAGCTTGGAAGTGCTGGGGCTCCTGAACCTTAATTGTTGATTGTAACATTATTATATCTATTCTCCTTTTATTAATTTATCAATTTTATTTTTTTAAGATATACTACTAGATGCACTGCAAATGATTTTTTTTTTAACCAGCTCAGTTTTTGTGCTTCAGTGTCAACCATCTTGCAATGATTACGCCAGTCTGCCACTTCTAAGCTTTGGAAATGTATCCGTCTGTATGCCTTTAGGCAATGGCATGATCCATGGTCCATATGTCAGCTAATCTAATCCTGATTCTAGACTCTGGGTGTTTTGGTAAAGAAATCAACCGCTGCGCTCCCTTTAGCGCATGTTTATCGCATTCTTTAGCCTGGGATCTATTACAGGAACCAGCAAAGGACAAAGAGCTCTCATGCTACTCCAAGTTCCTGTGGTCTGGTGGTCTGAGAGGCTGCCGTGGCCTTGGCAGAAGTCTTGTGAGTAGAAACTGGCTTTTGTTGAGCAGGAGGAAGGAGGATTATGTAGGATGGAGGAAACACTTCACGGGTGCATCCTGACTATAATAACAAACAAACACTGTGTGTATGTGAATGCATGTGTGTATGAATGAGTGGGTGCAGGTGGATAGGTCTAGAACCTGAATCACTGTCATACAGTATAATGCAGGCCAAAGCAGTTATGCGATGAATGACGTTTTTCTTTTTTTTGGAAAAAAACCCCTAAAAAACAAAAATCCCTTTAATGCATTACTCGTGTTTTATACCACAGTGATCTGATTGGTCAGCAGGTGCAAGCTACAACAATTACAAGCTACAAGATTTAGATTAATGCAATTTTTTCACATAATACATTGTATTCTATAGTATCCAATAACATATGTATGAACTGGTGAATCCAGGGGTGGGGGCACAGGGGCACTGGTCTCAGCTGAACTCTGATTGGCCTGTGAAATGCTTCTGCCTTGTCACTCATCTCTGATTTCTGTCAAAGCGCTCCATTAACTGTTTTATTTAAAATGTAATCGTGCAACAGCAAATGCTCTTATTATTAAAGCAAAAGCTTCAATAATAAGTAGCAGAATGTTATTACTAAAGCAAGAAACCCAATAAACACATTTCAACAATTCACTGCAGCCACAACTGCACCACCCGCATACATCATCTTCAGCAGATGCATCGATATTAACCTTATAAAATGACCCCTATTTTTCTGTGCATTTTCCCCTGCATTAGAGTTTTCCAGAGAAATTGATATAAAGGCAAATTGTGTTGCATTCTACAGAAAAATATAAACGGTTCATGCAAAAGCTTAACAGCTGTGTTGAACTGTTTTATCAGACCTTTCCTCAGAACATCCAGTTTTTCTCAAAAAAAAAAGTCAGTCTTAGAAATATCCCTGTGTGTGTCTGTGACCCAATCAATTTCTTCCCCTTTGTCAGCCATTGTGGAATGAAAAAACAAAACAAAACAGCTATTACATTTTTAAACTTGTGCAGTTTGCTACAGATGTGGTTGCAAGTCTGACTAGCGTGCTCTCTGACCATCTAATCAAAGGATGTGAAAATGCCGTGACTGGACGCCAGCTAGGGGGCCTCAATGTGCCTGATTGGTTAAACAACATCTTCAAGCAACCTGGATTTGTAACTTACAAAAGCCAGCACTGTTATATATAAAAAATCTTTTTTAAAAGAAGTAGATGCCGACCCCACAAACATCCCGTACCATCTAGAAACGTACCAGTGCCATTTGGATCCCACTTTATGTGGAGTTTGGACATTGGACTTCTTTGAGTGTTTAAAGGCTCTGGCATGGAGAAGCTGGTGTTGGATCTATGATTATCGCAATTGTTGAGCTATTTTATGAGTTGTTTAGAAGCTTCTGGTTCCATAATCTCAAATGACTGTAAAAGACTGTAGAAAGAACATTACTCATAATCTTACACTCCAATGCTCATGTTAGTTCTCACTCTCAAGTGTTCTGTATTGTTTAAAGACTATAATCACACTTTTGATATCACCTAAATGAGGATGGGTTCCCCTTTTTAGTCTGGTTCCTCTCAAGGTTTCTTCCTCATAACATCTAAGGGAGTTTTTCCTTGCCACAGTCGCCACAGCTGCTCATCAGGGATAAATACACATCGTTCACCTTCACTGTTAATTTCTGTAAAGCTGCTTTGAGACAATGTCTGTTGTGAAAAGCGCTATAGAAATAAACGTGACTTGAATTATAGCAAAAGTTAAGATACGAGAAACCCTTATTCATCCCACAGTGAGGAAATTTCCATTTCTTTTCAAAGATAAGATAAACCTGAATTTTATAGTTACACAGAAAAATTTAAATTACGCAGGCTTTTTTTTGTCTTTCATAAAAAACTAATAGAAGGATGGAATAGCAGATAATTCCTCTCCACACTACTCTGTCCTCTACATCTGCCTCTTTCTCTCTTTCACCTTGGCCTTCCTCTTTCTCTCCTTCCTGATGGCTTCAAATTCAACATTCTTCTACCCATACACCCCATGTCCCTCCTCTGCACATGTCCAAAACATCTCAATTGGGCCTCTCTCACTTTGTCCCTAAAATGTCTCAGCATCTTCAGCTCTGCTACCTCCAGCTCCAACTCCTGTCTTTTACTCAATGCCACTGTCTTTAATCCATACAACATCTTAGGTCTCACCACAGTCCTATAAACTTTCCCTTTCACTCTCACAGATACTCTTCTATCACAAATCGCTCCTGCTATCACTCTTCCCCACCCACTCCAACCTGCCTGCACTTGTTTCTTTACTTCTCTAACACACTCTTTATTACTTTGCACTGTTGACCCCAGGTACCTGAACTCCTTCACCTTCTTCACCTCTTTTCCCTGCAACCACACCACTCCACTGCCCTCCCTCTCATTCACACACATGTACTCTGTCTTACTCCTACTGACTTTCATTACCCTTCTCTCCAGCTTGTACCTCCACCTCTCCAGGCTTTTCTCAACCTGCTTCCTACTCTCACCACAAATCACAATATCATCCGCAAACATCATAGTCCTTGGAGACTCCTGTCTGACCTCGTCCATCAACCTGTCCATCAGCACAGCAAACAGGAAAGGGCTCATAGCCGATACTTGATTCAATCCCACCTTCACCTTAAACCAGTCGGTAGTTCCTACTGCACACTTCAGTGCTGTCACACTGTCCTTATACATGTCCTGCACCACCCTCACATACTTCTCTGACACACCTGACTTCCTCATACAATACCACAACTACTCTCTCGGCACCCTGTCCTACGCTTTCTCTAAATCCACAAACACACAATGCAACTCCTTCTGACCTTCTCTATACTTCATCAACATTCTCAAAGCAAATAATGCGTTCGTGGTGCTCTTCCTCTGCATGAAACCATACTGTTGCTCACAGGTCACCTCTTCATGGTTTATTCCCCTTGTAGTTACTGCAGGTCGTCACATTTCCCTTATTCTACACCAAGTACCTTTCTAGCTGTCTCCCTTATAATTTCTGCAGTAGTTGCCCATCCTCAAACCACCACAAGCACCTGTCTGACCTCTTCCTTGAACCTCACTTTACAGCCTTTCTGCTTCAGTTTCCACCATCTAAATTCTTCTTTCAGTCCTTACTCTCCTCCTCTTCTTCTTCACCTACAAAACCATCCTATGTCCGATGCTGTCTAGCTACACTGTCCCCTGCCAACACCTTACAGTCTCCAATCTCCTTCAGGTTGCATCTCCTGCATAGAATATAGTCCACCTGTGTGCACCTTCCTTCACTCTTATAAGACACAACAATAATTGTACCTGGATAAAATTGGTGTAATATCAAAAGAATACGGCACTTTTATTATTGTATACGGATTAACTTTAGGCTGATGACACTACCCTCACTTTATCATGAAACCCCTCTATTGATTATTTTCACATAATAGCACATCCCCAGTTTTTTATTTGCTCCTGGATCTCCAGTTGTATGAATTTATCAACCTCAGAGTACACATTACGTGTCAGTTTTGGCTCGTACAGCCTGCTTAAGTGGATATTTGACCCTGTTGTATTTCTCAGTGCTGTTTAGAACTGCCGTGAACAATCAGACGAGATAAAAGCACAGAGTTTAATAGGTGATAACAGGCTGCACTATCTGAGGCCAGTGCTCTCTAGAATTGTTTGAGCAGGCCAGATTCCTGCTTGGCTCATTTTTACATACTCTCTAACCTTTGTTAACTGCATTGTTCAGGGAGATCGAACTCAGACTTCAATTTACAACCTTATCGCTGCTTTTTTCTCCTCACTACATTTTAGACAATTGATGTACAAATAATCTGGTTCATATAATAAAGTTTCCTGAAGATTTTAAATTAGTTGAAAAAGCTTTATATTTGATGCTCGCCATTTAGGTAGACTTCTGAAGCTATAAAAAGGATTTACATTCACTTAATATATACAGTTATCTGAAAAAGAAAGTACACCCGCTTTAAATTATATGGTTTTAAACATCAGGACTTAATAAAAATCACCTGGATCTTATCAGATCTTAAAAAAATTTACATAAATACAGTCTCAGATGAAAGACAACATGTGAGATGTGCCACTCCTGGGCCCCTGAGCAAGGCCCTTAACCCCATAGCTGTTCAGTTGTATAAATGAGATAAAGTCGCTCTGGATAAGGGTGTCTGCCAAATGCCATAAACATAAACTGTGCCATTAATATTTATTAAAGCCCAAATGGTAAAGCCATGAAATCTACGAATGAATATATACACTCTCAATGTTTCCAGAGGATTTAATAGGCAAAGTATTTGCCAGTTATTGTCAATGTTTTAAATCATATTCAAATCAATTTCTTTGTATTTGTAGGGCACTTTTAACAATGACCGTTGTCTTAAAGCAGTTTAAAAGAGATTGAGTTTATCCCTTATGAGTGAAATGTAATTTAATTTAATTTAATTTAATTTAATAAGAAATTATAACTTATTACATGATTATATTTAGGTTTAGTTTTTTTTTTCATATTTCCAGTTCAATAGATAAGATGTTGGACCTCCGATCAAGATCATGAGTTTAAGTCTAAAACACAAAGCTGCCGCCAATGCTGGGCCCCTTAACCCGCATCTACTCGGTTGTATAAATGAGATGATTATAAGCAACCTTGGGTCATTTTTTACATTTCACAACAATGCTTTTTGAGGAAGGGGCAGCTTAATGCAAGATTTTGGATTCTGATTAGATCAAATCCCAGCACTTATAAATTGCCACTGTTGGACAATGGTGCTGGACCCTATATAGGTATAAATTTAGATCAGATTTCATTATTTGTTTGTTAGTTGGTTAACAATTATCATTTCAATGATATGTTTGTGATTTCCACTATCATAAAGTCTTGCAAGTAGACATCTAGGGCAGTGGCGGCCCAGCAAGTGGTTTAATATCTCATCCAAGTCAGGCAAAAATGTGTGTCTAAATGACTCAAGATTGGACATCGCATGTGGAATCCATCGGTGTTGTTCTTCAACATGACCAACAGACCATTATGATTGTAAAAAAGAAATCCAAGTGAATCAATCAAAGTCATAACAGTGATTTGTGGAAAAATCAATAAATACAAGCAGCCGATTGTTAGGAAGCATGAACATAAGAGCATCTGCAAATCAGTCTTTAAGACCACAGTGCAAAACAAAGCAATGTGTTTAACCGTGAAGGAACCGATTTAACATGTTCCAAAATAATTGGAAAACTGAATAGTGCGCCAACATCGCAAGGTTCCGATTAAAGCTCTGATAGATCTTCAGAACCAAAAAAAATCACAGTAATCTTATAAGCGGATGAAGCTGTACCAGACAGGACATGATAGATCAAATCCAACCAAATGCGTCCAAATTCAGCAGAAGTCACTTCACCCTGCGTAAACAGAATGTTCCGAAACACATGAAAGCACTGGTGTTTTTCATGGAATATTATTGACTGGTTAGATCAATCCCTCAACCTGAGCACTCAGCGAACACAACACTAAAGGCAAAATGCCCCTCAAACAAACAGGAGACTAAAAATAGCTGCATGACCTAGCATCACAGACCTGGCAAAGCATCACTAGGTTAGATACCCAGCCTTGGGGGATATCTGTCTATAGCTAAAAGATTTAAAAACGTAGACACTCTTGGAAACCAAAAACAGAAAAAAGACTTCTTGAGGGTTCTTAGGGATAGTTTAAGGATGTTTAAATTGTGATATGAAACTCCTTCTGTTGTAGGGCTCTGTATCGAATGTTTATGGATTGCACCAGTGAGATGAACTGAAGAACACTTGAAGGGTCTTATTTGTTAAGTATTGTGTTACTTGGTCAACTTTTTGGTCGATGAAGTCATAAGAAAGTGAAAAAGAGGTTTCTTTCAAGCCAAATGTTTTTACACTTTTTAGAAAATGCTCGAATATGGAACTTTTGAATCAGAGGACAGTGGAAGGCAAATAGCAGTTTAGCAGAGAGTGATTTTACCTTCACACCATCTATGATGAGATCATAGATCTATGAATAGATCCAGATCTATGAAGGTGGTACCCCATTGGTTCAGATGTTGGACTTCTGATTAAAAAGTCATGAGCTCAAATCGAGCTACTGTTGTTTGGCCTTTGACCACTTAGCAACACCTTCAAACCTCAGTTGTATGAATGTGATAATTTAATATTCATTCAGAATCAAGATGTCTGCCAAATGCTGTAGATGTGTTGATCAACTTTTAGAGTATTTGATTTTACAGGAAAGTCTAGGTGTCAGAATCATCAGAATCTGAATATTTTATTGATCCAATAGGGAAATTGTTGGGTTGCAGCTGCTCACAATGTAATGAAATTGAAGATGAAATATAATAAAATATAAGCAATTTAAATAAAATATATATCTTACGTTATATATTTAGTGAAATGAAATCTATAGCAGAAGTGAAACAGATGACAGAAAAGTCAGACCACAGTGATAGTTATGCAAGTTACTGCACATGTAAAAATTATAATAATTATTATTTTTATTATTATGGCACTAAAATTATTGCCCAAAGACCAGGATAACTGAAAATTTACTACTAAGTCTGTCTATTTCAACCAAATTAATCATAACAGCCTGACCCAAACTTGAATATCCAAAACTGTATTTATTTTAGAACATCTATTTATCTAGAGTGGTTGACTTTAGACCCCTTTAGTAACTTTATATTTGAAAAAAATATCCTAACAACAAACTATTTGGCCAGACAATAGTGACTTTGCTGAAGTTGGATTATACAAGTTGAAAAACTAAGCACTACTGTTTCCGATTACTGGTCTTACTGGCACCATTGTTGCCAAATATGAATCACTGACCACCAGTGTGGTCAACAACCAATCACCTGTCATACCCCCCCAACAACCAATCACTGATCACATTTGTTTCCGTACACCAATCACTGTTCAACATTGATTCCAACAGTTAATTACTAATCATATTTGCTTCCGAAAGACAAAACACTGATTCATATTATTTCCAACAACCAATCACTGGTCCCTGTAGTTCCTAAAGGAAAATTAAAGATCACCATCGATCCCAACAACCAATCACTGATCCCCATTGTCCCTAATGGAAAATCAAAGACCACCTAAAATCCCAACAACCAATCACAGATCCCGATAATTGCTAAAGGAAAATCAAAGTTCATCATAGATTCCAAGAACCAATCACTGATCACCAATGTTTTTCCGATCCATCACTGATCCACATTTGGTGGATACAGAAGTCTATGGTGTGTCATAGAAAGATCTTCAACAGGTCAAGACAAGTTTTACATGAGCTGAAGTCACCACCCTACCTTGTAGACATTGATGGGAATGTCTATGATGATGTAGATGAGGTCACCCAGTGCCAGGCTTGCAATCAGAGCGTTAGGTCCGTTTCGCATGCACTTGTGCTGGTAAATAATCCTCAGCACTGTGGCGTTGCCCACCAAGCCGATCATGAACACCACACATGAGATGAAGGTATTGATGACCTTGAAGGTGTCTGTAATGGAAGTGGGTACCTTGCACCTGATGGGAATGATTTTGGAGAAATTGTAGTTATGAGAGTCTGAGATATTTCCCGCTTGGCTGACGAGTCTCATGGTATCAATAGTGGAGGCGGGAAACAGGCTGCTAGTGACCGCGTCAGTGAGGTTTGCTTGAGTGAGTCCACTGGAGGCCATGATGGCTGTTAGCAAGAACGTGCGTAGGATCAGAGGGACCATTGCTGAACGTGTCGGCTGGTTCGATTAACAGATCAACTCCAATTATGTACATGCCAGGGCTGAAAATAAACAGAGGATAAAAGCATAAATTTTAGTACTCAAGTCTATTTTCTGACCAAATATTAGTGATTTTTTTTTACAAAACAGCACAAATCTAGGCATCCCCAAACGTATCAAAGATAATTGCTCAAAAGTACAACAAGAGATCTGTGAAACTTCCTCACTACTTCAAAAGAGATTTAGTGAGGCAGCACAGATGGAGCGTGCCTTGACGAGTTACTGACGCGCTGCGGGACGAGTTGTCGCCTGCCCCATCAGAGATGGCATGGCTGCTAATGGCACAAAGTGTCGTGCCAGACCTTTTGGGCTGTCGCTTTTATTTATTTATTTATTGTCTCCTTGATGCCTTTCTTGCGTGCACTGTTTCCACAAATGTGGTTTTCTCAACATGCTTTTTCCCCTCTGGTTTGGATTTAAGATTCAGAATGGCAGTTTCCCAAACAAAGAGTCACTTCAACATGAAAGAAGCAAAACTTTCTGGAGCGCTTTGCAAAGACGGTTACGCAACCCTAGGGTGGAATGGGTGGGGGGGGATTGTGTGGATAAGAGTGTTTGCGAGTGTACGGCAAATCTATCGCAGTTGCAAGTCACGTCACAGACTTGATTCAAAGTTCTAAACAAACAGCTTATTATTGTGAAGCGTCCAGTTCGAAAGGTTTCTGATCAATTTGACTTTTTGGGGTCTTTTGAAAATTGATTTCTGAATTTTTTTCTGTTTGAAAAAGAGATTTTCAACATTCAACATTTCCAGAGTTTATTGCTATTTAGGGCAATAAAAATGGTCAATTCTTTGGACCAAAATAATTGAACAAAAATTGTAATTAATTAATTGTTAGTGTTCAAGTTTTTTAATGATTTGCAAACTGAATTTATGCTGGATTTTATAAAAAAAAACAACAACTATATTTTATGTTTATAATTTATCATTGATTTCAATTCAATTTAATTTTATTAAATTTAATTAAATTTAATTCAATTCAGTTTTATTTTTATATTGCTTTAAACATTGTGCGTACATTGTCCACAAGTTTATTTTTAAGCCACATTTATATATACAATCATTTCAAACATTTCAGAGGCCTTTCCCCTTTCGATTTATTTAGGTAGCATAAAGTAATTTAATGTATTTTTTTCCCCCCTAAAAATAATTTATTGTCAACTGAACTAAACTTTATCCACTGTTTTTTGAAATAATAGGAATATTTGTTCATTTTTGTTAATTATATGAGTTAATCACAATTTGAACAGTTCTTTCTTTATTTTTAATATTCATTTAATAATAATAAAAAAACTTTTATTAAATAATAAACTTTTCACTATTTTAAGCAGAAAGTTCATTCGTTCCCAAACATAAAAAAAAAGTTCTTTGCACATTCTTATACTGAATCTTGATTTTCTTGTGAATTTCTATGCCATGATCCACATGAATGTTCTCCTCTCTAGTAAAGATGTCTGGATAGTAATATGCACCAGTGCATAATAAAGCTGTTTGCACAACTCCGACAAGCAAATGACCAAAAACTGTAAGTAATAAAAGCAATAATAATAAGTTGAAGTCTTATTCTCCTTCCCTGCCTTTTTGCCTCTTATAAATAATCATGACATCAGAGCAACGCTTCAGAAGCGAGATGTGTTTTCAATTCAAAGTCCCCGCCGCCACCTGGTACACAAAGAACTATTTAACCGACAGCCCTTCAAGTAGCATCATGGTTTAGCATCATGGCAGAGCTGCAGGGACGCTGCTTGACAGCCCGTAAACTGCTCCGCTGATGAATTATAAATAGTCCTGGTTTTGCACCTACCGCTCCTTAAACGTCTGCCTCCCCTCGGATCCTGTCACTCAGTCAGTCAGCGAGTTATTTAGGAGAACTTGGAGCTGGAGCATCCCAGACATCTGCGTGGTGCCATCACATGAGTAATTAAGCAACTATCAAAGTAGAGGAGGATCCCGTTTGGGCAGCAGAGGCGCACCGAGGCTGCTGTGTGAGGTGCTGTGGAGACTGTCTCCAGCTTTTCCTGTGTGTGTGTGTGTGTGTATGTGTGTGTGTGTGTGTATGTGTGTGTGTGAGAAAAAGCACTTGGACTGGGTGGGATTGTGATACTCCACCTCCCCCCGGCTGGCTGGGAGGGAGCCCTCAAAGGAAACAGCAGCAGTTTTCCGTAAAGCACAGCCTGCTGCTGATGATCACTGGAGATTTGTTTCGTAAACACAGCCCATGTCAGTCTACTCCTCCTTCTTCCATCCTTTCTTTCTTCACTTTCTTTTGCCTGTTCACAAAAGACACATACACTTTACGTATTAGTATGTTTTTCACGTCTGCTCATGTTAGAAATATGTGGTCACATGAAAATATGTGAAAGTGCATTTTATCATGTGAGGCCTTGAAACTTAGTAATACCTGATTATTTCATCTTTAAAGAATGACTACGGGTAAAAAAAAATAATAATAATTTGTATGCATAAATTTGAATATTAAATTATTATTGTAATGAATGAAACCACATCTTACATGCAAACAATTGGTAATATATATATATATATATATATATATGAATAAATACATTGATAAATACATTGATAAATAAAAACAAACAAATAAATACATGAAAGAGATTGTAAAGATATTTTATAATTAAACAAAACAAAGAAAAAAAAAGTTCATAAAAAAATTGCAGGAAAATGTGAAAAATGTACAATGAAGAAGAGAAAAAATATGTGGGTAAAAGGTCACATGGAAATAAATAGATAATTTATAATAAATCATATGCAAAAACCATGTCATGATTCATATACTGTAAAATAAAAAGAAGCTTTTACTTGTCACGTATTTCACAGCACAGTGCAAATGTTTTTCCGCATATCTCAGTGATGGTAAGAAGTTGGGGTCAAAGCACAGGGTCGGCCATGATACAGCACCCCTAGAGCATTAAGGGCCTTACTCAAGGGCCCGAGAGTGGCAGCTTAGTAGTACTAGGGCTTGAACCCCTGACCTTCCAATCAGCAACCCAGAGCCTTAAACACTGAGCTACCAGTTCCCACGAACATAAAAAATAATGGAAAAATGCATCATGTGGGGAAAAGTTCATGTGAAAAAAAAAAGAATGATATGTAAATATTATCCATGTAGAAACAATTAACATAAATCCTGTAAAAAAATAAACAAAATTATTCATACAGAATGCAATTAAAATGGAAAGAAAAATATGTACAGAAATGTGAAATAAATAAATAAATAAAAAATCAATTAAATCATATGTAAAATTGATTGATGTGGAAAAAAAAAGTCGTGTACATAAATGAAACCTGTAAAAGAATCAACCAGTTGAACAAAAGAATTGTTAAAATCAATGAATTGTATAAAAATCGTAGTATGAAAAAAATAATTATCAAATCATTAAATGTTGAAGGGTAATAAATGAAATGATGTAACTGAAAATAATAAAGAAAAACAACTGCATCCTATTATAATTTATATGTTCAAAATAATAATAATGATTTATTATTATAGTTATTTTAAATGGAAAAAAAAATTCTTGTGAAAATAAAAGAATTGCTTAAAAATCTTACGATGAAATAAAAAATTCATCCTTTGAACATAAATGATAAAGTAAACGATTCACATGAAAACATTAAAACACATGAAAAAGTCTTCATGTGAAAATATGTGCCCGATGACGTGTGCAGGAACTAAATAAAAGCACATAAATATTTCTGACGTTCTGTATCGAGGTACTGAGTGAATAATGAGTCAAAAAAAACAGCTCAGGCCCTGAACTTCCCTTTAGAAACCCCCTATTTATAATGATCCTACTGTGGGTGGTCGAGGTTGCGGGAAAATCCGCTTGCTGCCGGCGTATACTGTGTGAACGTACAGTAATTTCACTGTTTAAGCTGAAGTGATCTGCAACTCAAGGCAAAAACATGATCGTATATAAGCTCAGCATCTTCATGACTGAATCTCTGATCATTACACGAGCCTGTGCATTAAAAAAACAAAAAAACGAGCCATTATCAAAGAGCTAAGTGCAGGAAGAGAAGGCAGCCGTACACACGGCCAGCACACACGCTGCACAGGACCGCTGAGGAGCTGAGACGGCAGCAGAAGATTAAACCTGGATCTCATACATCATCGTGCACTCAGCATTAATGGCATATTTTTTCCCCCTCGTTATGCTTTTGATGCTCGGGTTGGGCATCTTTATCTACATGCAGCACGCTCCATTACCTGTTATTTATTCATAAGGCCATACTGCAGAAGTTACCACTTCACATCATATCTTTATAACCATTCATGAATGAGGTCTGTATTTTTTTTTTTTAGGCCTGGTAGGTTGCCCGCAGTAAACAGGGCACGGCTCAAAAACAAACGTCACCAACACTTTTTTAATTCATTCATTCATTATTTTTTACATAAAATGCATTTTCAGGCTTTGCACATTTAGTCTTTCTCTTATACATGATGTATTGTTTATTGTACTGTATTATTATTTTTGTCTCAATTATGTACAAATCCAGTCTTTCCCCATTCAGACTGACCCAGGACTACAGTTTGCATTTGATCACTATCACTGCACACATCAAAATCGTTTAGCTGTAAATGGACATTTGGTGCCACCCAGATGAGGATGTGGTTCCCCCTTGAATCTGGTTCCTCTCAAGGTTTCTTCCTTATGCCGTCTCAGGAAGTTTTTCCTTTACCAGTCACCATAGGCTTGTTCATCAGGGACAAACTTACACTTCTAAAGAACATCTTATTTATTCTTTCGTACCACATTATCTGTGTAAAGCAGTGGCGGGCCGTGCATTTGGTACCTGGGCCTTCAGTGAGGACGTACCCGACTTAATCCACCTCTTAATACCACCACTATCATGTCGCAATTATAGAAACCTTCAATACTGTACAAAAACGCAATATAACAACACGTGGCATCACAGAGAGAGAAGCATTTCACATATGGAGGGTGAAAACCATTTTACTAAAGCAAGAAACCCAGTTAAGACTCTAAACCTCTACACTACAACAGTTCAGAGCAGTTCAAAATCAATATTTGTCTAATAACATGACAAAAACATTAAAAATGTAAATAAAATCCAACCTACTCACCAGAGATGCAGACTCATAATTAGCACCACTCCTCAGAGGCTGTAATCCAGTGGTACCGCTCGTATTTACTGGTCTGGAAGTGGAGAACAAACCCTTTCCAAGGCTGAGACACGCTAGCTAGCTTCGGGGTTAGCCGACTTCTCCTCACAATGTGTAGCTTTTCTGGAAAATGTATTTTTTAAGTATGTCTGAGACCAAATCAGTTTCATTTTCTCCGTAGGCGTAAAAAAAAGTCTAACTCAGATGTATTTATGTGTGCAGAGCTACACACGTGTTTTGCCAGTCGAACTTGGCTGTAACAGTTTCTCTCCAAACAACCAATCAGAGAACGAAAAAATGCTGACGCTATTCTGGGCCAGCTAGCTGCCTTGTGAGGAGAATCTGAAATTTGATTGGTCAAAGAAACAGAGACGTTGCGAATATTCTCAATGGCCAAAGAGCCAGCAGTACTGACTTTGAAGGCCCTGGGCAAAATAAAAAGACATGGCAGCACAAAGACATCCACATACACGTACTAGAAGCAGTGCAGCCAAGAGAAACGCTACGAAATGAAGAGAATAAACTGTTGGGAATTAATTAATAAAATTTCATAGAACAAATATTAAAATTGAGGTTGTAAATGTAGGTCAGTGCTTTTGATAGTGTTAAGGCCAGCAGAGAAGGCTTTGCTGGCCCTGACCACCCACCACTGGTGTAAAGCTGGTTTGAAACAATGTCCATTGTTAAAAGCGCTATACAAATCAAAATGAATTGAATTAAATTGAATTAGACATTGAATATTTTTTCTGCATGTGATCCCCTTGAGCGAGGAGCACCATTAAGTTCACCACTACTCTCTGACTTTCTATTTTAATGCATCCACAATATACAATATGGACAGAGTATTGGGAGTCCAGGCATATGTGGTTGGTAATGGATATACATTGAGGCACACAATTGTATTGGATTTTCCGTTCACTTGAACTACGTTCCAGAACTACGTTCCAGAATGACACAAAGTGCACAAAGCCAGCTCCATGAAGATATGCTTCACATGGGTTGAAGTAGAAGATCTTGAAAGACCTGTCAAAAGAACCCTATTGAACATCTTTGGGATGAATTGGTACACTGACTGCACCCCAGGCCTCCTCACCTTACCTGACTTTACTAACACCCTTGTTTAAAATGCAATTTCAAAAATCTCCACAAGCACACTCCAAAATCTAGTGGAACATCTTGCCAGAAGAATGGAGGTCATTATAACAACAAATGGGGTCTAAATGTTGAAAGTTCAAAAGCACATAACAATCTCAGGTGTACACAAGCTATTGTCCATATAGTGCAGATTTAAAAACAACACATTGTAAGGTTTCTCACATTTGAAACTTTAATAAGATTTGAAAATTAGGGGGAAATTGCACTTAAAGAACATTTAATTGCAGTTTTAATGAAAGTCACTAATATGCTGATCGTCTCAAAGGAGTTGATATTTATTGATTTCATTTTGCAGTTGTAAAATTGGCCCTTTTCAATGAAAAATTGGTAATTGCATTTCTAAATAAGCGTTATTTTTGTATTATTGTTTCAATTTTTAATCATTATTTATTTAAATGTAACTGGTTTTGCCCACAATGCCACACAAATACTACGCATGAACAGTTCTACATTCAAGCGTCCATCCATAAAGAGTTCAATAAACAGTACATCTCAACAATGATCAACAAAGCTATAATGAATGGACATCCGGTGTCACCCAAATGAGGATGGGTTTCCTTCTAGAGCAGGGGCCACCAACATGGTGCTCGTGGGCACCAGGTCGCCTGCAAGGACCACATGAGTATCCCGTGGGCCTTTTCTAAAAATAGCTGTTTCCTACTTTGTTAAATCATTGTTGATAATTATTATGAGAAATCATTAACATGATCAGTGTCTTCACATAGATGAATATCATTAATTATTAATAATAACATATAATAAAAGGTAAATTGGGCAAATTTGTTATTTCAGATCAAACTGAAAACTGTGTGTATCAAACTGGTAGCCCACATTCATCAGTACCCAAGAAGTAGCTCTCAGTTTCAAAAAGGTTGGTGACCCCTGGTCTAGAGTCTGGGCCCTCTCAAGTTTTCTCCTCATGCCATCTCAGGTAGTTTTTCTTGTCACTCTCACCAATGTCTTGCTCATTAGGGATAAACTTATAGAGACTAAACTTATAGGCACAATATGTATGTATACATTTACATTTTTATGAAATATCTTGAAATACCGTCTATATATTGTAAACCTAAATCTCACCACAGAGCTTGGAAACTTTTCCATTTTCTCACTTACTCATAAACGTATGCATGTATTAATTAAAGATATTACATTGTTCTTGTATAATCTTACAAACATCAGACACATTTCACTGTCATGTATACAGTTTTCTGAAGTTTTAAAGACGCAACGGGTGCTAAAAATGGCCTGGATAAAGACAACAAAAAACACAACACACACACACACACACACACACATACACACATGTGCCAAATCTCTCCTTAATCGTTAAATAATTTCTTCTGGCATGCATTTCAGAAGCTAATCTCTTTTTCCCAATATTCGTAAAAGTGACTTAATTGGACAATGCTAATATTTACCACCAATTAATTTTAAAAACGATTGTGTTTTCCATAAACGTAAACATGAAACGTAAATATGTAATGGCTCTTGAATAAGTCATGGTCAACAGTGGTATATATTTTATTCATTAAGATGTGTTTCAATGACTTTTTTTATCGCTTGCAAAAGTGCTTGAACTCCACCAGCAGTTTCATTGGCATCAACTTTTGGAGTCGCTGACGGTTGATTTTTTTTTTTTTTTTTTGAGTCTTTGTTAATCAAGACATTAATATATAAAATGATGAAACCTTTACCTGGTCCCAGTGGTTTTGGGCTTTCATGTTGTTGTGCTGTTGTTGTTTTGGGCTCTTCATCCTATATTAATGCCATTCTGTGTGAACTCAGAGATGGCAGCCTGCCTGGTAACTCATATGCTTGTTCTCTGATGGCATCTGTCGAAATGTGCTCCCTGAATATCGGTACATACCCTGTGGGAAAAACGTAGGAGCTCAAACTTCTGACTGAGAGGGGCGTAAGCGGTTTCCTAACTGGGGCACTTGCTTGGAAATTGGGGAATTTGCGGGTTGAGAGAGAGAGAGAGAGAGAGAGAGACAGAGAGAGAGAGAGAGAGAGAGAGAGAGAGAGACAGAGAGAGAGAGAGAGACAGAGAGAGAGAGATGGAGAGAGAGAGAGGAGGATAAAAACAAACGACCACTTTTTAATTGTCTGCATGTACTGTATACTGGAATTAGCATACACGCTCACACTGTGCACTTCTACTCACACGGTAATGTCCAGACTCAGCAATTTCAGTATTTTTTTCATTTAAGTGTTACATATTCGGAAAAGTTATGCGTATTCCGAGTCAGGTTATACACTTTTCAATTCGTTCTAACAAATTTGATGGAAATCATCAGTAAAGGACAGTAATTAAATAAATGTCATTCATTACTGTACTTAAATAGCTTTTTTGCATATCTGTACTTTATTAAAGTATTTCCATTTCGGGAGACATTTTTCTTTACTTCACTACTCAAATATTTGACTTTTTATATAACCACATTTTGCGAATTCAGTCGTTTTTTTTTTTTTATTATTTACGAGCAAATAGAAACTAATCTGATCAACCACTCAGCAAACCACCAATCAGGGTCGAGTTCACGCTCTCTTTTAAGCTTGTTTTAATTGCCACTTTGTGGTATCTACTTATCACCAACATACAGTTCAGCATCAATTCAACAGCAAGCAGAACATTTCGAGAGGAATAAATGATGGAAAAACCACACGTGGCCTATTTTTGTGCAATTTTTTTTTATGTAGGGTTTCGGGCTCATGTTCATTTCAATAGAAATCAATCAGTGTTTGACTCAATAATATCATTCTATTAATAGATCGATCTACTAAGAGTAACAGTCTTTTAACATAACTGAGTCGATTAAGCAAAATTCTTGTGACAAAATAAAATAAAAACATTATAGCCATAATAAATTACAGTACTTTGGATACTTAAATACAATTGAAGGCAAAAACCTTTGTTCTTTTACTCAAGTAAAAGTTTAACTTTAATTAGAGTAATATTTTACCTACTGTTTCTCCACTTTAACCTAAGTACATGGTTTGTGTACTTCGTCCACCACTAAAAATCTTCCTCCAACAGCTAAAAACTTGTGCCACGAGATAATACATTGAATTCACTATTTTATACCCTGTTTTATCATGGTTATGGCTTATACAGTACACTGTACTCAATTGTGGGAACAGGGGAAATGGGTTGATAGTTTGACCAAGTTTAATTTACACTAATGAATAACTTTATTCATAGAATTGTTGCTTATTGATTTAAGAAATATGTCTGATGGCTCCTTCAAAGCAACTGACAGCAATTTCAATCATGTCTACTAGGCACAAAAAGAACACACAAAAAGCCCAGGAAATGTAGAGCTTGGGATGTAAGTCTCACTGGGTGTTTAAAAGCTCATAGCTCTGTGATATCTTTTTGAAAACCCCACAGGAGGTCCTGCAACAGGTTAACAATCCAGACAGAGAAAAAATGAACAAAATTATTATTCTTTTTTTACAATGACACCTCTGGATTTGATCTGCAAAAGGTGGCTTGTGACTGAGTGCACACGTGGCTGAGATTTAACAGAGATATTGAGAAAAAAAAAAAAAACAGTTTGGGGGAGATGAGACAAAGATTCCCAGAAAATATTACAGAGGAATTAATCAAAATGATGTTCAAAGGATATGAATGAGGGAGGGGACAGTTATGAAGGTAAAGGGTATGTGTCCAAGTTTTCTTAGCAAATATTTTTGTGTCTCTTTTTAAAGCTGAGATAAGCAGCTATTTGCTTATCAGCATCTAATTTATTTTAGCGAGAAGATAATAATACAGCAATTCATGTTAGTGAGATGCGAATCAAGAAAACAGATCATCTACTTAATTACAGTTTAAAAGAAGACATTTAATGGATATAATACATACAAAAATCTGTAGCATCTTGCCTAAAAAAATAAAAAGAAAAAAGGTCTTATGCCTTATATACAATGGTGTCTTATATACCTTTAGGACTTTATTGAATTTCTCACTTTGTTTTATTATATTTGGGAAAATCAATTTAACTTTCACTCAAAAATAGCTCAAAGTGCCAGTGAACTCGTTGAAAATGGATTTCTGGCTTCAGGCCACCAAAACAGCTGGGTAGTGTTAAAAGACTTCGCTCAAATTACTCCTGTTTCTTCAGGTTTTTTTTCCTGGAGCCATGCTATAAGGAGACTCCGCGATGTACGTATGTTACATTAACGTGCACTATCATCTTGCTGCGAGACACAGCAGGGCATAGGGCATGAGACGTGTTGCTGCTATCTTTTGTACAGTGCAGGGAAGAGCTTATGCTCAAGACGCCAGACTGATATCTTTATCTGTTTTGTGACTTAAAATAAAAATGTTTTGGCAGTTAGACCTTGTTAGACCTAAATCATTAAACAAAAAACACAACAAAGAAGACCCAGAACCGTTGAGCAACATTTGTATCAGACACATGGGACAACTTTCCTTTCCCAAAAATTCAGCATCTGGTCTCCTCAGTCTCCAGAAGACGTGATGCTACACAGTGGTAAACATGGCCCTGTCACGTTCAACGTTTTGAGACTTGTTGAAGCCCTCGAATTTAAAATGACCTTATTCATTCCATAAAATAGTATATATTCTCACATTTTTTTGTTGTTTTATTGTAAATCAAATATAATATTGTATATTTTTGAGATTTGCAAATCATTGCATTCTGTTTTTAGTTACATTTTGCACAGCGTCCCAACTTTTTTGTATTTAGTGGGTAAATCCTGCCCTTCTTTGGTCATTAATTGCACACAATTGACTTTCAGGGCTGCAGTAAATCACCCTGCAAGCGCCAACTCAATCAATCGACCCCGATATTTTTCATTTTTACATAGACTAGCCTCAAACTGCATATCTATATAACCAGACTTGCCATTTTGTCAGTTTGAAAGACGTGCAGTCGTTTTTTTCGTAAATCAAAGTGGACGTTTGCAGGTGTTCGCAGGTTCTTTGTTTTTTTAACACACAAACACAAGTCTTAAAATCAGAGCCTGTCGGTTTCTAACCTCACATGCATTAAAAGCCTTTGTCAGCCTCTTAAAGCTTGTCTTGCTAATAGTGGGAGTGTAATTAGACCTGACGCACATTCCTCCAGCACTCCATCCTCTTGTCAGACGTGTTCGGCACTGGAGCTGATAAGAGTTGAGTGCATGTCCATATCAGGAGCGTGGGATCTGCGTCATACCTAAAATAAACATCGAGCAAACACCTCGGGCTGTACATCCTCCAGGAAATAATTTCTAAAATCATGACTAACATTGACATCAGACAGACACCCTGTCTGTTTTCGTGTGTGTGTGTGTGTGTGTGTGTGTGTGTGTGTGTGTGTGTGTGTGTGTGTGTTTGCTACAGCACATTTACGGCAAATCGAGCCTCTTGGCTGAAGGACTAATGATGTTCCTTAGAGAGCAGGGCCTCTGGCATGCCTGCAGATATCTGCACTGTTTGGACCTCAGCTTTCATAGACAATACTCTTTTAAAATGAAATGTAATGAAATTACTATCTGCTATAAAAGGGAAATTATTTATATGCAAGTACATGCCTAGTTATTATATTAGACTGGGGGATTCAAATCTGATCTTTCTCAAGCTGTGCTATTGGATGCTCACAGACACACACACATACTGTGCACATACGTTTCAACCCCATAATGCATTCCAACATGTTTCATATAATCTGAAAATAAACTGAGACCATGGTTTTGTACTTTTAGTGAACCATGCATGCATGCTCTTTCTATCTTCCTTTCATTCCTCTTCCTAAAGCCAACCGACAACTGGATTTTTTACAAGTTTATTTTATAAGAATTGTAAAAGAGCATTAGAATTGTATCTGCTTTTTAAAC
The DNA here is from genome assembly GCA_039877035.1 of Silurus lanzhouensis. Classification (NCBI taxonomy): domain Eukaryota; kingdom Metazoa; phylum Chordata; class Actinopteri; order Siluriformes; family Siluridae; genus Silurus; species Silurus lanzhouensis. Next base: position 2,024,702 of record JBCEWE010000451.1, read on the forward strand.
ATCCCGTTCCAGAATTAGCTGTTATAAGAATCTCTCTTCCACTCCTCCGGGAAGATGTTCCACAAGATTTAGGAGTGTGACTGTGGAGATTTTAGCTCATTTATTTGCAAGGGTGTTAGTAAAGTCAGGTACTGATGTAGGTGAGGTGAGGAGGACTGGAGTGCCGTCAGTGTAAAACTTTCATCCCAAAAGTGTTCGATAGGTTTGAGGTCAGAGCTCTACAGCAGGAGATCTTTCACTCCAAATCATGTGAAGCATATGCTCATGGAGCTGGCTTTGTGCACAAGGGCATGCTGGAGCAGAGGAAATTTGTGTGTGTGTGTGTGTGTGTGTGTGTATATATAGTCATTAATTACAAAAATTTACTTTCAGGGCTTAAGTGAATCATCCTGTAGTTGCCAAATCCATCCAACAAGCCATATATATATTTTTTTCACATAGACCGGCCTCAAACTGCATATCTTTAAAACCAGAACTGAACATTTTATTTAGCTCTGTTTAGGATTCTCCAGGTAAGATTGTTAGTTTAAAATGAAGTATATAAGTATATAAGCAACAATCGTTCATGTCAAGTCAAACCAAGAAGCTTTACTTCTCATCTGTACCATATATAGTTGATGCAGTACACACTGAAGTGAGACGAAGTTTCTCCAGAACCCTGGCGCTACATTAAACAACACAAAACGACATCACACAACATAAAACTACATAACAGAACACAGAGCTGAGGTCTAAGGTAAGTGTCTTCGCCACATAATGTGCATCATGTGCAACCCAGTGCAAACAGTGCAGACAAAAGACAGTGCAGACAGACAACACAAGACACAAGACAGTATCAGTATCAGTGTATTTGTATACATAAACACAATGTTGTTTTATTGAAACAATGTACAGTTGCAGGGAACAAGAACAATATCAGGCTTCATTTCATTTCTATACAGCTGTACATCAGAGTACATCTTCTTTCGGCTTCTCCCATTAGGGGGCGCCACAGCGGATCATCCGTCTCCATACCCCCTTGTCCTTTATATCTGCCTCTTTTAAACCAACTACCTGCATGTCTTTCCTCACCACATCCATAAACCTCCTCCTTGGTCTTCCTCTTTTCCTCCTTTCTGGTGGCTCCATCCTCAGCATTCTCCTACCGATATACCCCATGTCCCTTCTCTGCACATGCTGTACATAGAGTACATAAGATCTCAAATATGTCAACATGCTAGCTTAGAACTTTTTTTTTGCTTAACAAGCAATGCAGGTAAAAAGACTTTCTTAACCTTGCCAGAGCTTTGCTGTGAGTGAGACTCTTCTTGTACTGAGTTTTAGGTGTAAGATGTGTTATAAGGTTATCTGTATTGTAGACTTTGCAATCTGATTAGGTTTTATTGCTATTATTAATCACTAAATACATCCAGATTGAATTGACTAGCATGACAATGTAGAGGAGGCTTATGTTACAAAATGTCACATGATATTAAAACAAAATGTTGAGGAAGTAAAAGATAAATGAATCATTGTTAAATACAATCAATGATTTATTTAGCATTCTTAGAATTTCACCAAGCTTTGTTAAAATTGATATAAATGGACTTTAATGTTGATGTTGAGACATTGATAGCACTTTTGTATGTCTCTCTGGATAAGGCAGTTTGTTAAATGCCGTAAATGTAAATGTAACGGACAGATGTAATGAAGGTTGCTGTGATGTATCAGCAGAGCGAAAAAGTGCAAATCTATGAGGTTTGAGAGCCAGAGCAGGAGGTCATGGAAAAGTTTTCGAGATGATTCTCGAAAGTGTTTTTAGTTTGAAGCAAGATTCACTTTGCGTAATCACCATCCATCGGGGCCAAAACAACTGGCTCTTCTTCAACAGCCATCTGATTGGCTGCATCGTAATGACGCAATTTGCAAGTTATCAACACAGCTGCTGAACACTAGCGCAGAGAAAGTGGAGCCATTTAAACTCTAGGCCCAGCTTCAACTGCAACCATCTGGTTCTGGAAGATACCGGTAAACAGAGGAAAGAGAAAAAGGAGGGTACGGAGATGAACTTTCGGTAGGATTTAATGTGCTCCATTTTCATTAGTTTCCCTTTTTTCCATCCAAGAATCTGGTAGCAGGTAATTCAACCAGTTCCAGATGTTAGTATGTAACGCTGCCACACAACAGCAGCTCAGCATGAAATCTTTTCCTGCTCCCTAAAATGTTACAGCAAATTGTTGAAGGAGAATTTAGTAATCAAGCCATCAGCAGGTGTCTAGACATTAAATTATGCCACCACTTTGCTTTGGCCTTCTACGGCAGAGTTAAACAAGCGTAATCAGTCAACAAGGTCTGGCTTTTAGACTGAACGCCTGGAAGGCCTCTTGTATTCCTCTCGTATTCTGTTTTCCTTCCTCGGACCTCCGCTCATGCATTTCATCCAGCTGTTTCTCATTTTCCCACGAAAAATGCCACCTCCCCGCTGAGTGGTTCTCTATTCACCCAAGAACATTTCATTCCCTATATTTTCTCTTGATTCTGATTGCAAACAGTGAATTATACTTTCAATGTTTAACTCATGGCTCATCAACACGAAATCCCGGAGGCCCATATTGAGCTTTCCCAGCGACTAAAGCAGCCTTTGACACTTTGTATTCCAGTATCAAATGTTTACCAGTGACGGCTAGGTTCGATTTCTGCTTCTACATCTCCGTTTGCTAACAATAGCGATGATCTGAATGTGACCCAAACACAGAAACGTTTCTTTCATTCCAAAATTTGATTTTGAAAAAATTTAGCTTGTTGTTCTAAGGAAATACCAGGACTCCAAGAAAAACACAATATTTCTACCAGGTTACTGAACTCTTTCCTGACATCAGCATGGCCCTCGATAGTCAGGACATTATAGAGCTGCTTGTTGCCAGTCCAAACATCTTACAGGCAAACACATGACTATTTTAAAGTGAAAGAAATATTTCAGTATGTCAATGACCCTTTTATAACGGGAAGCATTAGTCAACGAGTGTTAGAGCTCCACTCTGAACAAAATGCTCTGAAGTCATTAGCTAGAGCTGGATTCCATCAGAACACTGGACAAGACAGTTTGCTTCCACAAACTTTCAACTGAAATACTTCGCCATGCCTCTTGTAAAACTTGCCAAAGGTGTTCTTCACTAGTTAAAGATTTCTTTCAGACCTTGTGATCCAGTTCATATCAGTGCCGTTTATTACATTTACATTTACGACACTTGGCAGACGCCCATATCCATAACAACTTACATTTATCTCATTGATACAGCTCAGCAGCTATGGGGTTAAATGTCCATGCTCAGTGGCACAGAAGTGGCACCTTGGTGTGGCTGGGAAATAAACTAATTCCCTTTGGATCCAAAATCCAATGCCTTAACCACTAAGGCACCACCGCCCCAGGATAGGATGTAGGTATAAGGTGCAGGATTTAGGTGCAGTGACCGGGCAGGACATTTCATGATAGATAACCCAATCCAGCTGACTTTTTGCTCTCAAAATAATGCTTACAGAGCTTGGATGTACGCTTTGACTTATTGTCTTGCTGTATGGTGAAGTTGTTCCAGTATAATCGCTGTCCAGGCGAAATTTCATTGTCAAGTCAAGTCAAGTTTATTTGTATAGCGCTTTTCACAACAGACATTGTCTCAAAGCAGCTTTACACAAATCAACAGTGATGGTGAATGGTGTGAATTTGTCCCTGATGAGCAAGCCTGTGGCAAGGAAAAACTCCCCTTAGATTTTATGAGGAAGAAACCTTGAGAGGAACCAGACTCAAAAGGGGAACCCATTCTCATTTGGGTGACATCAAGAGTTTGATCATAAATCTTTCAACAATACAGAACACTGGAGAGTGAGAACTAACATGATTACTGGAGTATAAGATTATAAGTGATGTTCTTTCTGCAGTCTTATACAGTCTATATGGTTAGTATGGTTAGTAGCTCCGAGTTTTATAAGCTCAGCATTTGTCATCACAGATCCAGCATCAGCTTCTCCATGCCAGAGCCTTTAAACACTCCAGGAGGTCCAATGTCAAAACTCCACACATGTAGCGGGATCCAAATGGCACTGGTACGTCTCTAGATGGTTCGGGATGTTTGCGAGTTCGGCATCTACTTCTTTAAGGTCCGTAATCATCACGAGGTGGGAGGTGACTGGAGCTGGCCAAACCTAAGGGTGTCTCGGGATGGGGAGAGAAAGAGAAGCAGTGGAGAGGAATTAGCGTAGCTGCTGTTCATGATATTAACAGCACAAGTTGATAATGTGCATGTGATCAGATGTTCTGGAGCACAAGGTTATGATATGTGATGTGTGTTATGTGTAGGCTTTGCTAAAAAGATATGTTTTTAATCTACACTTAAACTGGGAGAGTGTGTCTGAGCCCCGAACACTGTCAGGAAGACTATTCCAGAGTTTAGGAGCTAAATGTGAAAATGCTCTACCACCTTTAGTGGACTTTGCTATTCTACGAACTACTAGAAGCCCAGAGTTTTGAGATCTCAGGGAGCGTGGCGGATTGTAGCGAGTTAAAAGACTGGATAGATATATGGGAGCCAAACCATTTAGTGCTTTATAAGTGAGAAGTAATAGTTTGTAGTCTATTCGAAACTTAACAGGAAGCCAATGTAGGGATGATAGGATTGGGGTTATGTGATCATATTTTCTTGACCTTGTAAGAACTCTGGCTGCTGCATTCTGGACTAACTGAACCTTGTTTATTAATGACGCAGGACATCCACCTAGTAATGCATTACAATAGTCTATTCTGGAGGTCATGAACGCATGGACGAGCTTCTCTGCATCGGATATAGACAACATGTTTCTTAACTTAGAAATATTTCTAAGATGAAAGAAGGCTGTTTTTGTAACTTGGTTGATATGATTTTTGAAAGACAAGTTGCTGTCTAAAATAACTCCCAGGTCTTTTACTGTTGAATTAGTGGTTACAGAACATCTGTCTAAATGCAGGTTGAGATGCTGGAGCTTCTGTATACTAGTTTTTGGGCCGATGAGCAAAATCTCAGTCTTATCAGAATTTAAAAGTAGAAAGTTATGGGTCATCCAATCTCTTATTTCCTTAACACACTCAGTTATTCGAACTAATTGAGCTATATCGCCTGGTTTCGATGAGATATATAGCTGAGTATTATCAGCATAACAATGGAAGCTAATTCCATGCCTTCTAATAATATTTCCTAACGGAAGCATGTATATTGTGAAGAGCAGGGGTCCTAGAACTGAACCTTGCGGCACGCCATAATTTACTTGCATTAGCCTGGATAGCTCTCCATTTAAATCTACGAAATGGTAACGATCGGACAGGTAGGACTTAAACCAGCTTAATGCCTGTCCCTTAATGCCGATGTAATTTTGTAAGCGATCTAGGAGGAGATCATGGTCTATAGTGTCGAATGCAGCACTAAGATCTAGTAAAACCAACAGCGAGATGAAGCCTTGGTCTGAAGCTAAAAACAGGTCATTAGTGATTTTAACTAGAGCAGTTTCTGTGCTATGATGGGGCCTAAAACCTGACTGAAATTCTTCAAAGATATTGTTCTCTTGCAGGTAGGAACATAACTGGGCAGCGACAATCTTTTCTAAAATCTTAGACATAAATGGGAGATTTAAAATTGGTCTGTAATTCGATAATAACTAATAATAATCAGAGTTCAGTAACCTGGTAGAAATAATAATAATAATTAATAACTACTAACTTGAGGGATTTAGGGACATGTCCTAACGATAGTGAAGAGTTAATAATATTCAGAAGAGGTTCACCAGTTGTATATAAGACTTCCTTCAGTAATTTAGTAGGAATTGGATCTAACTGACATCTTGTCGATTTAGCTTTGGCAATAACATTATACAGCTCTTCCTGTCCTATACATGTAAAACAGTGGAGTTGTGGAGTTGAAGGTAACACTGTCTCAGGAGATGGTGTCAGAGGTTGAACTGCCACAATTGTTTTTCTAATGTTATCTATTTTTTCAGTGAAGAAATTCATAAAGTTCTTACTACTAAACTGTGATGGAACACAATTTTCAGAGCCCTGATTTGTAGTTAGTTTAGCTACAGTACTGAAAAGGAACCTGGGATTGTTTTTGTTGTTTTCTATGAGTTTGCTTAGGTGTTCAGTTCTAGCAGCTTTTAGCGCCTGTCTGTAGCTGAGCATACTGTCTTTATACGCGATTCTAAATACCTCCCATTTAGTTTTCCTCCATTTTCTCTCCAGATTACAGATTGTGTGAGTTGAAGTATGGAATGATAGCCATGTTGGTTCAGTATTCTATTCACCAGCCTAAATTTAGTCTACACTTAACCTACATGTATATAACGATTTAGCATGTTCTTCAAATATGTTAATATTAATGCTTTTGCTAGAGATGATGTATGCGGTCGGTGCAGCTGTGGCTACAGTGAAAGGAGACTTGTTGAATTGTGTTCATTGGGTTTCTTGCTTTAGTAATAACATTCATTCTCACTGTATGAGATTCCTGTCTGTGATGCAGCGCTCTGTTACACTGCGTTTCTCTACAATATTGATGGTTTCTATAGCCGTGTTTTCATAATGGTATTAAGAGGTGGGCTAATTCAAGCATTACACCACTGAATGCTTACTGATCATTTAATGATTTCCATTTTGTATCTCATGACTTTATCAAGTGGTGTGAAGGAGAAGCTGCGAGTGCACGCCATAGGAAAACTTAAAGCAAGATGATGTGCTGGATCACATTCTATTTTACAAGTTGCCCAGTTAAAAAAGAGGGAATCCATATTGTAAATGCATTCCATATTTCAGTGATTAATGTTATAAGTATTTCTGTAATTACAGCTCAGAGAGATGCAAACACAGTTTGAGCAGTTGAATGATACAAAAGAAAACATATTCAAACAGCAAACCAGGGTCAAAGTCAGAAACCTGTTAATGGGTCCGTCAGTCAGCAAACACGGCAAAGAGCCAAAAGCAGAGTCAAGGAACAAGAATTTCTCAAAAGATCAACACCCAGGAAATCAGCACACTAATATCAAGACTTAGTATCAAGTTAAAGTGAGTGCAAACAGTGTATACTTTGCAAATAGTCAATGAATGAGCCCTTTAAATAGTCAGCACGAGTGTTTGTGAAATTGGAAACAGGTGTATCTCATTAGAAACTGGGTGACTGTGAACGTGTGTTTATGTGGTTTGGGTGTTGTAGTCCTGTCTAAAAGACAAGAGGTAGAGCTGGATGTAGCAAAGCTGAAGATGTTGAGATGTTCATTATACGGACGAGTATGGACAAGATTAAAAACAAGTTCATTAGAGGGACAGCGCATGTAGGACGTTTTGGAGACAAGGTGAGAAAGGTGAGATTAAGATGGTTTGGACATGTGCAGAGGAGGGACATGGGGTATATCAGTAGGAGAATGCTGAGGATGGAGCCACCAGGAAGGAGAAAAAAAGGAAGGACAAAGAGGAGGTTTATAGCGAGAGAAGACATACAGGTAGTTGTTTTGAAAGAGGCAGATGTAGAGGACAGGGGGGTATGGAGACGGATGATCCGATGTGGCGACCCCTAATGGGAGCAGCCGAAAAAAGAAGAAGAAGAGTGTCGTAGTCCTGTGGCTATTAGTGACGATTCCTTCATGATGATTGAGTCTTTAATGCGATGTAGAAAAAGGAGTCGTCTCAAAGAACAAAGCATTACAAAATCTCCACAGAATTGAGTAATTTACCTTTAGACTCTTCAAGTCCAAGAATTCCCACTTTTAAATCTGTAAAATGATTTAACAATTAGCCTATGGAAATGCAATCAATATATAGTAACACACATTAGCATTGACTTACCCCTGAGTCAGCACCCAGCACCCTGTTAACATCTCCAGGTACTCATCAAGTCATGTTTTTTCAGCTGGTTAACTTCTGATGAACGGGAAAACTAAAAGACTTTTTAAAGACAGCATGATGAAGAATGCAGTGAAGTATATAGCCTCGAGCTGGAAATGATGAATAGCGACTTGTTGAGTATGCAATATTACAAATGGAAAAGTTATTTTGATGGCACATTTTCTATCCAAGAGAATGCTATTTTATTCCAGATTATTCCAGATTATTTTCTAAAACACAATAAAAGGTGAAAAGTTAAAATAAATAAAGCAGAACAGAAATAATAATATATAAAAACAGACAGCATAATAACATGCAATTTACAACATATTTGACACAAAATACTGTAGCAATGAAGAAATATTGCAATAAAAAAAAAAAAATGTTTTATATGTGCCAAATCGAACATGCGGATGGTCCGCTGTGGCGACCCCTAATCGGAGAAGCCGAAAGAAAGTTTAATTAGAGCTACTGTAGACTTTGTATTCTCAGATGACAGAAATAAAAGCTGATGTAGGCTTCTGCTGTTGCTGGCCATCCACCTGAAAATTCAGCATATTGTAAGATATTTTTCTGCACACCACAATTGTAACGTGTGGTTATTTGGGTTAGTTTTATGAACAGTCTGGTTCCTTTAATCTCTCATCAGTCTACCTACAGGTTCTAACTTCAGACTTTTCTCTTCTTTTCGATGTGCATTTCCTGAGATCAGAGGTCAGCAGATTCTGAAAACACAAACCACAAAGTCATTGAGATCACTCAAATTCTTCCTCATTCTTATATCTCAGGAACTAAAGGTGTAATACTATGCACTGTTTTTCTGCCACATGTGAAACAAGTAAAAGCTGATCTAAAATGTGGTAGGTTTGTATCATCATGTTGTAAGATGATGGTCTCCATTTTTTATTTTATTTTTATTTTTTGTGTGGGGGTGTGAATTACTTTTTTCTATAGAGATTGGATTTCTGAGGTACATCATTTTTAAATAAATTATACAGTAGATAGTCAATTATTGTGCCACCCAATGTATGAGGTACTATAGATTATACTTGAGCCAGATGCTAATCTTTTCATTGGTGTCATTTTGGTGCAAATTTGACTCAATGTCAGTAAATTAAAATAACTTCTTCCCTGAAACTGCCTGTATCACAACATCATTGGAAGAAAGCCATTTTATATCAAACACATCTTTAGGTTTCTAGAAGGAGAATACACAAAACAAAGAGATTTGAATCCTCAGAAGCCTAGGGGCAAGAGTTGTTTATTTTGCTCTTCATAATGACTGTACTGTAAACGCTATCTTGTGTTCCATCTATGAAATGGCAGAAATCAGAGACTTGCTCTTATCAAATGGGCTTGGCAGTCAAAAGTCTTGAAGCGAATACATCTGGAAAGGTAAAGAGAGTTCAGCAGTTCACAGTTTTCTAATCTCTTTCGGCTGATGGTGTTTTCCATACATCGAGATGGTGGAGTTGTAGTGCAAATTAAAGAGAACTGTAGACCATACAAGACTTTGGCATTGCACTGCTTTGTGTAGGTTTACTTAACCAACCCAAGACCAAGAGGGTCCTCCATAGGTCCACATGTGGGATAGTTAATCAGGGTTGAAGTTTTGTTTTTGCCCCATAATGTGTGCCCCATCAGTGCCCTGCATTTCACACCAGCAATTTTTTCAAAATATAAATTCTCATTTTCTTTTAAACCCTAATATTACCTTTATTTAACACTGTATGCCCTTCTGATCCTAGCAATCTCTTTATATTTCACAGCAACAGATATAAAATGCAGTTTTACACAAATAGTCCAGGACACTTAGCCATGGAGATGCAAGTTTCAATTCACGACAAACATCAAACGAAAGGAAAACAGTGATCATAGTGACTTGGGCATGTTTGCTGATAACAGAAAGGGCTGGTATGAGTATTTCACCAATTGCTGAACACTTGGGATTTTCACCCACAACACAGTCCAGAGTTTCAACAGAGTGCTGTGAAAACATCCAGTGAGCTGGAAACAAATACACGCCTTGTTAATATGGTAACGGTTCACTGAAATTTTGCGATTGAAGATTGAAAGATTGGACAAAAATGGAGATGTTTTTCTCATCTTTGACAGTCCAGTTCAGTCGTTCTGTGCCCACTGTAGTGTTTTTATTGGAGGTAACACCTTTTGTGTCCTTCTGCTGTTGTAATCCATTCACCTGAAGGTCTAACATGTTATCACAAGAACTTCACAAGATCTTCTCCTCACAACGGTTGTTGTATAGAGTATAGAGACAGATTAAGAATAACGCCAAACTAAAAACTTTGTTATTTGTTTTTTAAACTCTTTTTCGGTAAATAAACAGTGTGAGTTTTTTGAGTGAGGTAGAGGCAGAAAGATTTATTTGACCACTTTACTAATGCTAGCTTTTAAGTTTTGTTAGTTTGGTCAAAACCCGATTTTATCTGACTATCTAAGGTCACTTACTGTCCGAAGGTTGTTTGAAAAAGGTAACTTAAATGGATGGAAACAGCCCGGCCTACATAAGAGAAAAAAGTTCGGCCTAGCAAAGTTCGGCCTAGCTTACTACCTAACTCACAAGCTAGTCAAGTCAAGTCAAGTCAAGTTTATTTGTATAGCGCTTTTCACAACAGACATTGTCTCAAAGCAGCTTTACACAAATCAACAGTGAAGGTGAATGGTGTGAATTTGTCCCTGATGAGCAAGCTGTGGCGACTGTGGCAAGGAAAAACTCCCTTAGATGTTATGAGGAAGAAACCTTGAGAGGAACCAGACTCAAAAGGGAAACCCATCCTCATTTTGGGTGACATCAAGAGTTTGATCATAAATCTTTCAACAATACAGAACACTGGAGAGTGAGAGCTAACATGAGCACTGGAGTATAAGATTATAAGTGATGTTCTTTCTGCAGTCTTATACAGTCTATATGGTTAGTAGCTCCGAGTTTTATGAGCTCAGCATTTGTGATCACCACAGATCCAAGCTATTGTTTTGTTTGGCTACCTACAGTGGCAAACGTTAGCAAATGCAAATACTTCAACACACACCTGACACATAACACACTTGGGCCTGTTCACTGTCACCTCTGAGACGACACAAACAGTTTCCTTTATGTTTAATCTCTGGTTGTTAGCTAGCATTTAGCTAACATATAAAATTGGTGGTGAATTAGCGAAAAATCAATAAACTTGTTCCCAAATTTCTGTTGAGGTGGGCATGCATGAGAAATCTTTAGACACGTAACCAAACCATATCAAACCATAAACCATATTGGTGGTCTAGTGGTTAGGATTTGGCGCTCTCACTGCCGCACCCCGGGTTCGATTCCCGGGCAGGGAACCAAACCCCAGCCATTAGGGTTGCACAAGCCAGTGCACCCTTAGTGCCGGTCCCAAACCCGGATAGATGGGGAGGGTTGCGTTAGGAAGGGCATAAAACATGTGCAGCATAAAACATGTGCTAAATCGAACATGTGGATCATGAATACGGATGATCTGCTGTGGCGACCCCTAATGGTAGAAGCTGACAGAAAGTTATTTGATATGATATGTGCACTGCAAACATGAGCATTTTTGATCATTGTTTCTGTCCAGTATGCTTGTTTCATTGCATTTAATCACAGCTGTCGTATTTTTGTCAGCAGTTAAGTGATAAAATTAGAGCCTGAAAGCTATCGAATCTGGTTCCCAACAACACAACAAGCTAAAATTTGCGTTCCTTGTGTATTCGACTTTGTAAACATTTTAATTGGCAGGCTCAAGTCTTCCTTTTGTTTTGCCTCTACCTTGCTCCATAACATAACCGTGACATCGCACTAAAGGCGTCTCTATGCAAAATGCTAAGTACTGCTGGAAGAGGAAGGGCTTTAGACATTGTTTGAAGACTGATAGAGCTGTTTGGGCATCAAGCGGAAGTTCTTTCCATAGGAAATAAAAGGGTCTCAAAGTATAGTATGTTTTCCATGTACCATAAGAAGTGGTGGGTCCATGTGAGCAGTAGTAAAGGATCAGAGGAAGTGTGGGTGAGGTAAAAATTGTTCAGGTTCAGAGGAAGTTGTAGCTCAATGGTCAAGGTTAATTATAAAGCAGACGTTCAAGCCTCAGCACATGAAAACTGCGCCTTTAGGCCCAAGTCATCATCTCTACCCCAAGAGCAATGTACCACTGTTGACCCTGTGCACTGACAGCAACTTTCTTACAATATTAGAAATGTGAAGAAAATAATTCAAGGTGATCCATTAAATATGTGACAAACTAAGGCTGCTTTTTGTATGAAGGAGTATTTTATATGCATAAAAACATAGCTGCATAAATGAATTCACCATAATACCATGTTATGTTCGTTAATGCTCATTATATAGACAGATTTTATGAAAACAAAAAGCAAATAAGGGTTTTTTTTCATGAAGGAGAATACTAAAAATTTAATTTTTTCAGTTTTGAAGTATAGGGGACATGGTTAAGCTCATGACCATGAATCATCAGAGCAAAGTTCTAAACATGAGTAAGCAACCCAGATGTCTGCTAAATGCTCTTTTTTCTTTTTTACACACATGCACATGCTTTTTCCTTTCTCTTTTTTTTTGCCAGAGAGTCCAGGAACTGGTTTACTCAGAGCTGCCCATATTATGCGTCGAACTACAGTCATCATTTCCTGTTAGTGTTGTCCACAGATGCCTCTCAGGACACAAGTCTAAACTGTTTAATTCCTTAAGGCAAAAGATAAATATCTACCTGGAGCCTCAAGAATTACGTTTGCTGCATGTTTAAAAGGATGAAAAAATATATATAAAATATATGAAAAACATAAGGAGAATGTTCTGGAATTTCTGTTCCATTTCTCATATCTGGTGATATGTGACTCCGGGGCTGGACCTTTTGACATCTGGTGAAATGAAACAGAAAAAAATCCTGGAATCTTGAGTTATTCCACATGAGCACACATACATACTGTATATACAAACACACACTCACACACACTCATGAATTCACACATTCTTCATCCATAAACACTACATCCCATACTGTAAACAGTCACACGTAATGTCTCATTTATTTGGGTCTTCTGATCGTGTTCTCTCAAACTGCGACACTTTCAGTTGAAAGTCCACCAAATCACGGTTTATTGTCCATTTAGATAATCTAGCTAACCCTTTAGGTGAGTGGGAATATTATTCTGAAATCAGAGGGATGTGTGGTTTTAGAAACAAATCCACCCTTGCCAACTTGCATAATCCATTTTTGGAGATTTAGACTTATTTAAGACCTTGTGACAAATGGTCTATTTTTTTTATTACTGTAGTTTAATAGATTACCCTCAATTACCTCTTGATAATGGTAATTTACGCTGCCTTTGGAGCACACCTACAAAAAAGTAATTGACACTCCTCCTCAAAATTGAAATGTAGTTGAAATCACAATGCCTTCTAGTGATGTCCTAATGGTACACAATGGCTAACAAACACATCATTAACAAATAAATGAAGACCAGATTTACAAAATACTAAACATTTATTTTAAAAGATATTTATCATATATTTAATGTAGCACATTTAATCAGTAGTAGAGACTCCTAAGCACTCCAGAGCGAACCTGAAGCAGCAGACGCAAGCCTTTTTTAAAATTGAAAATGAAAATTGATTTGGTGGAAATTAATCACAGGAAAACACATGAGATATTATCGCTTTATTGCAGCCGACACCATTTCCTTTGCACAGATGAAGAACAAAGAAACCAGAAAGAGCTTCAGGGACTCAAGAGACCATCTGTAATAAGTGCCTATTGAAGCCAGGTGTTTCTCCTGATGTTCTTTATTAAAAAGACACAATGTAGTTTCTATGTAACGTCAACATTGGGCAATACAATCCCTAAATCACACATTTCTGTTTAAAGCAAAAAGCTGAATCAGGCTATAAGTGCTGGGAAAAACATCTGAAAGAACTGAAAGAAAAACAGTTTCATTTCTATGGTATTGTCACTTGAGAAGATATAATGAAATGGTTGCTGAAATGTGAGGGGTGCACTTATTTTTGTGAGATCCTGCAGCTGTTGATAATTCTTTCTATATAAATAGAAATAAGCTCCTCGTTCCCTACCTATATCCATATATTTTTTTAAATCTAGAGCTTAATAGTAAATGATTTAGACTATATCCTGATAGTTAGATCTACACTTATGGCATTTGGCTGATGCTCTTATCCAGCTTTGCAGTTGAAGGATTAAAGCCTTTCTCATGATTCCAGCAGTGACAGCAAGGTGGTGCTGGGGTTTAAACTCACAACCTTCCAAAGTCAATCACTAAATTGTGCTTTAAGATAATAAAACACAACTTGGATATATTTTAGATGAGTCAATGTGCAGATTGTGTATCAGTGCAGATTTACTGTCCTCTCAAAATAACTCAACATACAGCCATTAATGTCTAAATAACTGGCAACACAAGTGAGTACATCCTAAATGATTATACTGTAGCTATACGTCGTGTAAACGTGCTAAGCCACATGTCGTATTCATCATGTTCCTGTTTTTGTCTGATTGACAGAACCATACAAATTTGTGTATCTTGTATTAGAGCAGTTCATATTTAGTGCTTTGAGTACAATTCTCTCATACCGACTACTGGATGTTCAACATGCACCTCATGGTAAAGACTCTCTGAGGATTTGAGAATTAGAATTGTTGCTTTCCACAAAGATGCCGAGGCTGTAAGAAGATCAAGATCACCCTGAAACTAAGTAACAGTACAGTGGTCAGGGTCATACAGAGGTTTTCCAAGACGGGTTCCACTCAGAACAGACCTCACAAGGGTCCATCAAAAAAGTTGAGTCCTCGTGCTGTGTGTCAGGTCCAGAAGCTGCTTCAAAAAAACAGATGTATGAGTGCTGCAGCATCTCTTTAGAGGTTGCAGAAGTGGAAGGTCCTCTTGTCAGTGCTCAGAACATACATCACACACCGCAGCGAGTCAATTTGCAGGTTGTCTTCCCATGAGGAAGCTTCTTCTGAAGCTGGCTCAAAAGAAAGCTTGCAAACAGTTTGCTGAAGATGACCTGTCCTAAAGCATGAATTACTGAAAATATGTCCTGTGGTCTGATGAGACTAAGATAAATTTGTTTAGCGCAAATGGTGTCCAGCAGTGTTGTGCTCGTTACTAAAAAATAGTAACTAGTTACAGTTACTCGTTACTTCATTCAAAAAGTAACTCCGTTACTTTGTTGATTACTTACACCAAAAAGTAATGCGTTACTGTTAAAAGTAACTTTTTAGTTACTTTTTAAAAGAACGTTCTTGAATGTTCCCATTAATGCTCTTTTATGCGTTATGGTCTATACAAACACAAAACTGACTTAAACACAAAGTTATTTTTAAACACTATTTTATTGAAGTCAGACCTGCACACACTTAATATATCACAAGGATTTCTGAAATAAATAACAAAACAAGCTGAATAATATATTCACAATCAAAAACTAAAGTGGCTTCTGCATCATAAAAGCTGTTGTGTTGAGCTCTTAAAAATGTTCCTTTCACAGCTGAAGTATGAAAACTATCAACAATGTAGAACAGAACACCGGGTTAGCTTCTAGCTTCTAGCTTCGTCGAGGCATGTCAAGTCAAGTCAAGTCAAGTTTATTTGTATAGCGCTTTTCACAACAGACATTGTCTCAAAGCAGCTTTACACAAATCAACAGTGATGGTGAATGGTGTGAATTTGTCCCTGATGAGCAAGCCGTGGCGACTGTGGCAAGGAAAAACTCCCTTAGATGTAATGAGGAAGAAACCTTGAGAGGAACCAGACTCAAAAGGGGAACCCATCCTCATTTTGGGTGACATCAAGAGTTTGATCATAAATCTTTCAACAGTACAGAACACTGGAGAGTGAGAACTAACATGATTACTGGAGTATAAGATTATAAGTGATGTTCTTTCTACAGTCTTATACAGTCTATATGGTTAGTAGCTCCGAGTTTTATGAGCTCAGCATTTGTGATCACCACAGATCCAGCATCAGCTTCTCCATGCCAGAGCCTTTAACACTCCAGGAGGTCCAATGTCAAACTCCACACATGTAGCGGGATCCAAATGGCACTGGTACGTCTCTAGATGGTTCGGGATGTTTGTGAGTTCGGCATCTACTTCTTCAAAGGTCCGTAATCATCACGAGGTGGGACGTGACTTGAGCTGGCCAAACCTCAGGGTGTCTCGGGATGGGGAGAGAAAGAGAAGCAGTGGAGAGGAATTAGCGTAGCTGCTGTTCATGATATTAACAGCACAAGTTGATAATGTGCATGTGATCAGATGTTCTGGAGCACAAGGTTATGATGTGATGTGTGTTATGTGTAGGCTTTGCTAAAAAGATATGTTTTTAATCTACACTTAAACTGGGAGAGTGTGTCTGAGCCCCGAACACCGTCAGGAAGACTATTCCAGAGTTTAGGAGCTAAATGTGAAAATGATCTCCCACATTTAGTGGACTTTGCTATTCTAGGAACTACTAGAAGCCCAGAGTTTTGAGATCTCAGGGAGCGTGGCGGATTGTAGCGAGTTAAAAGACTGGATAGATACATGGGAGCCAAACCATTTAGTGCTTTATAAGTGAGAAGTAATAGTTTGTAGTCTATTCGAAACTTAACAGGAAGCCAATGTAGGGACGATAAGATCGGGGTTATGTGATCATATTTTCTTGACCTTGTAAGAACTCTGGCTGCTGCATTCTGGACTAACTGAAGCTTGTTTATTAATGATGCAGGACATCCACCTAGTAACGCATTACAGTAGTCTATTCTGGAGGTCATGAACGCATGGACGAGCTTCTCTGCATCGGATATGGACAACATATTTCTTAGCTTAGAAATATTTCTAAGGTGAAAGAAGGCTGTTTTTGTAACTTGGTTGATATGATATTTGAAAGACAAGTCGCTGTCTAAAATAAAACCCAGGTCTTTTACCGTTGAACTAGTGGTTACAGAACATCCGTCTAAATGCAGGTTGAGATGCTGGAGCTTCTGTATACTAGTTTTTGGTCTGATGAGCAAAATCTCAGTCTTATCGGAATTTAAAAGTAGAAAGTTATGGGTCATTCAATCTCTTATTTCCTTAACACACTCAGTTATCCGGGTTAATTGAGCTGTATCGCCTGGTTTAGATGAAATATATAGCTGAGTATCATCAGCATAACAATGGAAGCTAATTCCATGCCTTCTAATAATATTTCCTAACGGAAGCATGTATATTGTGAAGAGCAGGGGTCCTAGAACTGAACCTTGCGGCACGCCATAATTTACTTGCATTAGCCTGGATAGCTCTCCATTTAAATCTACGAAATGGTAACGATCGGACAGGTAGGATTTAAACCAGCTTAATGCCTGTCCCTGAATGCCGATGTAATTTTGTAATCGATCTAGGAGGAGTTTCTGGAGGTGCTGCTATCGCAGTAGATACAACCTTCGAACCAGAAAGACACAGCATTTACATTTGACTAAAAAGTTTTTGTATTTATGCTCAATAATGAAATAATGAGCATATTTCCACTTTGAGAAACTCGTCTTACTCTCGCCTCGACTCGCCATTACTGACGCACAGACCTGAATAAACAGAGACACGCCCACAGTGCTTCTTCTTCATGTTTACAGTGGTTCATCCACCAATCCTACAATGCGACGCTGCTGTAAACAGGTTAGACTGTAGTCTACACTTCAGCCCAAATTAATTCATTTAAAAAAGTAACGGGAAACGCACCATACGGTAACGGTAACAAAGTTACTTTATTTTTAAAAGTAGCGTGTTACAGTATTAGTTACTGTCAAAAGTAACTTAGTTACTAGTAAAGCGTTACTGCTCAATACTGGTGTCCAGCATGTGTGGTGACGCCCTGGTGAGGAAAACCAAGAAAATTGTGTCTTGAATACAGTCAAGCATGGTGGTGGCAGCATCATGGTCTGAGGCTGCATTAATTCCAACATTTACTGTGACATTCTGAAGCAGAACATGATGCCCTCCTTGCAGAAACTGGACCGAACGACAGTTTTCCAGCAGGAAAATGACCTCAAACAGACTGCCAAGAGGACAACTACCTTGATGGGTGGCTTGAAGGAAGCTAAAGGTGAAGGTGGAGGCAATGGAGTGGCCAAGTGTTTCTCTTATATTTTTATAAATATTTATATTTTATTTGCAGGGTTCCTGTACACAAGTTGTTGCTATAGAATTCATAAAATATTAGAAAGAGTGCATTGATATACTAAAAAAATATACAAAAAAATATACAAAATTATTATTATAAGTTTCAAAACTTAATCCTCCGGGGCATGGAATTCACCAGAGGTGCACAGGTTGTTGCTGGGACCCTTTTTCAATCCTCCATAATGGATATTAGACACATGGTGCTTCTCCACCTTCCGACTAAGGATGCCCCACAGGTGCTCAATAGGGTTCAGGTCTGGAGTCATTGAGGTCCATTAAACACATTTATGTTGCTCCATGTGATATTAAATTTTCTCACAGGGATGCTGCTCAATAGTTCTGCTGTATAGTCCAGTAAGACTGGCTATAACAGCAAAACTAAAAGCGTCTCTTTTAGTTCCTACCAAGTGTTCACTTACACACACACACACACATACACACACACACACACACACACACACACACACACACACACACACACACACACACACCTGGACTTCGTGCAGAGATCCGAATCTTTCGTCACTGATTATTTTGGCAAACCTTCAACTAGACGGCATTGTGCCAAAGACCGGATGGTGAGCTGCATTTAAAACCATGTTCCTGGAAAGCAATGCAAACTGCAAATCTGCACAGCATTGTCATGCTGGAACAGGTTCGGTCTTCTAATTTACATGGAGTAAAAAAAATGTATGTAACCGCATCCAAATACACCCTATAAAATTGTGTGCCTCCAATTTTGTGGTAACAGTTTGTGGAGGAACCACATGCTTTTACCCATATATTGTATGTTCATCCATTCATTTATCTTCAGTACAGCACTTTATCTTGGACACACACAGGGGCAATTACACACACACACACACACACACTACACAATAGACAGCAATAAAAAAAAAAAAAAAAAAAAAAAAAAAAATATATATATATATATATATATATATATATATATATATATATATATATAAAATTATATATATATAAAAATACCGTATTTTTCAAGCCGCTACTTTTTTCCCACGTTTTGAACCCCGCGGCTTAAACAACGAAGCGGCTAATTTGAGGATTTTTCCTGTTTTTTTTCCCGGTTTCACAAACTTCAAGCCAAAAAACTGAGCCCCATAACATTAAACCAATGAAATTTCCGAACGGAACTGAAAAAACGCACCTCACCTGTGTTCTGAGCTGCACGGCATCGGGAGAAAAAATTTTTTTTGTTTAAACGCACGGCGATGCCAAAAGAAAAACTCCAGAGAGAAAAAGTTGTGAAAGAAAGGAGGAAGACAATGAACAATGATTTCCTTGGTAGGCTACTGTTTAGATACAAGCCGTTGTAGCCTGTTGAGTCTGGGTGAAGGGAGAGCTCGCTAACTCCAGTTGCAACAGAAATCATATAAGCACAGACAGGTTTCCAAAACTCGTGCTTTTTTATTATTCTTTTTTATTATTCTATAACAGCGTTATGGGTTAGTCAAAGAAACTTAGAAATGAGAATCAGAAAATAATAAGGACATATTCCTCAGTCTTGCACACATGCAGTAATACCGGTAAATGCAGCGGCAGCCAATTCCCAAAATGCCGCTCTGCTCTTAAAGGAGCCACAACATATTTCACCCGTTACACCGTGTAACAGACAATGTCTTTCATTAAAGCCTGTGTAAAGTTTATTAGTTTCAATGTGCGGCTTATAGACAGGTGCGGCTTATTTATGTTTAAAAAAAAAGCAGAGTCAGCCATGATACAGCACCCCTGGTGGTTTAGGGCCTCGTTTAAGGGCCCAAGAGTCACAGCTTGAACCCTCAACCTTCCGATCAGTAACCCAGAGCCTTAACCATTTCACTTCATCTCTCTCTCTATCAATGCCACATGTTCTGTTCACCATTCTCTATCAAATTCTCTCTCTCTCTCTCTCTCTCTCTCTCTCTCTCTCTCTCTCTCTCTCTCTCTCTCTCTCTCTCTTGTTTAATTAATCTACCGGCATTACTTTACTTATATACAGTATGTTTTTATCACTTACTTTTTGATCTATTTTATCATTCATTCTACACCGCTAAGACATTTGTCAGATGATAATGTACACGTGGACTGAAAGATCCATGATTAATATAAACAATGCACATGCACTGATTTATTATTCTTTTTTAGTTAATTAAGGTTAAATAGAAGCTGCTTCTTCTTCCCTTTTCCCCTGTTTACAAAGTCCAGTGTCCCACAGAGCAGCTATTTTATTAAAAAGGTCCTGAAATATCAGGAAAACTTTCCACACAAAAGAAACTCTCCTTGTTAGTGAAAGTAAATAACTGACATCAACAAATCCATCAGAGAAACATTGAAACCCTTGGGAAAGGTCACTGCTGCTACTTTAATAAAATAAAGATAAAAGAATCTTTATTTTTTTTTTTTTTGTTTTGTTATTTCTTTTATAGCCAAGAGGTTCTTGTTAAAATGACCACCCACCGCTGGAGCCACATGTGTGCCATGATGGACCGGAGGGAAAAAAGTACAATGAATATTTCAGTCACATCCAAAACAAATGTTATTATTATTATTATTATTATTATTATTATTATAACTTTTACACAAGATCAGACTGAGAAAACCATGAAACAGATGCAATTCACTTGAAACGATGTAGTACGAGCAAAGCCGGGGTTTACAAACTTTTTCCACAAACTTAGTTCAAACGGAAAATGTAATGCTATTGCATCCAAATACATTCTATACAATTGTGTATTGGGTTAAGGGGCAGCTCAGAGGTTAAGATGTTGGATATCCGATCAGATGGTCAGGAGTTTAAATCCCACCTCCTCCTAGCTGCCACTGCTGGGCCCCTGGGCAAGGCCCTGAACTACTCAGTTGTATTC
The DNA here is from genome assembly GCA_039877035.1 of Silurus lanzhouensis. Lineage (NCBI taxonomy): Eukaryota > Metazoa > Chordata > Actinopteri > Siluriformes > Siluridae > Silurus > Silurus lanzhouensis. The sequence goes on from JBCEWE010000451.1 coordinate 2,045,617, forward strand.
ATGAGATTATTGTAAGTCGATTTAGATAGGAAGGTTTGGAAAAGCCCCTGGTGCATCGTGTCGCTGCAGTATCCACGATTTCACCCATTTAGAGTGGTTTCTCCTTACTCTTCATTTCTTTCTTCATCCACATAAATTCAGTTCAATTCATGTTTATTTGTATTGCGCTTTTAACAATAAACATTGTCTCAAAGCAGCTTTACACAGATAATGTGGTGATAAAAAATGAACATGTTCTTTATAAGTGTAAGTTTGTCTCTGATGGGTGAGCCGGTGGCGACTGTGGCAAGGAAAAACTCCCTGAGATGCATAAGGAAGAAACCTTGAGAGGAACCAGACTCAAGAGGAAACCCATCCTCATCTGTGTTGCACCGAATGTCCATTTATTGCAGATATAAGATTTTGTGGGGTACAGTGATGATGATCAGAAGCAAACTCTAGTTCTGAGTGAGTGTAGCAGACTGTTGAAATTAAGTGTCATTTGCAACTCAGCAGATATGACTGAATCTGTTAATAATGATTTTTTTTCCTGTTTAGATGCTGAATACAGACTGCTGTCACCTGCTGGTATAGGAGAGTTATGTTCTCTAATGCAAGCACAGAACGTACACACTAGTTGGCCACTTTTTTCTTTTCTTTTCTAAGATGTGATACTCCTAATGTGTTGGATAAAGTGTATATCAACATTTTTAAAACAAAGGCCATTCAGCGTAAAAGATGTGCCAAATTAAATATGCGGATAACAAATCAGAATTTCAAACCGGATCGGTCGAAGCCCGGGTTACCAATGACCGCCACAGATATCGTTAGCCAATAGGGTACCGGTGGAAATTGGGCTACTGTTGGCCGAAGGAGGAGAAGGAGAAGTGTAGGACAGTGGAGGTTCGGGTTGGTACTTGGTAAATGTTGTACTATGGCTGGTAAAGGAAGAGAGGGAGCTGATATGATGGAGAGGAGAAAGGTAGATATGTTGTGTTCAGGAGATCAAGTAGAAAGGGAGTAAGGCCAGGAACATTGGAGGTGTTTAAACTTTTCTATCATGGTGTGGATATAAAGAGAAATGGTGTAGGGGTGATTCTGAAGGAAGCGTACAGTAAGAGTGTAGAGGAGGTGAAGAGAGTTTCTGATAGGGTGATGAACGTGAAGCTGGAAGTTGAAGGGGCAATGATAAATGTCATCATTGCTTATGCTCCACAAGTGGGTTGTGAGATGGAGGAGAAGGAATTAATGATTGGTGATTGGGGCAGACTTTAATGGGCATGTAAGTGAAGGAAACAGAGGTGATGAGGCGGTGATTGATAGGTATGGCCTTTATGGAGAGGAATGTGGAAGGGCAGATGGTGGTAGATTTTGCTAAAAGGATAGAAATAGTAGTGGTGAACACGTATTTTAAGAGGAAGGAGGATCATAGGGTGACGTATAAGAGTGGAGGAAGGTGCACACAGGTGGACTATGTTCTATGTAGGAGATGCAACCTGAAGGAGATTGGAGACTGTAAGGTGTTAGCGGGGGACAGTGTAGCTAGACAGCATCAGATGTTGGTCTGTAGGATGATTTTGGAGGTGAAGAAGAAGAGAGGAGAGTGAGGACTGAAAGAAGAATAAGATGGTGAAAACTGAAGGAGGAAGACTGTAGTGTGAGATTCAGGGAAGAGGTCAGACAGGGGCTCTGTGGTGGTGGAGAGGTGCTGGATGATTGGGAAACTACTGAAGGAGTGATGAGTGAGACAGTTAGAAAGGTACTTGGTGTGACATCTGGAGATAGAAAGGAAGACAAAGAGAAGTGGTGGTGGAACAAGGAAGTGCAGGAGAGCATAAGGGGAAAGAGGCTGGCAAAACAGAATTTGGATCGACAGAGTGATGAGAAAAGTAGGCAGGATGTGGCAGCAGGTGAAGAAGGATGTAGTGAAAGAAAAGGAAAAGGCATATGATGAGCTTTAGAGGAAGTTGGACACTAAGGAGGGAGAAAAGGATTTGTTGTGATTGGCCAGGCAGAGGGACCGAGCTGGAAAGGATGTGCAGTTAGAGTAAGTTAGAGTAATAAAGGATGGAGATGGAAATGTGTTGACTAGTGAGGAGAGTGTGTTGAGGAGATGGAGGGAATATTTTGAGCAGCTGATGAATGAGGAAAATGAGAGACAGAGAAGGTTGGATGTGTGGAGTTAGTGAAGCAGGAAGTGGATAGGATTAGTAAGAAGGAAGTGAAAGCAATGATTAGGAGGATGAAGAGTGGAAAGTCTGTTAGACCAGATGACATACCTGTAGAAGCATGGAGATGTTTAGGAGAGATGCAGTGGAGTTTTTAACCAGATTGTTTAACAGGATTTTGGTAGGTGAAGAAGATGCCTGAGGAATGGAGAAGGAGTGTCCTGGTTTTGAGCTTTAAGAATAAAGGAGCTGTGCAGACCTGCAGTAACTACAGGGGAATAAAGTTGATCAGTCACACCATGAAGTTATGGGAAAGAGTAGTGGAAGCCAGGCTGAGAGAAGAGGTGACCATCTGTGAGCAACAGTATGATATCATGATGAGGAAGCGCACCACAGATATTGCACAATATTTGCTTTGAGAATGTTGATGGAGAAAGATAAGATAAGATAAACCTTTATTCGTCCCACAGTGGGGAAATTTCTATGTTACAGCAGCAAGACAAAGAAATAAAAATAGATGCAAATATATAAAAAAGAATATACAAAAAAATAAAAACAGAGAAATAAAAACAAATAATAATAATAATAATAATAATAATAATAATAATAATAATAATAACAAACAAAGAAATAAAAATAAATGCAAATATATGAAAAGAGAATATACACATACTATAATAACAGTATATACACAGTACAATGTATAAATGCAAATAGGGGGAGAAAAAAAGTACGCATTTCAGGTAATATTTCAAGGTGGTATTGCACGTAATTGCGGGTAATATTGCACATAATATTGTACATGATTCATGTAATATTGCACACAGATAATGTTATTGCACAGCTTAAAAAGTAATAACAGTGTTGTATTTTGGTGACTGGTTTTACTGGGAACAGCTTTGGTTGTAAAGTCTAATAGCAGCAGGGAGAAAAGACCTTCTGTAATGCTCCTTCAGACACTTAGGATGTATCAGTCTGTCACTAAAAGAGCTGCTCAGCGAAGTAACGGTTACATACAGGGGGTGAGAGGCGTTCTGCAGCAATGATGATAGTTTTGTTACCATCCTCCTTTCTCCCACCTCCTGTACAGTGTCCAGGGGAATCCCCAGGACTGAGCTGGCCTTCCTGATCAGCTTGTCTAGTCTCTTCCTGTCTGCAGTAGAGATGCTGCTGCCCCAGCAGACCACTCCATAGAATATGGCTGAGGCCACCACAGAGTCCAAAAAGGTCTTCAGTAGATCTCCTTGTACTCCAAAAGACGTTAGTCTCCTCAGCAGAAAGAGTCTGCTCTGCCCTTTCTTGTAAATTGCCTCAGTGTTGTTTGTCCAGTCCAGTTTGTTGTTTAGGTGAACACCCAGGTATTTGTAAGAGTCCACTCTCACAATGTCCCTTCCCTGAATGTTCACTGGTGATAGAGTTTGTTTGTGCCTACGGAAATCCACCACCAGTTCTTTCGTTTTCCCCGCATTTATCTGGAGGCAGCTCCATTGGCACCAGTCCACAAAGTTCTGTATAAGTCCTCTGTACTCTCTGTCATCATCATTCGTAATCAGACCGACGATGGCAGAGTCATCAGAGAACTTCTGTAGGTGACAGGTTGCTGAGCTGAACATGAAGTCTGCAGTGTAGATGGTGAAGAGAAATGGGGCTCCATTCCCTGCGGGGCTCCAGTGTTGCAGACAATCATGTCAGACTCACAGTCACGAGTCCTTACATACTGTGGTCGGTCTGTGAGGTAGTCCAGTATCCAGGCAGACAGATGATGGTCCACTCCCATGTACACCATCTTATCCCTCAGGAGCGCAGGTTGGATGGTGTTAAAAGCACTAGAGAAGTCAAAAAACATGACTCTCACAGTGCTCCCAGCCTTTTCCAGGTGTGAAATAGCCCGATTTAGGAGGAAGATGACTGCGTCTTCCACTCCAATGCCAGGTTGGTAGGCAAACTGAGGTGGATCCATTTATGGGCTCAACAGAGGCCGGAGATGAGTGAGCACCAGCCTCTCCAATGTTTTCATAGTCTCCGAAGTCTTTTGGGCGCAGCGTCTTTGGAACAGGCACCACGCAGGATGTTTTCCATATCTGTGGCACCTTTCCCAGCTTTAGGCTCAGGTCAAACATGTACAGCAATATGCCGCACAGCTGGTCTGCACAGGTCTTAAGTAGCCTGGAGCTGATGCCGTCTGGGCCTGCAGCCTTCCTCGCTTTGATCTTCCTGAGCTCAATTCTCACCTGGGCTTCTGTAATGGGCAGTGTGTATTGGATGGAGTGTTGGCTGGAGGGAATCGGCAGGGGGGGGAAGTTAGGTGTGTTGTGTATTGTCTGTGAGCTGATAGCAGTGCAGAGAGAGGTGGGGCTGGAGCTGCTTGCTGTGGAAGCAGAGAGAGTGGATTGCAGCAGGGGGGACTGGATGGGGGCAGGGGAGGGTAGCTGATCGAATCTGTTAAAGAATAGATTAAAATCATTCACCCACTTTTGGTCACCCACAGCCTGAGAGCTGGGCTCCTTATGACCAGTGATGGTTTTGAGCCCCTTCCACACACCGCTGACATTGTTCTGCTGCAGCTGATCCTCCATCTTTCCTCTTGTAGCATGCTTTTCCTTCCCTGATCTTCTTTCTCAGTTCTCTCTGGACAGTTTTCAGCTCTTCCTTGTTTCCTGATTTAAACACATTCTCTTCTTCTCTTTAAGGAGAGTCTTTATATCAGGGTTGATCCAGGTTTGTTGTTGGAAAACACCGTACAGTCCTGGTGGGTACAGTATTCTCCACACAGAAGTTAATGTAGTCCGTAATACAGTCTTTTAGACTGTCAATATCCTCCCCATGTGGACTGCAAAATTCCTCCCACATAGTTGTTTCAAAACAGTCTTTCAGAGCCTCATCCGTCTCATCAGACCATGTCGTCACTGTGCGGGAGGTAGCTGGTTGCCTGCATACAAGGAGTTTGTACACAGGTAGGAGATGAACCAGGTTGTGATCCGATCTTCCCAAGGGGGGAGGGCTGCTGATGTATAAGCCTCCTTTGAGTTGGCATAGAATAAATCCAGTGTTTTATTGTCTCTGGTGTGGCATGAGCCATACTGAGTGAATGTGGGCAAAGTGGAGGATGGAGGGGCATGATTAAAATCTCCAGAGATAATGAGAAGTGCATTTGGGCTCTGTGTTAACAGTCTGTTAACAACAGAATGCAGGACATCGCATGCTGATTCACCGTCAGCAGAGGGGGGAATATACGCAGCTATCGCGATAACATGCGAGAATTTCCTCGGCAGATAGTACGGCCTCATGCTAGCGGCTAACAGCTCAATGTCCTTACAGCAGATCTGCTCTTTAATAGTGATGTGTCCAGTTTTACACCATCTATTATTTACAAACACTGCCAGTCCTCCTCCCTTTCTCTTACCGCTCTCCATCGTTCTGTCCGCGCGCAGTAAATCAAATCCATCCAGAGCCACGGTCGTATCCGGTGTTAGTTTGGTTAGCCATGACTCCGTGAACAGCATGATGCTACACTCCCGGAATGTATAGAGAAGGTAAGAAGGAGTTGCATTGTGTGTTTGTAGATTTGGAGAAAGCATACGACAGGGTGGAGAGAGGAAGTTGTGGTATTGCATGAGGAAGTCAGTTGTGTCAGGGAAGTATGTGAGGGTGGTGCAGGACATGTATGAGGACAGTGTGACAGCAGTGAAGTGTTCAGTAGGAATGACAGACTGGTTCAAGGTGGAAGTTGGACTGCATCAAGGATTGGCTCTGAGCACTTTCCTGTTTGCAGTGGTGAAGGACGAGGTCAGACAGGAGTCTCTGTGGACTATGATGTTTGCAGATGATATTGTGATTTGTGGTGAGAGTAGGGAGCAGGTTAAGAAGAGCCTGGAGAGGTGGAGATACACACTGGAGAGAAGTGGAATGAAAGTCAGTAGGAGTAAGACAGAGTACATGTGTGTAAATGAGAGGGAGGGCAGTAGCGTGGTGCAGTTGCAGGGAGAAGAGGTGGAGAAGGTGGAGGACTTTAGGTACCCAAGGTCAAAAGTAATGGAAAGTGTGTTAGAGAAGTGAAGAAAAGAGTGCAGGCAGGGTGGAGTGGGTGGAGAAGAGTGATAGCAGGAGTGATTTTGATAGAAGAGTATCTGCAGGAGTGAAAGGGAAAGTTTATAGGACTGTGGTGAGACCTGCGATGTTGTATGGTTTAGAGACAGTGGCATTGGGTGAAAGACAGGAGGTGGAGCTGGAGGTAGCAGAGCTGAAGATGTTGAGGTTTTCATTAGAAGTAACGACGATGGACAGGATTAGAAATTAGTTAATTGGAGGGTTAGGGCATGTAGCACGTTTTGGAGGGAGGCGAGATTGAGATGGTTTGGATATGTGCAGAGGAGGGACATGGGATATATCGGTAGGAGGATGCTGAGGATGGAGCCACCAGGAAGGGGGAATAGAGGAAGAACAAGGAGGAGGTTTATGGTTGTGGTGAGGGTTAGGGTTAGGGAGGCATGCAGGTAGTTGGTTTAAAAAGGCAGTTGTAGTGGACAGGGGGGTATGGAGACGGATGATCCGCTGTGGTGAACCTTAATAGGAGAAGCCGAAAGAGGAAGAAGAAGATCCAAGGCAAACTGTTCTTCTATATAGCTATGATAAGCGCAACAAAATGAACTGTTTCTAAAATTTCTTGAGATCCTCAGTAAATAGTTCACACTCTATCCTCTCATTTCTGTTACAAATGGGACCAGTTCTTCGTAACATTACAGTTCTCAGGAGCGATTTGGTCTGTTCTACATACACGATTTGAGTTCCAGGATACTCCAAAGAAAACAGTGAACCCTGTGACCCCCTGTGAGCTGTAGCCCCTTGGGGATGTCCATCGGACGGGTGAATTAAAAAGCAAAACACAGACTAATCGTGGTGAAAAGACAGCCAATGTGTAATGTGAATGCCTTCGTGTATGTCTGTGTTTCAGTGTGTGGGATCTCCATATGGGAGTGTGTATGAGAAAGAGAGAGAGAGAGAGCTCCTGCTGATGAATCTATTGTTTATTGCATGTGGCTTTCATTAACCTGGAAAGGGGAAATTGTGAGTCAGAAATTGAGATTTGGAAACGATAAAGAACATCTGTTTAGGAATGCATGTGTGTGTCTGTGTGTGTTTTAACATTTTGTGAGGACTTGTACTGTCAAAAACTTGTACTTTTAATAGGATTAAATTTAGACTGATGCTCAATACGGGCAAAAGTATTCAGACACCTGACTAGGTCCATGAAAATATGTTTTTATGGTTTGGAGTGGAAGATCTCCTGCTATAGAGCTCTGATCTCAACACTGTTGAACACCTTCGGGATGAATTGGAACCCTGAACCTGAATCAGTACCTGATTTTACTATGTGGCTGAATGAGCACAAATCTCCACAAGCACACTCCATAATCTAGCAGAACATCTTCCCTGAGGGCACTTCAAACCATGTAAAGTATATCTTCATGGAGCTGGCTTTGTGCACATGAGCATTGTCATCCTGGAACAGGTTCGGGTCTCCTAGTTCAGGTGAAAGTATCATTTAATGAGACCACATCCAAAGTTATCCCTTACAGTTGTGTGTCTTTGACTTTCTGGACAGTTTGTTGAAAAACCACAAATGGCTGAAAAAGACAGATGTCCTTATACTTTTGTGTATACTGGTGATTTCTCAAGTTTTCCCACTTAGAAAGAACGGAGAGATCTGTAATTTCCTCTGTAATTGTAAACAAAGGTTTCTGTACCAAAATATTGAATTACATTTTTCTATTGTATCAAATACTTATTTCATGCAATTAAATAGAAATTAATTATTTAAAAATACAATGTGATTTTTCTGGATTTTTTTTAGATTCTGTCTCTCACAGTTGAGGTGTACCTACGATGAAAATGACAGATCTCTCCCTTCTTTGTAAGTGGAACAACTTGAAAAATCGGCAGCGTATCAAATAGTGATTTGGCCCACTGTATATATAGTGTTTCAAGTTTTCCTAGCTCACAGCTTTAGTATTTCAGTATTCCTGCATGTGGTGGTGATTAATGATGAATGGGTTAAACAGTTTGAAGTGTTAAACTTTCTCATGCCATGTGGCAAGAAGCAAACGTGCTTCAGTCAACAAAGTAATCAAACTTGTATAAAGGCGAACCGAAATCCACGCTGTGCAGAAAACATTCTGCAGATTGTACTGCACACACACACACACACACACACACACACACACACACACACACACACACACACACACACACACACACACATATATAGAAAGACATGGGAGATGAAAAATACTAAAAACCAAACACATTTTCAGTGTTCAGTATTTTCCACAAGTTTATATACAGTTAAAGTTATGCAAGTTTGACGAATGTAACCACACTGGTGTAAATTAAAGATATACACCTAAAAAACACACGAACTTGCAAAAGCATATAAAATAAACTGCACAAATATGAAACTATGTGTTTGAAATTTTGCACAATATTATAAAGGACATGTTAATATCAAATCCAAACACGCAATCAAGTGAAGTCTGACTTTAACACATTTAAACATGGGTTAAAAAAATGATAATGAATGAAGCATAAAAATACAAATGAATGAAATAATATTGAAATATATATATATTTTTAAACACATTTGAACATGTATGGGTTTAAATACAAAAATGAAATAAATGGAATAAAATGAAAATAAATTAAATACATATTTAACTTATTCAAATGTGTATGGGTTTAAAATTTTTGTATTAATTATAATAAATACAAAATATATAAAATAAATGAAATAAAAATGAAATAAATGGTCTAATTATCGGCGCAGAGCTGCAAAATAAAAATAAAATCCAAACCATTTTCATTAAAATATGTATTTGTTAAAGAACACTGCATAACAAAACACACAAATACATAAATGCAAATGCAAATAATTATAAGTACTTTTTTAAACCTTTTTTATTTTTTTGTATTCACACACACACACACGCGCGCACACACACACACACACACACACACACAATAGAGCATTATAAATCTATGCTAATAATTAAAATTTTCTTAATATATTTGTCTGGTTGTTTATATTTTAATTTCAGACGACGAAGATGATGATGACGATGATGATGGTAGGATTATTTCTTCTTCTTCTTCTTTCGGCTTCTCCCATTAGGGGGCGCCACAGCGGATCATCCGTCTCCATACCCCCCTGTCCTCTACATCTGCCTCTTTCACACCAACTACCTGCATGTTTCCCTCAACACATCCATAAACCTCCTCCTTGGCCTTCCTCTTTTCCTCCTTCCTGGTTTGTATAAGGATTTGAAAGCTTCTTTTCTTCACGGTGCAGTGCCATTTATTACCACAAGGTGACAGGATTGTTTGTTTCTTTCTTTCTTTCTTTCTTTCTTTCTTTCTTTCTTTCTTTCTTTCTTTCTTTCTTTCTTTCTTTCTTTCTTTCTTTCTAAATAATAAATATTTATAATACATAATTAATTACAAACAAAATGTTTCTCCCTCTTTAATAAAATCTCTTTATCAAATCTTTTAATCTATTATTTGATCATAGAAACAAGTTATAAAAAAAAAAAATCACAAATAATAGTGAAATTTGCAGAAAATATGTAAATAAACCAGCAATAAAATACAATACAAACACAAGCATTTGCATTCAATCTTTTATTGTCTCACTCATTTCTTCCTAAATTATAAACTCCCAATAATAATTATATTCTAATAATCTTAACAATAAAACTGAAAATATTTCCTCTTCTACCTTTTTTCCTCCTCTTCATCATCATCATCATCATCTTCATCATCATCATCATCATGTGTGACATGGTAGAAGTTTCTATCAGCTTAGCTAAAATATCTTTTAGTCCAAACTCTTCATCTATAATAACAATAATCATTCTGAAAATCTCATACAATAACATATTAACAGACAGACAGACAGATAGATAGATAGATAGATAGATAGATAGATAGATAGATAGATAGATAGATAGATAGATAGAAAGAACTGTCATTCCATAGTACAGGTACACAGCAATGGGATGCAGTTTATATATATATATATATATATATTTTTATATATCCATTATTATATATATATAATTAATTAAATTAAAATTTATAATATTTATATTTAATAAACAAAATTATTTAATGAATAAATGAAGGAAGCAACATACCAACAAACAAACAATAAATACTTATCATTATATTATAATAAAATCCATCACCTGGGGAAAATAATACACATGGAAGCAGTAACTCATAATAGAATGCTGTGATCAAAAATGTAATAAAAATCATGAAATCATGAAAAAAAAAATTTGAAATATAATAAATGCACTACATATAAAATCGTTCGAAGCGCACTTTCCCAAAAACACGTCTTTGTCTTTGTGTACCATGTTGATCTACACGTGACAGCTATGGTGAAGCTCACTGAGTCAAAGCAATCGTGTTAAATGTTTTTTTAACAATTATGAGCCTCGATAACATTTTAAATCACACGGTGAGGCCTTTTTGCACATTTTGCTGATGAAAACCTACCAAAGGTCAGATGATTCTTTCCTGAAGTGTTATGGAATGGTATAAATATTACACATACAGCAAATCCATCGGGACTTAAGAAAAGGTCAAATAGTAGCTCAGTGGTAAAGATGTTAGACTTTTAATCAGATGGTCATGATTTTGAATCCCAGCACTGCCAAGCCGCCCCCTGCTGGGCCCCTGATCAAGGCCCTGAACTCTTACCTGCACCTGAATTTTATACAGGAGATGATTGTAAATCATATAAAATGTGTAGGATCCTCTGTCTTTTAAATCACATAAAAGTCATATGTACAATCACGTGAGTTACACAAGACATTTTTTTATTTCATGTAACAACATATAATAATAATAATAATAATAATAAAATATAATAATAATAATAATTAAATATAATAATAATAATAATAATAATAATAAAATATAATAATAATAATAATTAAATATAATAATAATAATAATAATAATAATAATAATAAAATATAATAATAATAAAATTAATATAATAATAATAATAATAATAAAATATAATAATAATAATAATAAAATATAATAATAATAATAATAAAATAATAATAAAATAATAAAATAATAAAATAATAAATAATAATAATAATAATAAAATAATAATAATAATTAAATATAATAATAAAAATAATAAAAATAATAAAATTAAATATAATAATAATAATAATAATAAAATTTAATAATAATAATAATAATAATTAAATATAATAATAATAAAAATTAAATATAATAATAATAATAATAATAAAATAATAATAATAATAATAATAAAAATTTATATAATAATAATAATAATAATAATAATAATAATAATAATAATAATAATAAAATTAAATACTATTGAAATATGTACAATTTCTCATACTTAAAGCACAAATTAATATATCTAAAAAAAAGTACATGCTTACAAGATATTATCAGCTATTATTATTATTATTATTATTATTATTATTATTATTATTATTATTATGTTCATTTATTTAGGGTTTCATCAGATTTTCTAATTATGAAATCAAACAGTTATGAGCATGAATTAAAATAATTTCTGTTTAGTTAATATCATATAACAAACAAGTCTATTTCAGTTCTATTAATTTTATATAAATATTTAATAATAATAATCATAATGTTAATAATGTGTGTGTGTGTGTGTGTGTGTGTGTGTGTGTGTGTGTGTGTGTGTGTTATTAACTTACAAGATAATACATTTTTTTCATGTGTTAACCAGCTCTGTCTTTTGAAGTCTTGATAAGAGAAAAAACAATGTGAATCTGATGAAGAAAAAGTGTTCACTAAAGAAAACTGAAGCTGAAGCTCCTCATGCTCAGGGTCGTGTTGCAGTAGAAGGTGAATTTGCTCCATCTAGTGAAGCGTTGTGGTAAGTGGATGTTGTTAGAGCCCATGTGAGAGGAGATGATCATTCAGGTGCTCCTCTTTGTCCGCTTCAGCATCCTGTTTGTTGCTCTTTGATTGCATCATGTCAGTAGATTAAGGCTGGTCTTTGTACACTTTGGTTGCTGTATCTGAAGCCTGCGAGAAGACAGGTTTCATTCCTGTCATCTCCTTTATCGCTGACCTGCTACGTGAATGAGCTTAGGACAAGTGTCGTTTCTTTTCAATGGCCGGTGTGAAACGTGTCAAGTGTTTGCTAATGATAACTAAAGCTTCGGTTTCGTTCCTTGAACACCGAAGCCCTTTCATGGAACAGCGTGCGAGTGTGAGGCCTACGGTTTAGATACTAAACGTCTTGGACAGCTCCTCTTTTGCCTCCATGAATGAATCATCAGAAGACAAGAGAGGAAGGAGAGAAACGATCAAAAATCAATGAGGAGCTCTGAGGCAGCTGTAACCCTTCATAAGCGGCCAATGATGCGTGCATGTAGCCCCGTCTCAGCAAAATCTGAGCAAGTGCCGTGAGTGTACGAGTGTGGTGTGTGTGTGTGTGTGTGTGTGTGTGTGTGTGTGTGTCTGAAAATTGGCTCTGCTGATCTGCATGGCAAGAAATATTGGATATCTTCAGATTCAGATTTTGCATTAAAGAGTCAAATGATTCATTTATCTTCTCTTGTATTTTTTTTATATAATCACAGATAATTTGTTTTCCATTTCTTTCTCAATTCTTTCTTTTCTTTGCATTTCCTTAACACAATTTTTAACATTTTTGATCATATTTCATTCTTCAATTTTTTTTGTTGTTGTCAAAACTCATTTTTTTCATTTAAATTTTTAGTTGATTCTTCTCTTTCTTTTTATTTTCTTTCTCTCTCATTTAAAAAATCCTCACAAAAAATGTCACTGTCAACAATTACACATTTATATTTTGTTAAATGGATTAATTTGTTTATTATTTGGTTTAGTGTGGGGTCGGTCGGTCGGTCGGTCGGTCTGTCTGTCTGTCTGTCTGTCTGTCTGTCTGTCTTCTGTCTATCTATCTATCTATCTATCTATCTATCTATCTATCTATCTATCTATCTATCTATCTATCTATCTATCTATACATCTATGTGCGAGGCTCATTTTGTTTGTTTCCTTCTATGTTTTTTCCCCGAGATCATCACGACTCATTTATTTTCTTTTTCTGTGAATTACTTTCTTTTTTTTTTGTGCATTTGTTTGTTTTCTTATAATCTTCCACAATCCATATATTGGATTGTGGAACATTGAATTTATGTGAGAAACAAATTATCACATGATCAGAAGAATTTCAGATAAAACGTATCACCGAAAGTGGAAAAACAAAAAAAGGACAACGTGCACGGGTGAAAGAGCGAAAGAAGAGGATGGAGAGGTGAAAGAGGAGGAGATGGAGGAGGATGAGGATGAGAAGAGAAGCAAAGGACTGGCGTGCATTATTTAACAGCACATCATAACTTCTTTCCTCTGACACGGTTGGTCCACTGTCCCATTTGTTCACCATCACATGCCGAGGGTTTCGTATAAAAGCGGGATGAAACGAGATGAGCGAAGCTGCTGCACAGCTCCACGTGTCCCATTTCATCTGCAGCCATCAGATGTGCTTAGAATAATCACGTGTAAGTGCTTAGGTTTCTATGATGTCTTTTCTACTAAGTCCTAACAACTAAAAGCCCTATTAGTACTAATAAAACTGCTATACATAAATAAAAAGAAAAAAAAAACCCAACACATCCAAACAAATAAACAAATGAATAAACAAATACATACATCTGTTTATTTTCTGTTTGTAAAGGTAAAAATTACATGATTAAGTTTTATGTCACATATATAGCCAGAACAATAATAATATAAAACAATAATAATAAAAAAATAAATAAAAAAAAAAAATAATAATAATAACACTAATAATCACAACCAATCCAAGACATACAAATTAAAAAGATTAAAAATGAATACAAAATAAAGTTACAATAGAATTAGAACAGAATAGCAGTGAAATCAAAATTAAACAGAATCTACAAAAAAAATTTAAACTAAATATGGAGCAAAACAGAAACAAATGTAATGTCTATAGAAATATCCTATCGGGTGTGTGTGTGTGTGTGTGTGTGTGTGTGTGTGTGTGTGTGTGTGTGTGTGTATGCAAGCGTATTTTATATATGGATTTTATTGCTGCTAATGTCATTTTTTTGAAGAAAATATTATTTTATATAATTTATTGTAAATTACTGTTAAACATCATTATGAATAAGATCTTAATATGATGTGACAAAATAATAATAGTAATAATAATAATAATAATAATAATAATAATAATAATAATCAGATTTGGTAATGTTTTTATCTTTGTTTTGGTGTGTGTGTGTGTGTGTGTGTGTGTGTGTGTGTGTGTGTGTGTGTGTGTGTGTGTGTGATGGTAATGTTAATATAATTAGACGTAACTGATTTTTAATAATAACTGATTATTAGGTTTATTATGATTATTATTATGATTATTTTTAAATGAAAGCTGTGTGTTTTTAACTTTTTTTTTATTGGAGTGTTACAGATAAATAAACACACACACACACACACACACACACACACACACACACACACACACACACACACACACACACACACACAGTTTCTCTGAAACATTAATTGAATGTAATTTCTTCTACTGTATTGGAACCTTATGTCATTTTTGCTTCTGTGTAAAAATAGTGTACAAATTTCTAGAAATGTCTGTATCCAAGAGCACAATCCTAACTGTATTTTCTGTAAAAATTTCATGTGTAGTAATATGTTTTATTTGTTAGTTTTATCTCCTAAGTACAATAGTTAGGCACATTTGGGTTTATTATTATCACATTGCTTCAAGATAGAGTTACATTTGTTTTGCTAACTTTTAAAGACAACAGTGCAACATACAGCATGAGAACCTACATCCTGTGCGATCGTTTTCACATCTCATACCCTATGTTAAATACTAACCCTGAAGTCTGAACCCTTAAACCACTCCTGCTTTAAGCATTGATGAATAACTGTTTTGATGATATTCTGAAGTAAATTATTGTTGATTTTGCACTTTACACTTTTAAACCATTCACTTAAAAATCTAACGTTACTCCTCTTAGTCCTGTCCTCGCTCACCTGTGCACCTCGGGCCGAGCGGGGAGCAGCCTGGCGTCCAACAAGCGGCATTGTGTTCCTACAGAAGATTGCTCTGATTCCGTATTAATATTCATTTCCTGTGAACATCCCTCTTGCTATGTTTAATTTAAGCTCAATAACACAGGCTGCCAATTAGCTGCGTGTAAAAACAGGCTGCTGAATGTTAAAGTGCTCAGGGATCTGTGCTACATGGCCTCCTCTGCCCTCAGCATCGCCATTACTTTTCAATTAGCCCTGATGAGGCTCGGCGTGACACGGAGCAGTCAGTCAAAAACGAGAGTACTGGTCCATCCTGATGTACTGATAGAGTTATACAGGGTTAGAGGGTTATACACTGACAGATAAGCAGACAGTGAGAGAAAACAGACAGACAGACAGACAGACAGACAGACAGACAGACAGACAGACAGACAGACAGACAGACAGATAGACAGATAGATAGATAGATAGATAGATAGATAGATAGATAGATAGATAGATAGATTGATTTACAAAATTTACTTTACACATGCGTTCCAGATGTATTTTACAGGTTTACTTGGTTTTGTAGTAATGAAAAGTGACAATTTTTTTGTTTTTGTTTTTGAAAAATAAGATTGAAGAATATATATGAGCAGCATATTGGGAAACCTGACTTTTCCAGCTATATGTGGTCCTTCCCCAAATTGTTACCACAAAGTTACATACAATCGTATAAGACTTCTTTGGATGTGGCAGACTTTAAATTTCCTTTGTCTTCAACTTAAAGATCCATAACTGTTCCAGCATGACAATACCCTTCTGCACAAAGCCAGCCCTATGAAGATATAATTTGCATGGGTTGGAGAGAAGATCTTGTGTGAAAGCTGAGCAGTACAGCCATGGGTTAAAAGCATAGCTACAATAGGGTCAGGATTTAAACCACAGGCGATGCAGTGATCACGTCCCTTCAGAGTATATAATCAGCTCTTCTATAATGTTCTCTGGACTTGTTATTTAAAATGTGTTGGTGGTCTGGTTCTTGAACATGTGCTTTACATACAATAGGTAATTGTGTGAAAGGGGAAGCTCAGTGGTTGAGACTACTCTGTGTAGATCAAGATGTTGGACTTCTGATCGGAATCGTGAGGTCAAATCCGACCACGACTAAGCTGCCACTGCTGGGCCCTTGAGCAAAGCCCTTTAGCCTCAACTGCTCAGTTGTATGACTTAATTAATTGTAAGTAGATCTGGATCAGAAAAGAAAGGTGCTTTATATGTATGTACTGTTACATCAAAGTGAAATTCTTTCTTTGCATATCCAAGTAATAATAAAACTGGGGAAACTGGGGTCAGACATGATACAATGCCTCTGGAACACAGAGGGTTAAGGGCCTTGCTCAAGGGCCCCAAGAGTGGCAGCTTGAATTGACCACCTCACCAATAAGGGTATCTTCCAAATGCCATAATGGCAAATGTAAATTTCGAGTGGACTGCTATAGAGGATTGACCTCAACCCTATTAAACACCTTTGGGAGGAATGTGAATGCTGACTGCACCCCAGGCCTCCTCAGCTCTCCTACATCAGTACCTGACTTTACTAACACCCTTGTGTCTAAATGAGAACATACAGGTATCTCTACATTACACTCCAATCTCTAGTGTAGCATCTTCCCAGAAGAGTGGAGGATATTGTAACAGCAGATAAGGACCAATGTCCTATGGAATATTCAAAAAGAAATATGAATGCTATGGTCAAGGTGTCCACAAACATTTATACAAATATTAATGAATTAAAAGAATAAGAAAGTAGAAAAAAAGGAATAAAATTCTATACCTTTACAACTCAAACATTCAAATTGTAGTCTTTTGTGGGTTAAAAATTTTTTTTTTTTTAAATAATTAAGAGTTAGTCGACGTTCTCTGCCGCTCATGTCAGAAACGACCGAAATCGCACTCCGTATTTGTAATCCATCCTTCGAGCAGAAGCGAATTAGACAGCATCGATAAAGACAGGCCGTGTCGGCGCTCCCTGAAGTGATAATTACGCACATCATTATCGATCAGCCCATTGATGCATTGCTAATTGTTTGTTGAACTTTTATTTATTTCTTTAATTTCCCTACTGGTGCGAATGTATTAACCTTGAGGCAAGGACTTTATGCAGGTTGTATATACCAGCGTCACATTAAGGAAACAGTGAGGATCTTCCATTTTCTGACAGGAGCCTGCTTGACATGTGATGTTCTGTTCATGAAGCCAGTAACGGATAAACAGAATGACAAAATGGGCCTTATTTAATCCGAGCTTGTTCCTTCTCTCTCTGTATTAAACTTCGCCTCAGCCTTGACCAAGCATCTGGCTGAAGCAAGAGGTCGTAATTATATTGATTAGGCTCCAAAATCATGTTACTAAAGATGCTGGGCTACATGTATGATTAAACGAGCAATCGAATCGAGCACATCAAATATAAATTTAAATGTAGTTTTAATTGAAGTTATTGGTTTCTGTGGGCCCGAGCTGAAGGTTAAGCTGCACTGGATGGATAATTCATTCAAAAGTAAAACTTTTCTTCGTGTTGGAAAAACTGTAAGTATGATAAACTTTGATGTAGGGTTTTTTGGTCTTTGGTTAGGTCAGTTATATTATATGGACAAAAAGATCATGCATTTGCTGTTACAATATCGTCCACTCTTCTGGGAATATGCTCCACTAGATTTCTGGGTATGATTGAGGAGATTGGTGCTCATTTAGTTACATGGTTGTTAGTAAATTTAGGTACTGATGTAGGTGAGGTGAGGAGGTCTGGGTTGCAGTCTGTGCTCCGATTCATCCCAAATGTGCTCTCAAGAACTTCCACTTCAACCAATATCTTTACATAATGCACAGAGGTATTGTCATGCTGGAACATGTTTGGGTCTTCTAGTTTAAGTGCAGGAAAATTTAAGTTACTACATCCAAATATATTCTATACAATTGTGTGCCTTCAATTACATGGTAGAACCATATATGCCTGAAAAGGCAGGAGTCCCAGCACTTTTGTCCATGTGTATGAGAGAGATAGAAAAAATAAATTTTTACATTGTTTGGCAGATCCTCTTTTCCAGTGCGACTAATCGCATTTGTACAACTAAGCAGTTAAGGGTTAAGGGCCTTGATTATGGACCCAGCAGTCACTCAATCAGAAATCCAACATAACCATTGAACTACCATTGAAATACCCCTTGGTGATGTTTATACAGAACAAGCTAAGGATATAATGATAAACAGATTGCTACTAAACTTTTTTGATTTGGCACGTTTTTATGCTGGATGCCCTTCCTAACGCAACCCTCCCCATTTATCTGGGCTTGGGACCAGCACTAAGAGTGGCTGGGGTTGGTTCCCTGACCGGGGATCGAACCTGGGCCGCAGCGGTGAATCCTAACCACTAGACCACCAGGGGACCTCAAACAGATTGCTACTAATGTGATGTTATTTAAAATGCAAAAATATATAAATTAATGTAAGGAGTTTTCAGTGTCAAATAAGACAAAAAAACGCATATGCCGCATTCCTATGACAAGTAGATTTTCGGATATTTTGTGCATAGTGGCCTGGCAGACATACAGTATAGGTTTACTCAGAACGTGCTCTGAAACACGTGTGTAATCAGTCCAATGAAAAGTGCGGCATCACCGGCGGGGTGATGTCATGATCAGGAAGATATTAAATCACATGGAGTGAAATCGGCGCTAGCTTCTGAAAAGGGAAGGAAGCACTTGCTCCGCACCTTGGCAAGGCCAAGTGGAACGAGCCTGGATTGGTAAGCTTTGGCCACGAAAGCAAACCTCAGGATCTTCCTGTGAGGCAGAAGGATGGACACATGAAAGTATGCATCTTTCAGGTCGATCATGACAAACCAGTCCTGGGACCTGATTTGAGACACGACGATATTCAAGGTCAGCGTCCTAAACCTAAGTTAAATAAATATACATTGACATAAAAATGCAAATGGAGGTGCTCTTTCTACATTGAGGCAACATTTTCTTTGTTTGTTTTGCAGCTATCTGTGCACTTGACCTTCCATGGAGATGTGTGAGCATGTGAGCAATTGTAAACCGGCTGCATCTGGAAAGCACAAATTTATCAACAAAGGCTCAAAAAGAAAATGGAAACCGGCAATACTGTCAACATTTTGTTTTGTTTGGTCGCAATGTTTATTTCAGTTAGCTGTGTGAAAACGTACGCCTCACACTCAAGGTTAATTCCAGGTGGGAAAAAATATTATTCCATCAAAAATATGGTTATAATACAAAACCGAAATGCAAATTCATGGACTAAGGGGAAAAAATAATAATAAAATGAATTATTAGAAAAAATACAATGTGTTAAATGGTGTGTGTAAGAGAGAGAGAGAGAGAGAGAGAGACGGCAAAAAGAGAATTGTGTGTATTGTGTGTATTTGCAGTAAATGTGAGAAAGGAGTGTGAATGTGTCAATGCACCTGTATGTGTTTGTGTGGGTGTGTGTGTGTGTGTGTGTGTGAGAGAGAGTGTGTACCCAGTGTGGAAAGTGTGTGTGTGTGTGTGTGTGTGGTGTGTGTGTGTGTGTGTTTGTGCTGTTATGCCCTCTGGCTTGGCTGCCAGCTTCTTTCGCTCACTTCAGAGCCAGCAGGCAGACTGGCGAGGAATACCGATCACCTCGGCCAGGGCCGCTCCTTTGAGCCTCTCTCTGGCATCTTCTCCCCTTCTGCCAGTTTCCTCCTCCGCTCCTCTCTTCCCTTCTGAAGTTGACAACAAAGACATCCTCGGGGTCCTTCCTTGATGTAAGACCCGCTCTTGATCTTTCCTCCCTGTGTTTTTTGTACGCCGGCGTTGCACTACTTTCATATTCCGCTAGCACAATATTTACACTGCAGAACACAAAGCCAGGGTGAATCTTTAATGGCGACCTGAGCGCTCCTTCCTTTTTTTCTCCACAAAACGAGAGCTAATCAGCCATCTGTGGCACCCCTTCATTAGCATCATTACCTTAACGCTAGGTACGGATGTTACCGCTGGCCATCCCGTGTGCAGGCATGCCAAACTCACTCGTTCGCATGAGCCCGAGTGAAAAGAAGTTCTTCGTTCATAATTCAACTTTCTTCAAGAAAGCGGCACACGGCGCTAAAGAGAAAAGAGGACGACGCGAAACGACTTCCAACGCAGCTGACACAAATCATACCTCTTTCACTCTATCTCTAGCCCCCCCCCACACACTTTTCCTGCTTCCATGAGGAGAACTCTCCAAAGAGCTAATTAGCAGCGCAGCCGAGTCCAGAAAGTTGTCGAGCCTGCTGCATCGCTCGCTCGGGTGCTAACACGGCTAGCTATCGGTCAGGGACAACGCTCAGTTTATCACCAGCAAACTGACAGTGACAGTGGTGCCAGATTGACGATGCGATGACAGCAAGCTGTCCGTGAGGCTCAACGAGAGAAACTCTCGGAAAATGGCTGACAGTAACGGAGCAAGGAATTTAGTCAAATGCTAACGCAAAAGAGAAAAGTTATTACTGAAGTGATTTCAGCACAAAATATAGCATATTGTTTGTTTTTCTAGGTATGTAAGTAAATGTATTTCTGTAGGCAGTTCAAGAGAATTCAGGAGCTAAGATTTGAACATCATTGAAAAATCAATTGAAAGCATAAAAAACATATCAGACAGCTGACATCTCCAGCCATATGTGTTTCTACCCAAACTGTTACCACAAAGTTGGAAGCACACAACTAAATTGTAGATATAGAGTTTTTTTTATATACATTTTATAGATATCTATATAAATATAAAGTAACTTAAGAACTTCAGTCTGCAAAAATAGCAGTTCTGCATTTAAGAGTCCACCAATGCACACTTTAACAATGATGAAACTGTAATGAATGGACATTTGGTGCCACCCAGATGAGGACGAGGTTCCCTTTTAAGTCTGGTTCCTCTCAAGGTTTCTTTCTCAGGCCATCTCTAGGAGTTTTTTTTCCACAGTCGCAACTGGCTCGCTCATTAGGGACAAACGTACAGTTTTAAGGAACAAACTTATAGGCACTAAACTTATACACTCACACTACTTTATAATCACTTTATCTGTGTAAAGCTGTTTTGAGACAATGTCCACTGTTAAAACTATATACAAATAAAAACATTTTTTTATTGAATTTTTTTTTTTACTTTAACTAGGAGACGTAAACCAGCTTTTTTTTTTTTTTAAGTCTTTCATACACTATATACAAGCAATAACATTACATTTTCAATTTCCTCCATTCAGATATGGTTTACATTGGTTGGAGTGGAGAATCTAAAGTGGTCTGCTGTAGAGCTTTGACCTCCACCCTGTTGAACACCTTTCGGTGGAATGTAAACGCTTACTGCACCCCAGGCCTCCACATCTCACCTACATCAGTACCTGACTTTACTAACACACTTGTGGCTGATGAACACAAATGTCCACATGCACACTGCATCTTATGGAACATCTTTCCAGAAGAATGAAGGATATTATAACAAGAATTGGGGACTAGATGTAAAATTGGATGTACATTTTATATTATTTATAGTATCTGATTTTGACATTTCTGGTTATATGACCAAAAAACCCCACAATGACTATTTTGGTTTCAGGTGGTATGAAGTTCTTGAGTAATCATGTGTTATTAATAAAGCGACATGGGATTAAGATATATATGTGTTTCACCTAGATATAATAATTAAACATTAATACTTGTACTGCAGATACATTTTCCATGAATTATAAACAGTTCCAAGCATTCATTTTAAATCTTATATATATATACACTGCCACTCAACACCATTTTGTACACATTGAGGTTTTTCATGTTTTAAGACATTTATTAATTCATTGTATAATTTATTCATTACTTTGATTGATCGAATTAGGAACTAAAACAAACAGCAGTTCTATCAAATGTATGTATTTGTTTTATAGTTGATATTAGACTGTGTTAGTATCACCTACGTGTCTAATCACTGTACAGTGATCCAGATCAATCTTTTCTGGAGGGTTCTAGAGTATTTGTGGGTCCTGTGCTTTTCACACGTAATAATCTCTTGAGTTTATGCAAAATGATATAAATATACAAAACCAACAAAAAACAGTAAATATTTACTTGTGGTGCAAAAGGGTCAGAAAAGGAAAGGATTGAGCTGACAGGAAGGTAGCAGCAACTTTAAAAACCGCTCTATACCACCGTTGTGTGCAGAAAATTATTACCTGTAATGAATGGACATTTGGTGCCACAGACAGACAGACAGACAGACAGACAGACAGACAGACAGACAGACAGACAGATAGATAGATCGATCGATCTTAATTGTATTTGCATAGTACCGGTAAAAAGCAATGAAATCCTGTTTAGTATCTACCAGAAGTGCAAATATAAGCAATTGTGCAAATTGACAAGTGCAGATAAATATGCAAATATATGTACAGCATATAATATATAAGTGGATAAAATACACCAAATAATTAAGAATGTTTCGGCAGGAAAAATTGTACGAGTACAGTACGTTTAGAGAATGTGTTATATAAAAATGTACAATATGTACAACTGTACAATAACATACATATAGATGTTTATATAAATAAGCATAGATATGAGATACATATATATATATATATACAGATGATATATAGATATGAGAATCATGTTGAATACATAATAAATTATATACAGGATAATTGAATAGAAAAATACCGTCAAAGACAAAAAATTTGTCCAGAGTGATATAGAATGTGTAGAGTGGAGCAGAACCGCATGATGAAATTTATTGTAATATTATTTTTTAGTTGTTGTTTTTTTAAGTCTGGTACCTCTTAAGGATTCTTACTATCTCAGGCAGTTTTTTCATCGCAACAGTCACCATTGGCTCGTTCATTAAGGACAAACTTACAATTATAAGGAAAAATAGAATCCATTCTTTTATTACCGCTTTATCTCTTTAAAGCTGGTTTGAGACAGTATCCATTGTTAAAAGCAGCTTTACAAATAAAAATTAACTGAACCGAATTTAAAAGCATAAGCGGATGGGTTCCAAAAGCAGATCACATTTATGTCTTAGGAAAAATATCTTATCCATCTTTTATAACTAAAGTGTCATTTCAAGAACCAAGTTCAAGTCGTCCGGAAATCCACATTTTTTGTAGTTTAATGGGATCATAACAGTATTTATATTTAACAGAATTTAATTTTAATTTGATTGAATTGTAACAGGAGTCACTGCAGCAGGATTTCACATGGATATGTGTGAATGCATGAATATTATTATTGTTCCTTTACGAAAAAGAAAACCTGCCAAGTACAATTTCTCTGAGAGCGACTTCATGTTAAAAAAATAAAAAAATCTACCAAAAATGAAATTCCACTTGTCTCTACTGATGAGCCATGTTTACTAAAAGACTCCTCACTCCGAGAGTGTTTGGAGAACTACAACTGCGTTTCACTTGCTTGTTGTCAGATATCGGAAAAATGTCCGTCCAATGTCCATTGCTCTTATAACAGCAGTAGGTTTGAATACTGTCTCCGGCTGGCTTGCGAGCCATTTCACATAAGAAAAACGGCACGATGCCAAATGCAGTTAGAAGTCAAACCTCAGTAAAGTACGTGTTCTCCCTGAACCTAAAACTCATCTAAAACCACGCGCCAAAGGTAAGAGTGTAGACGTGGTGTCACGGTGGCGTGAAGGCTGAGACGAGTGCAAAAAAAAATAAAAATCAAGAACAAAAGGATTGTGGGAATGTCCACTGGGCCTCCCATTGCTCGCAGACATAGCTCCAGGAAAAGGTTACCAGGGCGGGCATTATATTTTCATGATGATCATTTATTTATTTGTCAAACAAATCCAATCAGAATAGAAGTCAGGCTTCTTTTTTTTTGTTGCACAAAGCCGAGCAAGGTAATTAGCAACACTGGGATTGCGATTGCAAACTTCTCTTTCTCCTGCTCTTGCACTTTCAAGTGTGCAGAGGGAGAAGTGAACGCCTAAATATTGATATGCTTTCGAAAGCACACAGTGAAATCCAAACGGCGCTGCTGCGGCCCGGCGGAGAGCTGGAGGCGTCATAATGATGGCCAACCCAAAAAATAAAGTAAAATAAGATGAAATACAATAAAATAAAAACCTGCTTTAAAATAAGATGAAATACAATAAAATAAAAACCTGCTCCAACACAGACACTAAGAATTATTATAATATAAACACGCAATGAGCAATATTTCTGGAATACAAATGCACAGAATAGATGGAGATGTCGCAAAGTCATTGAAATATAATAGCTAGATATAATACACTTTATCAACAAAAGTATGTGGACACCTGACCATAAGATTAGTGCTTTCTGAACATTACATCCCACATGTAGTCCCTGTTCACTAGATTTCTTTTATCACAAGGGTGATAGTGAAGTCAGGTACTGATGTAGGTCAGGTGAGGCGGTCTGGGGTGAAGTCAGGTTTCACATTCATCCCAAAGGTGTTCAATTAATCTGAGGTTAGCCTTTTACAGCGGGAGATCTTCAACTCCAACACATGTAAAGCATATCTTCATGGAGCTGACTTTGTGCACAGGAGCTTTGTCATCCTGGAACAGGTTTGGGTCCTGTACAATTGTGTGCCTCCAGCTTTGTGGTAAAAGTTTGGAAAAGAATCACATATGGCTGAAAAGGTCTTGTGTCCCAAACATTTTGTTTATATAATGTAGTTTAAAGATAATTTGAGTTTGTGTTAGGTTAAAAAAAAAAAAAAATTCTTTATTGACATTTTGACTTGCAATTATGTCTACAGTTAATATCTAACAAGCTTAAAACAAGTTATAAACTCAGTCGTGCATGCTCTAGACAGCTGCTATCTAATGATCCACTAGATTTTTCTGATTTCTATCTGATCTCACAAGTTGATACCAGAAATTTAAATAGCAACAATTAAACCAAGCTGTGGTATACAGAAGGCGGCAATCATATACATTATATGGGCAAATGTTTGCGGACACCTGGTCATAAGTATGATATGTGCTTTTTGAGCATTACATTCCGCATTTAGTCCACATTTAATTTGCTCTTATAATTCCCTTCACTCTTCTGAGAAGATCTTCCACTAGATTTAAGAGTGTGCTTATGGATATTTGTTTTAATCAGCCACAATGGTGTTTGCAAAGGCAATTGCTGATATAGGTGAGGAAGTTTGGGGCGTTCCAATTCATCCCAAAGGTGTTCATAAGGCATGAGATCAGAACTCTTTAGCAGGACACTCAAGATCTCCCTCTCCAAACCATGTAAATCATCATTTCCTGGAGCTCACTTTGTGCACACGGGCATTGTCATGCTGGAACAAGTTGGGTTTCCGAGTTCAAGTAAACCCAAAATTGTATTATACTGCATCCAAAGACAATTGTGTGCCTCCACACTTGAAATAAAATAAAATATCTAAAACTTCCTACATGACAGCAAGGTGTGTTAAGGTGGAAAAGGTGAAGAAGTGCATTGAGTGTCCTGCAGAGAGTTCTGACCTCTGCAAACCCATTGAAAACCTTTGATATGAAATTGTCCTGAAACCTCCATAGTCAACATATCCATTTACGGAATTGGGCAGATGTCCTTATACAGAGCGACGTACAGTTATCTCAGTTATACAGCTGAGCAATTAAAGGTTTAGGGCCTTGCTCAAGGGCCCAAGAGTGGCAACTTAGTGGTGTTTGGATTTGAACCAATTAAAAGTCCAACTTATTCACTAAGCTACCACTTCCCCAAAAACCCTCACTCATGCTCTTGTAGCTGAATGAACACAAATTCCCATATTTTCTCCTAAAATCTGATGGAAACCTGTAAATTAGGAGAGCAGTAATAAATCCAGAATGTGATGCTGAACAAGAACATACAGGTGTGATCATCAGGTGTTCATACACCATACCTAGTGTAACTATTATCCTAACAATGTAGTATTGTATCCAAGTGTATCGACTTTCTGCTGTATGTCTGCTTCATTTCTCTCTCCCTTGCTTTTTTTCCCCTGAAAAGATTTTTAATTACGAAACCACTTTGCGCTCTTTAATCCCAGCTACTGTTAATGTGATTAAAGGCAATTAAACCCTACATTATTCAGGCAAATATTTTATTTGAGGTGACGTCTTTTTAACGAGGCGCACGTCTCGATCACTAATGGGTGCGAACATTTCAGAAAGGGGGGAGGAGGGGAGATCGGTTCTGAATCCTGCGTTCGTATTCTCTATTTCACCAATGAATATTTAAAGCTTAGCCCAGTTTCCTGGCACATCCCAGCGTTCTCTCTCCACACATAGAGAAACGACGATTTGAATTCGCCTACTTAATAACGAAAGGTTAGATTTATTGATTATTTTTTTCAAACCAAACAATATTTTCTGAAAAATAAGCAGTGTCATTTCACATTGAAACCCATTTCTGTTGTGTGTGCGGCCTTTGCACGCGAAGGTTATAATAATAAATGAACAGAGACGTGAGATTTGAATCCAGTCCTACTTGTCCCCTTTTTCCAAAGCACTTGTCACAGTTCTTTGCTTTAAAAAATCCCCGCTCTGTTAAATAATTCAGTCTTTTATCAATAAAGCTCAATGTTACTCTATCATTAAGTCTTCTCGTTCAATCGTAACACAACCCCCCTCCCATTTTCTTTATTCATTACCGTGTCATTTTGTCATTTGCTAATATGTAGCCTGCTGAAAAAGCCATAAATTTTCCCTCATTTTTCATCTTCTTTGTCTTTCATATTCCCTCTCCTTCATTCTTAAAGCATTGCCTAAAATTGCCATTTTTCACATAGGGACCTTCATACAAACTTGTCCTTTTGGCTGTTTAAGACTGGGCAGGAACACATGCAAACGCACCTAAATACACATCTTTTTGGATTTTCTTTTTGTTGTAGGCCAGATTGCTAAAATGTCCTGGTTGGCAGTTTGCGATTTGCACTTAATAGACAAAAGTATTAGGCCACTTGCCTTTTCCACCTATATTCAGTTCTTCCAAAACGGATGTACATAATTATACAGGGTGTCTTTGTATGTTATTAAATCTTTTCTTCACTTGAACTAGGAGACCAAACCTGACCATGACAATGCCCCTGTGCACAAAGCCAGCTCCATAAAGATATGCTTTACATTGGTCAAATTTATTTTATTTATATATATATACAATGATCAGGCATAACATTATGACCACATGCCTAATATTGTGTTTGTCCCTCTTTTGTTGCCAAAATGGTCCTGATCCGTCGATCATTAACAACATGAACTTCTTCAGCAATGTGAGCTAAAGGAGCTCGTCTGTTGGATCGGACCACATGGACCAGCCTTCGCTCCCCATGTGCATTAATAAGCCTCGGCCGCCCATGACCCTGTCACCGGTTCACCACTGTTCCGTCCTTGGAGCACTTTTGATAGATAGTGACCACTGCAGATCGGGAACAGTACAAAAGAGCTGCACAATTTCGCCCTCAAATCCTTACGCTTGCCCATTTTTCCTGCTTTTAACAAACACTTTAAAGACAAAAAGTTCACTTCATGATTAATATTTCCCACCCACTAAGAGGTGCCATGATGAAGAGATAATCAGTGTTAATTTACTTCACCAGTCATAATGGTGTAATATCATAATATGATGCCTGATCAGTGTAAATAAAAGCCATAACAAGATCAACAAGAAAAACAAGTACATTATAAGAACATAAATTATGTATAAAACAGTTTTACAGAGTTTTCTGTCACTGTCTTCAAACTGTCTCCAGAGGTAAACAGCATAAAATGTACATTTGTATAATCGAATTTTGCCATCCCCCATCTGAAATTTTCTTATTTGTGCCATCCTGCATTGCAGTAAATGAAATTGTTGGCAAGTCTACATCAAATCTATGCTCAAAATCAGTGCAATATAAAAGACTGAATAAATGACAGGGAATAAAAGTGGTTCCCTTTCGGGAACTCGAGCTGCATTACAATGCTTTGGGTACGCTTCCGCATTGCTTACACTCTGAATCACATGTAAAAGGAAGCTACAAAATGCGCATGCAGTGGTGCCGGCGCTAGCTTCTGTTTGTTCAGGTAAGCGCTTTGTGTGTGGATCTGTGCAGGGATGAGCTTTAAAAGCAAGCAGAATTTCTGACTGTGTGTTCCTCCTTGCCCCCACTTCATTTCAGGGGGATACATACATACTGAGGTGTCCAGGTCCTGGGATAGCCCGTATGCAGCCCGCTTCTTCACCCCACAAACCTTGCTGTGTGCGAACGTTGTGGGGACGAAGGATTGCAGCTATGGGACGATGCTACGGGTGGTAGAGATGCTATCTGGCTATCTCTTAAATGTGTTGTCCCTTAAGGCCCAGATACTGACCACTAAACTGTGCAAGCCACTTTGGTTCTCATAGGCAAGGCTTACGCGGCAGGCTGCGGAACCTCCACATGATGAATGTGTTGCCGGGATACCAGGCTGACCAGCTGGACAAAGGTTAGGCTTTGGGTCTGATGATACTAAGGAAGCGCTGTCGCGCTGCAGACCTAGCTTTTAGGGCTACCAAGGAAACGACCGTTGCGGCGGTCCATGTCACGTTTCTTGCTCTGGCTCTGGCTTCTTGCTTGCTTATGTTTACTTCTGTTATTTTCTTATATTTAAAGATGCGCTAATCGAAAAAAAAACAGTTTAAAGTAAACGGAGAACTTTACACATGTACAAGTGTCAGGGATTCCCCTGCCACGCCTCCCTCGGCCGCTGTCAGAGATTCACCCTGCCACGCCCCCCTCAGTAGCAGTCACGCCGCCTCGTTGTCCTTTGCCTGCCATGATCACCGACAGCTGTGGCTCGTTATGGACTAGACTATATAAACTCACGTTCTCGAGTCACAGGCTGACGGTTCTTGAAGTGTCATGCCAGCCTTCCCGCTGGTTCTGTCTCCAAGACTCTGTTTCTGCGTCGGATTACTCTTTGCCGTGGAGCTACTTTCGGTTCAGGTTTTGCTTTCCGTTGGACATTTACTTTCGTGTTGGATTACTCGTCCCGAGCGGATATTCTTTGTTTGCTTTTCTTCGCGGCTTGTGAGTGTTTCTTTTGTTGAACTGATTTGAATAAACTATGATTGAGTTGTTTCCGCTTCCGTGTCCTGTCCAGCAGCCTGACAACAAGAAACAAAGGTTTAAGATTTTATACTTCCTGTATATCTTGAATGACAGGTGTCTCGTCCAATGATCGGTAAGTTTTCCATTCACAAACTCTACCCTATCTTTTTCAGTTTGTCTGAATTGTCTTTGTGTTTTCGGATTTGTTATTTTGTTTTTGCATTTGTTATTTTGTTTTCGGGTTTGTTACATTTTTTTTTCAAATTTTAGTAATGTGTTTTGCACTTCTCGGCCACCGTAAGTCAGTGAAATAATCTACAATTGCTTACCAATTTATAACAAAAGTTTTAAAGACAAACTTAAAAAAATGGTTGGAGAGAGAACCAGGAAGGTTCACCTGGAGCTCGTTGTCACTCATGCCTCCGCGCTCTCTGGAGCTCCAGGCTTAACTACGTACACCTGGGGTTCATCATCACTCCACCCCGCTTCTACATAAGCTCCTCACTCTCACTCCCTCCCTTGTTCTTTATTGAATGTGTTAGGTGTTACGTACTGCTGTATGGTTTCACTGTTACATGCAGTACTCTATGCTGTCCGTTCCATTTGGACTCTACTATCCGGTACCAGCTGCGCTTCTCCTCCCCGCGCATCTCGGATCAGCTACACTTCTCCCCAAGCGCACCTCGGACTCTTTCTACCTAAGGACTGCCGTGTGAGTGAGTGTGC
Organism: Silurus lanzhouensis; assembly: GCA_039877035.1. Lineage (NCBI taxonomy): Eukaryota > Metazoa > Chordata > Actinopteri > Siluriformes > Siluridae > Silurus > Silurus lanzhouensis. The sequence continues at coordinate 2,075,702 of JBCEWE010000451.1, forward strand.
GTGCGTGAGTGTGTGCGCGTGCATGTGTGAGTGTGCTCGTGTGTATCTCTCCCCCTGAATCTTATCATTAAACCTGAGCGAGCTGTATTCCGGTTACTGCCTCCTGTTTCACTCGCACCCTGACACATATCTATAGAACCCATCCAGATGCAGTATACAGTGGGGAAAATAAGTATTTGACACATCAGCATTTTTATCATTAAGTGGGCTATTGACACAAAATTTCCACCAGATGTAGCCATCAAGCCAACTATTGAATTCATACAAAGAAATCAGAACATTTAAGTATACAAGTTGAGTCATAATGAATAAAGTGAAATGACATAGGGAATAAGTATTGAACACATGAAGATAACAAGGTGCAAAATGGCATAGAAAGCCAGGAGATCACCTGAAATCTGTCAGTATTGAGAGAGAAACCCTGCCCTCTGTCATTGCTAATTGATGGCCTATAAAGGCTTCTCATTACAAAGAAGGCACACAGGAAAGACTTCATGATGGGTAAAAGCAAAGAACTCTCTCAGGATCTTCGTAATCTTATCGTTGAAAAGCATTTTGATAGGATTGGTTATAGGCGCATTTCCAGAATGCTGAATGTTCCTGTGAGCACTGTGGGGGCCATTATCCGGAAATGGAAAGAGCATCAGTTCACCATAAACCGGCCATGATCAGGTGCTCCACGTAAGATCCCTGTCCGAGGAGTCTAAAGAATAATCAGGAGAGTTCGCCAAGAGCCAAGAACCATTCGGGCAGAACTTCAGGAAGACCTTGCATCAGCAGGTACTGTTGTTTCAAAGAAAACTATAAGCAATGCACTGAACCACCATGGCCTCTATGCACGCTCACCACACAAGACTCCATTGCTTAACAAAAAGCATGTTGAGGCTCGGTTAAAGTTTGCGAAAGAGCATTTGGAGAAGCCTGTGGATTATTGGGAGACTATAGTATGGTCAGATGAAAGCAAAATTGAACTTTTTGGCAGTCATTCAACACACCATGTTTGGAGAAGAAATGGCACTGCAAACCACCCCAAAAACACCATACCAACTGTTAAGTTTGAGGGTGGAAACATTTTGTGCAAATTCTACAGGAAAGAAAATGCAAGATTAACTCTTTTTAACTGTTTTGGACAACCTTTTCTCACCTCCATGTCCAGCTTCTCTTGAAAAGTCCATCTTGTAAGTGTCCTTGTAAGTGTGACCAAATCAATTTCTTCTCCTCTGTCAGCTATTGTGGAATAAGAAAAAGCTCCTAACTCTACAAAATAGACCATATAGACCAGGGGTGGGCAATTAATTTTTACAAGGGGCCACATGAGAAACCTAAATTGTGTCAGAGGGCCACACCAACGATAAAATTTTAGGGATGCACCGAAATGAAAATTCTAGGCCAAGACCAAAAAACAAAAATGAGGAACCCAAGGCCAAAACCGAAAACCGAAACACCGAAAAAAAAGATTGTCAATTATTAGAACCATTGCATTTATGGCTATGAGTGTGTACTAACCTCACTAAAATCAATGCATTACAATTCAAAGAATAAATCAATTACTAAAGTGTTTTATTTATTATTATAAATTATTGTTATTTTTTTGTTACCATTCATAGTATTGACAGACAGGCAGCAGTCAATTATTATTATCAACGGTCTGTTAAACGAAAATAATTGACCGCCGAACGTTTGAAAGCCCATTCAAGTGAATGGAACGTTCTAATCTACAGCATTAGGTAGAGCCGTGTAATAAATAATATTATATTATATTATAATAATTTTTAATTTCGGGATCCACGGGGAATGTTTCAAAGATCAACCCGTCGATCCACTGGCGACCACTGATCTAAGGCAATCAATTCCATAATTTTTGTGTTATGCCTATATATATGCCAATTGTGTTTCTGCCGTGTTGCTTCTATGATTTCTGTATTTCGGCCGAAAATTTTTGGTGGCCGAATTTTCGGTGCATCCATGTAATTTATAATTGACCGGACAGGGACGTACAAAGGGCCGGATGTGGCCTGCGGACCGTAGTTTGCCCAGGTCTGATATAGACTAATAGACCAATAGGCCATAGCAGACCCTCTTTAGGGAGGAAATCCAGGAGAAAAGACAGGTACCTAAGGGCCACTTCAGCCAGGGGATCGAAGAGGGGCTCAAATAGGGCCGCTTACACAAAGGCCTAGTCCCAGACAGGCACACTGGTTTGCGTCCTGGGCCCCAGCCTCCGGGCGCTGTGGAAAAAACGTGTCACAAGAGGGTGCGTACCCAGCGACTGCCCCCGCAGGCGGGGTAATATAACCGCAAAAGCGGACACATAAACCTTTAGGGTTGAAGGAAAAAACCCTGTGGCAAATTGTTCCTGCAGGAACTTCAGAACTGAACCAACTGGACAGTTAACTGGGTTCAACTAGTGGTGCTTACACCACATAGTGAACAGATGCCACCTCGTGGCATACGACCTCCTCTTAGAGGGAGCTCTGGAATGGAACTACCTCAGTAGAGAGACCAGCTGCTAAAAACTGTTCCCCCTCAGGGGCCACAGCCATAGCCTTCATATCTCTGGGCCGAGGTGGACCAGGGTTCTCCCCGCTTGAGAGAGGAGATCCCTCCTGGGAGGAATTTCCCAAGGAGGGCCCACGGGACACCAGGTCCGCGAACCGTTGCGTCCAGCCCCAAACAGATCCATCTGGGCTCTGTAAAACATTGCCATATCTGCTCCACCACCTTGGGGTGGAGCCTCTATTCCCCAGGCCTCGGCCTTTGCCTCGAAAGAGCGTTTGCTCTCCCCTTCATCCGTCCCGGGATATAAACTGCTCTCAGTAAGAGGCGTGTCCCCTGGGACCACAGGAGGCTCCGTTGCACCAGCTTCTATTGGGGCGAGATCGGAGACCCCCTGGTGGTTGATATACGAGACCACCGCTGTGTTGTCTGTATGGACCAACACATGGCGGCCTCTCAGGTTTAGGAGGATGTGTTTCAGACCCAGAAACACAGCCATCATCTTCAAACAGTTTATGTGCCATGAGAGGTGCGGCTTGCTCCACCGGCCTTGGGCGGAGCGGGCACTCACGACCGCTCCCCACCCCGTGAGGGATGCGTCCGTCGTTAACATTACGCAATGACATGGAGTTCCCAAGACAGGGCCCTGGGATACACATCTAAGGTTTGAAGGGCTTGCTGCGAGACCTTGATGGTACGGTGTGGACTGCACTTTGAGAAAACCCTCTGTCCTGGAACCACCAATGGAGGGGTCTCATATGGAGGAGGCCAAGTGGAATCACACTGGATGCTGCTGCCATGAGACCCAGCTCTGATAGTATTTACTGCAGGGCAAATGACAATTTATTTTAATAATTAATACGCTTGTTCTAATAAATTAATTTTAAATACATTTTTATAGTAACACATAAATAATAAAGACATGACGATAATCTGTAAAATATATATATATATATATATATATATATATATATATATATATATATATATATATATATATATATATATTAGTATATTAGGGTTGTCAAAATTAACATTCATTTTAACAGCACTAATTTTATTAACTTGTGATTAATGCAGCATGCATTTCTGTTTGACCATTTTTATAAAAAATATAAATAAAAAAACAGACCACAAGCTGTACGGGTGGGAAAACACACCTCATCCACCCTCACCCTCAGCACTGGAGCTCCCCACGGTTGTGTTCTGAGCCCCCTGCTGTACTCACTGTACACGTATGACTGTGTGGCCACTTCCAACTCCACCACCATCATCAAGTTTGCTGACGACACCGTTGTGGTGGGCCGGATCACCAACAACGATGAGACGGCCTACCTACAGGAGGTTAAAAACCTGGAGAGATGGTGCCAGGAGAACAACCTTCTCCTGAACATCAGCAAGACTAAGGAGTTGATCGTGGACTTCAGCACAAAGCGGGAGCTGTCATACCAACCGCTAAACATCTGCGGGACTCCAGTGGAAAGAGTGAACAGTTTCCGGTACTTGGGTGTTCTGTCCTGTCTTGGTCCTGTCACATCAACACCCTGGTGAAGAAGGCCCGGCAGCGTCTGTACCATCTGAGACGCTTAAGGGACTTTAAACTACCCTCTCAGGTGCTTAAGACTTTTTACACTTGCACCATTGAGAGCGTTCTGATGGGTAGCATCACTTCCTGGTTTGGGAACAGCACCATGCAGGACAGGCGAGCCCTCCAGAGGGTGGTGCGTTCAGCTAAACGTACCATCCACACCGAGCTCCCTGACCTGCAGGACATCTACGGCACGAGGTGCAGGACCAGAGCCAGGAAGATTGTGAAGGACCTCAGCCATCCCAACAATGGACTCTTTTCTCTGTTGCATTCGGGGAAACGCTTCCGCTCCCTGAAGGCGAACACAGAGAGAATGAGGAGGAGCTTCTTCCCGCAGGCCATTCGGAGTTTAAACCAGGAAACACCCAGGATCTAAAAACTGGCCCACTCTCTCCATCATCACCCTTTTTCCCCTGCACAAATCACACTTTTCGTGCTACGGCACATTATACACTGGACTTGCACAGCACAGTGCACTTCACATTTCATATTTTTTTCATATTTATTTCATATTTTTATATTCTTATTTTTATACCACACCATTCCGCACAAGGACACTTTACACCACACCTTACTGCACACGGACACTTATGGACAATCAAAAACCATGCCTAACTTGTTTACTGTTGTTACTGTTTAACTGCACACTGCTATAAACATTTTTTTGTGTATGTGTATATATATGTATATATGTATATTTATGTATATATATATATATACATACATATTTATATATCTTTATATCCTTATTTATCTGCCTTCTTTTTCTTGTTATTATAGTTTTCTTTAAATTTTGTTATTATATTTATAATTTTTAGAATTTTTATTCTCCTTTTCACCCCATTTTATTCCCTCATGCCGGACCGTCGTTAAAAGCATTTCACTGCATGTCGTACCCTGTATGTATGTGTATGTGACAAATAAAATTTGATTTGATTTGATTGATTTGAGGCAAATAAAACTGTCCATGTGGAAACATAGCAAAAGTTCTGTTTGGTGTCCTGATGATTTCCGTTATTATTATTATTATTATTATTATTATTATTATTATTATTTTTTTTTTTTTTTTTTTTTTTTTTATTGTGTGCACAATTTTAGTGTTACCAAATTGGATTCAATAGTGAAACTCAAATTGTGCACACATTTATTTTTAAGCATATTGTATACATATTTACAGAATATGTATACAGAAACATATAGTGTAATGCACAAGAAGTATACTCCATTGTTTACTAAATATTTTTCTTTTTCTTAGGTATTAGTCTCTCTCCTGGTTTAATCCTCTCCAGATGTGTTAATCCTTATTTGACCCTTTGGCACCAACGATGCTATTGATCACACAGCATTCAAAAGATTTCATCACTGAGATTTAGACCGAAACACAAAGGCCACAACCTGCTTACTCTCACTCTATTTATTTTTATCCACCGCAAAAAAGAGTGCACTTGAGCCACTGGAGTCTTCTGATTAAAAATGCGATGCTGAGTGCAAGCCAACACGAACTGGATGGTGGTGTTTGAGGGATTAGCATTGTCCTGCTTTACGGATTCATCATTCGCCTTCTTCTCTCTGCCTCCTGGGTGAGATGAATTATTAAAATTCCTCTAATGACGTGAAGTAGTCCCGGATAAATCGTGACCTTGTAAGCATTGATCTCCTTAGATGCCCAATAAACTCTCATTTGAACCCTCTTGATATGGCTAAAGCCAGGCTTATATTCAAACAGTTATTGATTGCAGGCCAATTATTCTTTGGCTTTTCATTTGACTCCGGAACATTGATTTCATGCTGCAGTCATAGAATTAATGCTGACAACTCATCTTTCTCACGGTTTTATTTTGGGTCACTTCTCAATATTTTAGGTCGCTAAATTCTTTTAAGACCTTTCTTTGCATATTGCTTCATAAGAAATTCTTTTTCAAAATGGTATTAGACAACAGAAAAAACTTTAATATTCTGCAGACAAATGCTACACACTTTCGTCTCTGTGGGCAATTGGACAAAAAAAACTGGCTGATTCTCTGATTACTTAACCTGTTTACACCCCTGCTTTTGGGACGCACGGCTTAAAATGACCTACCTAATACCTTCGTTTTTTTTATTTTTTTTATTACATTTGTAAAGATTTCAAACAAACTTCATTCACATTGTCATTATGAGATATTGTTTGTTGAATTTTAAGGAAAATAATGAATTGTATCTATTTTTTAATAAGGCTGTAACATAACAAAATGTCGACAAAAAAACTTAAGCGCTGTGAAACCTTTCCGAATGCACTGTCTGTGGATGAGTCAGTGATGTAAACATGATTAAAAACAGAGACACTACTGGTCACCTGATTATCATCTTCTTTGCTCTGCTTGTGTTTTATATGTTAGTTGTTCAGCCTGGATACATTCATATGGTAACTTAATGACTCACACACTCCAGTGCTCATGTTAATTCTCACTCTTCAGTGTTCTGTATTGTTTAAAGACTATAATCACACTCTTGATGTCATCCAAATAAGAATGGGTTCCCTTTTGAGTCTGGTTCCTCTCAAGGTTTCTTCCTCATAACATCTAAGGGAGTTTTTCCTGGTCACAGTCGCCATGGCTGCTCATCAGGGATAAATACACTTTGTTCACCTTAACTGTTAAATTCTGTAAAGCTGCTTTGAGACAATGTCTGTTGTAAAAAAAAAAAGCGCTATAGTAATAAACTTGACTTGACTTGATTTGACGTAACAACATTTTTAAATCTTTTGTATTCATATCTTAATATAATGTGAGCTCTAATTACTAACATGACCCTATTAAGTCGACGTTTTTGAAGTGGAACCGCCAAATTCTCGCTTTGTCTTAGCATTTTTTTTATCGTTTATGTCGATTTTTTTATGTCACCGAACCCTAATATCTCGAGCACAAGGAGTGGCAAAATTGCCACTTAATGTTGGTTATGTCAGGAGTCCCCTGCCACGCCCCCTTCGGCGGCGGCATTCCCCGAAGCACCCTGCTTCTTCTCCTGTGCGTGCCCCGCCCACACGGAGCTCGTCGCAGTCATGCTGATCACACACACCTGACTCTCATTTACTCACTCATCTCATCTCCTATTTAAGGCCCTCACCTCCACACACTCGCGGTCCGTTATTGTTTGTGCATGATCGTATGTGTTGGTTCATGGCGGTCTGTGTAATCGCGTATACGTATCCCGCTACGCATTCTTCTTCTCGGACTCCGCATGACCAATCAAACAAATCGCGGCAACGCTGTTGTGTAAAAAACCTCCAAAAACACGTGCATGCACATTCTCATTTATGAACGCACATCATGTACATGAAGAAATTTCAAGCACGTTAATATATTGCCGCCATTTTGCCGTTTATCGATCATCGGTTATCTCGACGCGTTTTGGCAACCCCCTAGGATATCGACATAACCGGGTTCCACTGTAGTATTAATGACAATTTTTTTCAATTAAGTACATGTAAGAGCACATATTGTACTTCTTTACTTTAACTTGAGTAAAAAAAGTATAATTAGTACTTTAACTTTTACCAGAATCTTTTAGACTTGAGTGAAGGATGTGTGTACTTTTGCCTTCTCTGCCCAAATCACATGCCAGGTCCTGTGGGAGACCATAAACTCAGAAAACACATGTAACAACTTATGCTGCAGTGACTTATGCAGAGGGGAGTTTAGGTAAATAGGGTAAAAATGCATTTAAAGAATATATCAATTATCACTAGAATTAATTATTTTGAGATGTGGGAAATCCTGGCTCTCACTAATGTGCCCATAAAACAAGAATGCCATTTTCCCAGCATTCTAGGTGGCTACAATGATGAGATTAAGGGCAGTTGATTTGGGGATTCGGGTTTGGTCTTGTGCTTGAAATAGCCTTGTTACCCAATGAATGTTTTCAGGCTGAACTAACATCATATAGAACATAAGCAGAGAAAAGATGATTGATGATCAGGTGATCAGGAATATCTCTGTTCTCCCTCTGTCTCATACACGTTAGCCAGACTTCTTGTTGCCTTCTGCCTTGCTGGTTGTTAGCTTCGTAAACTAGCCTACATCTGTGGTGCATGAAAGCCAGGAAACGATACACCAGTGGTAGGTTGAATAAGAGGAACAAATCTTGACATTTCACCAAATAGATTAAAACTAAAGTCTGGTTTAAAAATGTAAGAAGTAGAACAAACAGATATTTGTGTAAAAATGCAACGAGTGAAAGTAAATATTTGTCCGAATAATAAAGTACTGATACCAGGAAAGTCTACTTATAGACAGTAATTAAGAATTTTTACTTAATTACTTCTCACCTCTGTTTGGAAGAAATCTGAAGGTGCTCTAGAAACTGATCTTGACAGAATGCGTAGATAAATGGGTGTCCCCTTTTGTCTTTTATCCAGACAAATTGAGTGGCCAAGCAAAGTGTTTAAGTCCATTTCTGTATCCCTTCAGGGCAGTTCATCCTTTATTGGGTCAGAGAGACCATTCTAGAATGCCACAATGAGTGCCTATTGGTTCACCAGGATGCATTATGAGAAGAAGGCAAGCCGGTGGAGGCGGCGTTATGCTATGTGAAATGTTCTGTTTGGAAACCTTGGATCCTAAAATTGATGTGGATGTTACATTGGCATATACCACCTCCATAAACAGTCCTAGTATAGCCCCTTATGGCAACAGTATTTCTTAATAGCGGTAGCCAATTTTAGCAGAATGATGGATCCTTCCACACTGCAAAAACAAATAGTTAAACTAAATTACTTCTTTGTTCCTCCTAACCTCACCTAAGCAGTGAATGAAACACACTTGATTGTACTTATGAATTTAAATCCACAGGTTGAAGCAGCTATGTGTCTCTCTTTGTGTATACGTATGTGTGTAGCGGTAGCAGTAAGTGTAGAGCAGTAAGTGAAGGTGACAGGGTTTGCCTGTGATTGAAGGAAAATTCCTGCAGGCTTCCTGAAGGCGTGATGGGTTCAGAGCGCGGTTATCAGGGGAACTGCCACAACGGCAACCTCGGGCTTTTAAAAACTCACCTCGCTCCTGGTGCCATTGGTGTACATGCAAAAAGACTCAAAGACACACAAACACACACACACACACACGTGATTTGTTATTCATCACTGCCACACATCAAAAAGACAAAAAGTAATCATTCACTTTCATACATGGCTGAAACGCTATACAAACACATTTGTATTAACGACCAATCTCTGCCAGGGTGATGTTTGTAAATTTGATCTGACAATTCTTGCCAGAAAGACAGCATCCATTTACACAGATTTGCTGTTTTGGCCAACAATTTCCTCATATGTTTTATTAATTTATAGATACATATAATGTCAAACATTCATGAAACAAGCTACATAATGTTAGCACTTATGTTTAAGCAGCTTTGCTAGCCTTTTTTGTACTAATTAGCTAAATCAGGACATAATAAACTGACCAGACATAACATTATGATCATCTGCCCAATATTTTCATTTAAGGCATTCAGCAGACACTCTTTAGTCAGAACATTGCACAAAAGTGCTTTGAGTCTTTATCAATTAATAAATCAACACTGGTTCACTGAATTACACTGGATTTTTTTAACAAACCAAGCAAATAAGGAAAATACAATATTTTGTGATATTGTGTTGCTCCCTCTTTTCCTGCTAAAATATCCTGACTCATCAAGCATTCACATCATTAACTTCTTACAGGAGCTCGTCTGTTGGATCGGACCACACAGTCCAGCCTTCGCTCCCCACGTGCATCAAAGAGCCTTGGTCGCCCTTGACCCTGTCACCGGTTCACCGCTTGGACTACTTTTGATAAATACTGACCACTGCAAGACCGGGAACAGCCCAAAAGAGCTGCAGTTCTGGAGATGCTCTGACCAAGTTGTCTAGCCATCACAATTTGCCACTTGTCAAACTCGCTCAAACCCTTAATGTAACACACTCACTGGTTCCGTGCTGGAAAAAAGAAACAGGCAAAAGTTCACCAACCACCTGCTTGGTGGTTCTTTCTCTCTCTGAGGCCGGTGTCTCTCTCCTCTTTATTGGCGTCGTCGGACTGATCAGCTGCAGTTGTTTCTACCGCTCATTCTCGTTGTGTTTCCCCATTATTCCTGCTTTTAACACATCAGCATAGAGGACAAAATGTTTACTTGCATGTTTAATATATCCTACACACTAACCATGTGCCATGATGAAGAGATAATCAGTGTTATTCACATCACTGCTCATAATGTTATAAGGTCATAATGTTACGCCTGGTCGGTGTATATCAAATGGTTTATTCATTTATAGCTTCATATAATGTTTTGGAACATTTAGGAAACAAGCTTCTTACTTGTTTCAGTAACTTTGCCAACCTCTGTTTTGTAGTTATTAGCCAAAAAAAAATGCTGGAAATGATAAATAAGTGTAACATCTTCTAAATAATTTAAAAATCAGTTTATTGCAATACTTATATTAGGTGTCTGCTATACGAGGTGTAAAGCTGAGTTGCAGAAGCGTAAAGATTACCTGGAAATTATAAGTAAAAGTATACTTTTAATCTTTTAAGACTTTTTTAATCTACCACTGGTGTATCGTTTACCACTTCTTTTAATCTACCACTGGCTATAATGCATCACAGACGTAGGCTAGCTCACAAAGCTTACAACAAGCAAGGCAGAAGGCCACAAGAAGTCTGGGGTTAAGGTGGATGAGACAGAGGGAGTTAGTGATGTAAACATGACTGAGAACAGAGACATCACCCGTTCATCACAATATTTTCTCTGCTTGTGATCTATATGGTGGATGTTTAATCTGGACACATTCATTAGGGAACAAAATTTTATATAATTTTGTATTAATATATTCACTTGAGGTCCAGTTACCAGCATGACACTAAAACAGGTAATGGTAATGGCTAGTTTTTACTTTAGTACATGTCAGAACTCAAACTTCTTTACTTTAACTTAAATGAAAATGTATAGTCAGCACTTCTACTGTAACCAGAGTCTTTAAAAACATGAGTACATGAGTAGCAGAATAAATAAGCCACGGCGGATAAAGCTGACATGCAAAATGTATTTGCTAATGGTTATTGTCTGTTAAAATATAATGGAGTAAAAAGTACATACAGTAAATTGAATCATAAATAAAAAACAATAGAAAGTAAAAGTGACTTATATATTTGATACCCAGTAAAACTAGAAAGTAGGCAAAAAATTGGTTACGTACAGGAATTAATTATATTTACTCAAATACTTTACACCACTGGTGAGTTGTTACTATAGAAACAATGATGCACGAATGTCAATGAGTAAGAGGTAAAGCTGGGAATTGCTGCTGCTGTTATGGAAAATTCATCACCACCACATCAAGCATAAGACAACAACAGCATTGTGGTATAATTATTCTGTTATATCCTATGTCCATTCCTGCTTATATGTTATTGGCTTATCAGTCAATCAGTCAGAGGTAAACCTATTTCCTGTTTGTATAAGGTTAATAGTTGTGGTAGAAATTTCCTAAGTCTCTACACTGAGTGGAAAAAAAATAGCAGGTGGTGTAGAAAAGGCATGAGCATGGTCTGTCAAGGTTCTTAAAGGTCTGGTTAGCAGACATAACAGATGAGAGATGTCAGTTTCGCAGTTCAGGGGCCTGGCGTGTCCCTCGAGAGCTTCTGTAGCCTCTGGCCATTCTGCCCTTACCTTAGGCATGGTCTGCTAGAAGAAAAAAAAATGAGAGGAGAACCTGATGCTTCTAGTCATTCTGCATCCTGCATCCATCTCAAAATAATTGGCGAGGCACCTTTCCACAGCCAACGAGCGGCGCATAAAAGAGTAATAGCTTACAGCAAAACTGCACAGGTCTGACGGTTCAACTTCAGCACATAAAGTCTGTGAGGTTTTGTTTCTCTGACTACAAGGAAAAGTTTGGGAAGAAGTTCTCTTTGACCGAAAAACCAAATGATGGGCTCTGAAACTTTACTGCACATGAAGTGTGAAGAGGTTAACCTCAAAGACAGACCAGAAGAAAAAAATACAACCAACCATCCAACCAACCAAACAAACAAACAAACAAAAAACATCTTTGTAGCAAATTACTCTCTATAAAGCTAACTGATGCCAACATTTAAAATTAGATCCAAATTGATCCAGTTACTAAAAAAATTTCATTTAACCACACCCACATCTCCTATAAATTATTTACATGCAATAGCTTGTAATAAATAAATATTTTTAAACATGACCGAAATTTCATGAGTAATTGATTACTTTTCAATGACGTATATTACAATCTGAAATACGATCTGAAGAACGGTGATGAAATAACTTGATGGCAATGAAATAACATCATACATATACATCGTGTTATGAACATTATGTATAATGCAACATGTAAAACTGACTTGTATAATGAAGAGAGAAATGTGCAGATTTTTCTAATAAGCAATTATAAAAAAACATATGTAAAGCATATAAAACCATTATTGTTCTGGTGTATTTTAACATGATATGAATGCACTCATAGTAATATTTTTTTACTTGTCCTTCTGGAAAAAAACAAAAAAAACCAAAAACAAACAAAAAAACACTTCTACCTTTGCACATGGTAATTAAGCTGAAGTGTCATTTTTTTTCATTTGTTAAAATACACTATGAGGACAAAATGATTTGGACACCTGACCTTTCCAGCTAATAGTGGACACTGTTTGCACAAATTTGGAGCAACCCAATTGCAATGAAGTAGCATGAAATTTTCCCTTAACTTCAACTAAACGACCCAAACTTGTTTCAGCATAGAGCTCTGACCTCAACCCTATTAAAGACCTTTGCTGACTGCAAGCCAGACCTCCTCACCTCACCTACATCAGCACCTGATTTTACTAAAACTCTTGAGGCTGAATGAGCACAAATCTCTACAAGCACACTCATCTAGTGGAACATCTTCCCATAAGAGTGGAGGTTATTACAACAGCAAACTGGGACTAGATGTAGAATAGGATATTTAAAAACTATATAATGTAACACAAACAGTATTCTTCAAATCAAGTCTAACATTTAGGGCAGAATTACACATAAAATATAATAGTAATAAAAAATAGTATTAATTGAAGCATTTTTAATTACTTAAACATATTTAAATAAAACATATTATATAGAGATTATTAAGAGACCTTGCTTAATATTGGTTACTGGTTACATATACTGTACATTGCGCTGTTAATTAATTTTTCAGCATTTACAGCATTTAGCAGACGCCCGTGTCCAGAGTAATGTACAAAAGTGCTTTGAGTCTCTAGCAATGAATAAATCTACACTGGTAGATTACAAACTTCAAATAATTTTTTTCAAACAATTGTTTGTTTTTTAAACAAAGCAAACTTAAAAAGTGTTAGTTTAAGTGCTTCAGGAAGTGGTTGGTCTTCACCCGTTGCTTGAAGATAGCCAGCAACTGTTCAGTCATCTAGTGGAAGTTCATTCCACCACCTCGGTGCCAGAACAGAGAAGAGCCTTGAAGTATACTTACCTCTCATTCTGAGAGATGGTGGTACCAGTCGAGTAGGGCTGGAGGATCTCAGACAGCGTGGTGCAGTGCGAGTAGTAATAGGGTCTCTTAGGTAAGAGGGTGCTGGTCCATTTTTTGGGCTTGTAGACAAGCATCAGTGTTTTGAATCTGACACGTGCAGCTACCGGAAGTTGACCAAGTGCAGCAGTGTGGTGGTGTGGAAGAACTTGGGCCGGTTAAAGACAAATCGTGCAGCTGCATTTTGGATCATTTGCAGTGGACAATTAGTGTTTAGAGATTGACCTGCCAGCAGAGAGCTGCAGTAGTCCAGTCTTGAAATGACAAGAGACTAAACAAGCACCTGAACAGCCTATGTAGACAAAAATGGTCAAATCCTTTGGATGTTGTAGAAAAAAAATTGACAAGAATGAGCCACATTAGTGACATGTGGGCAGAAGGACAGTTGATTGTCCATAGTTACCCCAAGGTTGTGAGCAGTGGCTGAAGGGGAGAGCAGAAAGTTATTAAGAGTTATTCTGAGATCCTTACCTGAAGAAGAATCAGCTGGGATGCCCAGCAGTTCGGTTTTTGCTGGGGCTGAGTTTAAATTGATGAGCACTCATCCATGAAGATATGTCTGGCAAGCATGCCGAGATCCGAGCGGAAGCTGTGTTATCTGAGAGAGCATACGAGAAGATGAGTTGAGTGTTATCAACATAGCAGTGGTAAGAAAACCCATGTGAGGATATGACTTCAACAAGAGAGTGGGTATGGAGGGAGAAAAAGAAGACAACAAGTACTGAGCCTTGTGGGACACCAGTGGAAAGTCTGCATGAGGCAGATGTGGACACCCTCCATGTTACCTTGAGCGAACGTCCAGGTAGAAAGAAGATGTTACATGCTTTTATTCAGGTGTTAATTGCTTCATTCACATTACTTACTTTTTATTTAATCAGATTTACATTGTTATTTTTTAAACCAATGTGGCAAATGTCAGATAGGAAATCTTGCCCATAAATTTTTTGTGATAGATAGAAGATATGTGGTGTGGCCATCTTGATATTGATAAAGTAGAAAGCAAAATGAGCACAAAACTCTGAAATCTCTTGAGGTTACTTTAATTTTATTCTCAAACCATTACAAACAACGCGTTAGTTACTAGTCCAACAAACTCTGTTTTTCTTCCCCCTTGCCAGTTGAACAAAAAATTTGGCTATTTATAAGGGAGGCTCCTCCCCTCAAATTTAAACGGACCAATGACAATACCTTTAGCCTAAACTTCATGCAAGTGAAGACTAGATGATTTTTATCTTACATACATTGTCATTAGCATTATCTTTTACAAGCTCTATTTTCAACCAGAAAGCTGATGAGCATGTTAAAAGACATGCATCCAAGATAACATTCAAATAGCATTAGCAATGAATGAACTGGATTTCGGGCGGCCTCTCCTACTAGGAAGCTCCAGAGGAATAAGTAAAACAAAGAGAATCATTATTAAACAAACCATTATTTTGTCTTACCTTTTCTTATTTATAAAAAAAGGCCCCAAAACAAACAAACACCAGTCACCGTGGAATGTAAACCTTCCGTGTGACTGAAAAAGGTAAAGAAGAAGACAATGAACAAAGTTAAAAAAAAAATTTATTTATACAGTGCCCTCCACAATTATTGGCACCCCTGTTTAAGATGTGGTCGTAGACTTCTAAAAATTCTCCTTTTTTTTAAAACAACATAGAACCCAAATGTAAAAAAAGAGAAAAATCCAACCTTTTATTTAAGTACATTACTTTGGTGGTAAAAAAATCACACATTTAGAAAAAAAAAAAAAACTTGAAATCATGTGTGCCACAATTATTGGCACCCCTGATGTTAATACTTTGTACAATCTCCTTTTGCCAACAAGACAGCACTTAATCTCCTCCTATAACATTTCACAAGATTGGAGAACACAGAGAGAGGGATTTTTGACCATTCTTCTTTGCACAATCTTTCTAGATCATCCAGTGTCCGGGGTCCTCTCTTATGCACTCCTCTCTTTAGCTCGCCCCACAGGTTTTCGATTGGGTTGAGGTCTGGGGACTGAGATGGCCATGGGAGGACCTTGAGTTTGTGACTGCTGAACCACTTTTGTGTAGATTTTGCCACATGTTTTGGATCATTATCCTGCTGAAAGACCCAATGACGACCCATCTTCAGCTTTCTGGCAGAGGCCATCAGGTTTTTATTTAAAATATCCTGGTACTTCAAAGCGTTCATAATGCCATGCACCCTAACAAGGTTCCCAGGGCCTTTGGAAGAGAAACAGGCCCACAGCATCACAGATCCTCCACCATACTTCACGGTGGGCATGAGGTGCTTTTCGGCATACTCATCTTTTGTTTTACGCCAGACCCACTTAGAGTGTTTTATTGCCAAAAAGCTCAATCTTAGTTTCATCTGACCAAAGCACACGATCCCATTTGAAGTCCCAGTACCGCTTAGCAAACTCCAGACGTTTATGTTTGTGAGTGTTAGTGAGAAAAGGCTTTTTCCTTGCATGCCTCCCAAACAGCTTGTTGGCATGTAGAGAGCGTCTGATGGTTGTTTTGGAGACTCTGTGACCCCAAGATGCCACTCTTTGATGCAATTCTGTGACGGTGAGCTTGGGAAATTTTTTTACTTCTCTTACCATCCTCCTCACTGTGCGTTGTGGCAAGATAAACTTGGGACCTCTTCCAGCCTTGTTTGTCACTGTTCCAGTTGTTTTAAACTTCGTAATGATTCCTCTGACTGTAGATACCGGCAAGTTAAGGCGAGTGGCTATTTTCTTGTAGCCATTGCCTGACTTATGAAGGTCGACACACATCTGCCTTACTTGAATGGTGTGTTCTCTTGTCTTTGCCATGTTGACAAATGGGTAAGAGAATTAGGCCTCTGTATCACGTCATATTTATACCCCAGGGAAACAGGAAATCATGAATTACTAATTAAAAGTCCCTAGATACCCTGACCAACCTTAGCAACTACAGAAAAATATATATAAAAAAAAAACAATTAAATTTTTCAGAGGAATTGTTAGGGGTGCCAATAATTGTGGGACACATGATTTCAAGTTATTTTTTTTTCTAAATGTATGATTTTTTTTTACCACCAAAGTAATGTACTTAAATGAAAGGTTGGATTTTTCTCTTTTTTTGCATTTGGGTTCTATGTTGTTTTAAAAAAAAGGAGAATTTTTAGAAGTCCACGACCACATTTTAAACAGGGGTGCCAATAATTGTGAAGGGCACTGTATATATATATATATATATATATATATATATATATATATATATATATATATATATATATATATATAAGCAGGAGAGATTTTGGCCCACTCCTCCACACAGATCTTCTCTAGATCAGTCAGGTTGTCGCTGAGAAACACAGAGTTTGAGCTCCCTCCAAAGATTCTCTATTGGGTTTAGGTCTGGAGACTGGCTAGGCCACGACAGAACCTTGATATGCTTCTTACAGAGCCACTCCTTGGTTATCCTGGCTGTGTGCTTCGGGTCATTGTCATGTTGGAAGACCCAGCCTCGACCCATCTTCAATACTCTAACTGAGGGAAGGAGGTTGTTCCCCAAAATCTCGCAATACATGGCCCCGGTCATCCTCTCCTTAATACAGTGCAGTCGCCCTGTCCCATGTGCAGAAAAACACCCCCAAAGCATGATGCTACCACCCCCATGCTTCACAGTAGGGATGGTGTTCTTAGGATGGTACTCATCATTCTTCTTCCTCCAAACACGTTTAGTGGAATTATGACCCAAAGGTTCTATTTTGGTCTCATCTGACCACATGACTTTCTCCCATGACTCCTCTGGATCATCCAAATGGTCATTGGCAAACTTAAGACATGCCTGGACATGTGCTGGTTTAAGCAGGGGAACCTTCCGTGGCATGCATGATTTCAAACCATGACATCTTAGTGTATTACCAACAGTAACCTTGGAAACGGTGGTCCCAGCTCTTTTCAGGTCATTGACCAGCTCCTTCTGTGTAGTTCTGGGCTGATCTCTCACCTTCCTTAGGATCATTGCGACCCCACGAGGTAAGATCTTGCATTGAGCCCCAGTCCGAGGAAGATTGACAGTCATGTTTAGCTTCTTCCATTTTCTAATGATTGCTCCAACAGTGGACCTGTTTTCACCGAGCTGCTTGGCAATTTCCCTGTAGCCCTTTCCAGCCTTGTGGAGGTGTACAATTTTGTCTCTAGTGTCTTTGGACAGCTCTTTGGTCTTGGCCATGTTAGTAGTTGGATTCTTACTGATTGTATGGGGTGGACAGGTGTCTTTATGCAGCTAACGACCTCAAACAGGTGCATCTAATTTAGGATAATAAATGTAGTGGAGGTGGACATTTTAAAGGCAGACTAACAGGTCTTTGAGGGTCAGAATTCTAGCTGATAGACAGGTGTTCAAATACTTATTTGCAGCTGTATCATACAAATAAATAGTTAAAAAATCATACATTGTGATTTCTGGATTTTTTTTTTTAGATTATGTCTCTCACAGTGGACATGCACCTACGATGACAATTTCAGACCCCTCCATGATTTCTAAGTGGGAGAACTTGCAAAATAGCAGGGTGTTCAAATACTTATTTTCCTCACTGTATATATATATATATATATATATATATATATATATATATATATATATATATATATATATAATAAATAAATATATATATATATATACTTGACATTTTAGACACACACACACACACACACACACACACACACACACACACACACACACACACACACACACACACACAGATATATATAGAATCGAGTAGCCTTTATTTGTCACATGTACATTACAGCACAGTGAAATCAGCGTCAGACATCATACAGTGCCCGTTACGTACAAAAGGTTAAGGGCCTTGCTTAAGGGCCAAAAAGTGACAACTTTACGATAGTGGGGCTTAAACCCCTGACCTTCTGATCACTGAGCTACCACCTCCCCTATATATATATATATACACTGTATATATGTGTGTGTGTATATATGTAAATAACTGTACAACTCAATTGCACACTTTTTTTCTGTTCTAAATGTACCCAAAAAAAAACCTGATGTTATAAATATTTAAATTTCACTTAAAATCTCTTTATTTTGTAATTTTTTTTAATATTTATTTAATTATTTTTATTTTACACTCTGGAAATTATCATTGTAATATTAATTTCTTTTGAGATGTCATGTTTCTATAGTTATATGTACATTTTTTTGTAATTGTTTAAATTGTTAAATATGGTACGTGGCTTCTTTATGAATTATAGTCCGGTCCTGGTTGTCTTGCCTCATTTTTCTATGGATTAAAGAAAGGATGTCCTGAATAAATTTGTGTTGCGTTCCAGGTTTTAATTTCGCCTCGTTTTATATTTATTTATACTGATCTTTGTGAAATATGATGTATCACATTTTAGATTCACATTCTGATGTTATATTATATAAATCAATTTATAGAACTTCACCAGGAGACTGAGAGAGAGAGTGAAAAAAAGAGAGAGAGAGAGAGAGAGAGAGAGAGAGAGAGAGAGAGAGAGAAAGAGAGCGAGAGAGAGTTCAATTTGATACTCGCTGTACTATTTAAAGATGTTTTTTGTGCTGCAATGCTTTTGGGAAACTCGACCGTGAACGTGGTTTAAACTCTATACGAACTTTAATGCTGAAGTATTGACTAATTGAACACCAGAAAGAAAAACTGTGATTATATTTTTTCTAACAAACTTGCAGTCTGATACTTTGGCCATTGTCTTTGACAGTGTGTCCTCTGTCTAATCACTCACTCCTACTTACATTTACAATTCCCTCTTTCTTTCTCTTTCTTACTCTCCTTCTCTTAGCTTCTTTTCTCCCCCACCGTTCATCTCTCAGCACTAATCTGGAAGAATAAAGGGTCTGCTCTCCTGCACAGCTCCAGCAAGACAATACCACTGGGCTTTGCACTACCTGTTAGCCTATAGATGTGAAGGAAACACTGAAATTAAGCAGAGGAGAAGGAGAAAGAAAGAAAAAAAAATCATTATTCTGTGAATGAGACGTCTCAACCTTGATCAGAGGCCGAATCAAAGCCCTATCTACCAAGCTACTTAAACATTCACTTTTAAAGTGGCTGATTGTGCCGTGGCTCGGTCTGCCTTCGCTCTCTCTTTCCTGTCTCCAGGTCCCGCCGTGTCTCTGCTGAGCGCTCGCACTTTCCTTCATTACAATCCTCCTGGCGGGGGCCGACGCTGAGAAATGAGCAAAAGATGTAAATTTGAGGCTGGAAAAGGAAAAAGGAAAAGGTTCAAAAACGTTTTTTTTTTTTTTTCTACTTTCTAAACTCCAGAGAGAAGCATGGAACAAGAAATGTTAGGAGACAGTGGGCATGTAGATGAAAAAACAGAGCTGGTGTTTTATGGATATGTCTCTCTCACAATTCTGAATGAAAAAGAAGGAAAATAGAGCTGTTAATGACCAATAAGCTTATCTATCTATCTATCTATCTATCTATCTATCTATCTATCTATCTATCTATCTATCTATCTATCTATCTATCTATCTAATTAAAAACAGAAAGTACTGTTCAAAACTATGCATTAATTCATCTTTCCCATAATATAGATACTATAGATAGATAGATAGATAGATAGATAGATAGATAGATAGATAGATAGATAGATAGATAGAAAATGTATTTATAAAATGTATATTTTATTTATTTATTTATTTATTTATTTATTCATGTTTTTTATTTATTAATTACAGTTATACAAGTAAAGATTTTTCCAGATAATTTTCCAATGTGTGTGTGTGTGTGTGTGTGTGTGTTAGTGTGTGAGAGTTGCTAAAGAAATCTATCTATCTATCTATCTATCTATCTATCTATCTATCTATCTATCTATCTATCTATCTATCTATCTATCTATCTATCTATCTATCTATCTATCTATCTATCTATCTATCTATTTATCATAATTGGTTTAGTGTAGGATTATGAATAGTTAATTAAGGATTAAGGACAAATCCTTTTCATGCTTGATGAGAACTTGAGTGACTGATGATTAAATGAATGACAGCATACAATCTGCTCATCACTCTTTGTGAGTAATGAGGTACAACAGTCTACAACATGAGCTTAAATTTAAATAATCAATTTAATGGCAGAAACTTTTTTTAAATAGTTAAACACAAAAGCAATAGCAGGGTTGTGTGTGATTAGTGTTTAGTAACAGAGTAGAAATTACACTTTTATAGCTTCAGTCACTAAGTGTGCGTGCATGTGCGTGCGTGCGTGTGTGTGTGTGTGTGTGTGTGTGTGTGTGTGTGTGTGTGTGTGTGTGTGTGTTATTGACGCAGACCTTATTCAGAATAAATCTGCATATTGCCTTCACCCACACTAAATTACACTGAATTCACATTTCCAACAACCTTTGAAACCTTTCCCGGACTCGCTGAGATATGAAAATTAATGCACAAAAAAAAAAAAAAAAAAAAAAAGACAAGATGGTTAAGCTGAGTCCAAAAGTTGTGATTGAATTTCAATAGTGTAGATGGTCATAATGATCAAGAAACATAGAGAAACAGTTAATGGGGATTTACAGTCAGAATTCGGAGCAGAAAGTTACCTAAAATGGATAAAATAATTTGCTTTTCATTGTGTGTTTGATGATAATAAGGAATGCATTGACATACAATTTGCTTTATGGTTATATAGTTACTGAATAAGGTTCTGTCTACTGTATAGTGTTCATAGCATATTGTGTAGGTTTGTGTATGTTATATTTTAGGCATTGTATATAGTAATGTATAGAGTAAAGTGTTGTGTACTTTTTATATATTGTGTATTTTCGACTGAATAGTTGTGTGAAAGTGTATAGTGTATTGTATATTTTATAATGTTGGGTATAGTCTATTGTATAGGCATGTTTTTGGGTTGTACAGTGGTGTTTATAGTCTATTGTGTAGGTTTGTGTATTTTTTTTAATATATTGCTGTGTAAAGTTGATTGAATAGGTGTGTATAGCGTAAAGTGTATTGTATAATGTGGGATATAGTCAGTTGTATAGTCTCATGCATTGTGTTGTGTATAATTTGTTGTAGTATATTGTATGATGCTGTATATAGCATAATATATATTATTGTGTATAGAATAATGTAAAGTGTTGTGTGTAAAATAATGTATAGTGTGTATAGTATGTGATAGTAATTTATAGTGTTGTGTATAGTGTGTATAGTATAATATGTATGATGTTGTGTATGGTATAATGAATAATGTTATAGTATATTGCATAGTGTTGTGTGTAGAATATTGTATAGTGTTGTGTGTAGAATATTGTATAGTGTTGTGTGTAGAATATTGTATAGTGTTGTGTGTAGAATATTGTATAGTGTTGTGTATAGTATAATGTATTGTGTTGTGTGTAGAATAATGTATACTGTTGTGTTTAGAATATTGTATTAGTGTTGTGTGTAGTATAATGTATTGTGTAGTGTGTAGAATAATGTATATTGTTGTGTGTAGAATAATGTAGTGTTGTGTATAGTATAATGTATAGTGTTGTGTGTAGAATAATGTATAGTGCTGTGTGTAGAATAATGTATAGTGTTGTGTGTAGAATATTGTATAGTGTTGTGTGTAGAATATTGTATAGTGTTGTGTGTAGAATATTGTATAGTGTTGTGTGTAGAATATTGTATAGTGTTGTGTGTAGAATATTGTATAGTGTTGTGTATAGTATAATGTATTGTGTTGTGTGTAGAATAATGTATAGTGTTGTGTTTAGAATATTGTATTGTGTTGTGTGTAGAATAATGTATAGTGTTGTGTGTAGAATATTGTATAGTGTTGTGTATAGTATAATGTATTGTGTTGTGTGTAGAATAATGTATAGTGCTGTGTGTAGAATAATGTATAGTGTTGTGTGTAGAATATTGTATATTGTTGTGTATAGTACAATGTATAGTGTTGTGTGTAGAATAATGTATAATGTTGTGTATAGTATAATGTATAGTGTTGTGTGTAGAATATGTATAATGTTGTGTATAGTATAATGTATAGTGTTGTGTGTAAAATATTGTATAGTGCTGTGTGTAGAATATTGTATAGTGTTGTGTATAGTACAATGTATAGTGTTGTGTGTAGAATAATGTATAATGTTGTGTATAGTATAATGTATAGTGTTGTGTGTAGAATAATGTATAATGTTGTGTATAGTATAATGTATAGTGTTGTGTGTAGAATAATGTATAATGTTGTGTATAGTATAATGTATAGTGTTGTTTGTAAAATATTGTATAGTGCTGTGTATAGTATAATGTATAGTGTTGTGTGTAGAATAATGTATAATGTTGTGTATAGTATAATGTATAGTGTTGTGTGTAGAATAATGTATAATGTTGTGTATAGTATAATGTATAGTGTTGTGTGTAGAATAATGTATAATGTTGTGTATAGTATAATGTATAGTGTTGTGTGTAGAATAATGTATAATGTTGTGTATAGTATAATGTATAGTGTTGTTTGTAAAATATTGTATAGTGCTGTGTATAGTATAATGTATAGTGTTGTGTGTAGAATAATGTATAATGTTGTGTATAGTATAATGTATAGTGTTGTGTGTAGAATAATGTATAATGTTGTGTATAGTATAATGTATAGTGTTGTGTGTAAAATATTGTATAGTGCTGTGTGTAGAATATTGTATAGTGTTGTGTGTGGATTAATGTATAGTGTTGTGTGTAGAATAATGTATAGTGTTGTGTGTAGAATAATGTATAATGTTGTGTATAGTATAATGTATAGTGTTGTGTGTAGAATAATGTATAATGTTGTGTATAGTATAATGTATAGTGTTGTGTGTAGAATAATGTATAATGTTGTGTATTGTATAATGTATAGTGTTGTGTGTAGAATAATGTATAATGTTGTGTATAGTATAATGTATAGTGTTGTGTGTAGAATAATGTATAATGTTGTGTATTGTATAATGTATAGTGTTGTGTGTAGAATAATGTATAATGTTGTGTATAGTATAATGTATAGTGTTGTGTGTAGAATAATGTATAATGTTGTGTATTGTATAATGTATAGTGTTGTGTGTAGAATAATGTATAATGTTGTGTATAGTATAATGTATAGTGTTGTGTGTAGAATAATGTATAATGTTGTGTATAGTATAATGTATAGTGTTGTGTGTAAATTATTGTATAGTGCTGTGTGTAGAATATTGTATAGTGTTGTGTGTGGATTAATGTATAGTGTTGTGTGTAGAATAATGTATAGTGTTGTGTACAGTGTGGCATGTAATAGTAATGTATAGTGTTGGTTATAGGTCGACTATAAAGTGCACATTATATATTGTATAGTGTTATGGTGTATACTATAATGTCTGACTGTTTGCTTCTGTTTCATGTTTAATGCACAGCGTTTTGGACAAACTAAATTTACTAATGGTATAAACTGTAAAAAACATCCAGCTTGTACTGGATTCGTCTAAAGATGAGCAGTTTTTAAAAAAATTATAATAATTGTTATATTACCATTATTTCCATTTCCACTCATAGAAAATTATACTCTCTCAAAGGTTCTTGAGACATTCTTGCTTCTGAAAAAATAGTCCTGGTTTTTGTGTTTTTTTATTTTTTTAGTTTAAAGCTGCTGGATGAATTTTTTTCTAAGCACGTGCATGGGAAATTAGCATGCAGTATCTGATAAGAATTGTACACTCCAATACAAGAGAAATTTCTAAATCACAGTTTGGACTCCGGTTGAGAGCGAGAACTGTGCGGAATATCCGGTTTGACTTTGTGAAGAATAATTACCCATTCCAGAGACACGTTATACACAAAGTAATGGTGTAATTGAATTAAAAGCGCAAGACTCTCAGCATCGTCGGTGTAAGTGCTGCAGGGACGCCAGTAATGAGCTAAAAATGGCTTTGTGTTTCACCCCCATGGGGAATTTGGCTGTGATGAATAATTACTGCTTTAATTGTTGAATGTTAATTATACACAGTGTTATTATCTCAAATTAGATCTTAATTTGTGTCGGATTACAATTCAGTGTGAAATGGGCCTGTTTTAAGATCATTCAGCATATCTGGATTTATGGAGTCATCAGAGCAGTTTTTTTAATGTTGCATTTTTCTTAATGTTGCATTTTTCTTAGTATAAATAAGTTGATCAAGGTCACTGACATCTAATGAGATCATCATCCCGGGTTGCCAGTTTTAATTCTTTTAAGCCCAAGGCTAAGAAAATCTACTTCACCAACACTGAATTGGATCAACTTTCAATATATCTATCTGCATGGACACACTATTCTAGACTCATAACTGAAATTTCAGCTGTTTAGTTTGTTTTATTCCACAGCATTATTGAATTCTTGATTGGTCAGAAAGTGTTTTTCAATGGTTTCAATAGTAAGAACAGGCATAAGTTTATGGCCACTGATCAGGCATAACATTATGACCACCTGCCTTATATTGTGTTAATCCCCTTTTACTACCAAAACAGCACTGACCCATCTAATATTTACAGCATTAACGTCTTCAGCAGTTTGAGTTACAGGAGCTCATCTGTTGGATTGGACCGCACGGTCCAACCTTCGCTTCACCACATGCATCATGACCCTGTCTCTGGTTTACCACCGTTCCTTCCTTGGACCACCTTTGATAGATACTGACCACTGCAGAACGGGAACAGCCCACAAGAGCTGCAGTTTTGGAGATGCTTTGATCCAGTCGTCTAGCCGCCACGATTTGATGCTGGCCAAACTCGCTCAAATCCACATGCTTGCACATTTTTCCTGCTTCTAAAGCATTAACTTTGAGGACAAAATGTTCACTTTCTGCCTAATATATCCTACACACTAACAGGTGCTATGATGAACAGATAATCAGTGCTCTTCAATCACCAGTCATGATTTTATAATGTTATACCTGATCGGTGTATAATGAACAGATTAACATGATATAGTGAAGTTTTCTGTGAGGATTTGTTTTTTTATTATAAAAGTCTCCATTATTGGTGCTTCCGGGTTTTTTTCCGGGGTTTGAATACAGAATTATTATTAAATTCAGTATAAAAAAAACTAGCGAGGCTGCTACATGTTGGATGTTTCCCAGTGTAGCTACAACTGGATAAAAATTCCATGTGTCCATACTTTAATATACAAAGCGTAAATATATTGCTGTAGTATAAATAGAATAAAACACATTGAATGGCTAATAACAACTGACTATTTTTTCTCTATAACAGAAAGGCCTTAAGTAAAAGTCCTTACACATATCTATACTTCAGAGCTCGGTTTAAAAACCAACACAGTGTGTAAGACAAAGGTTGAGTTGTTGCTCTCTAATGATGCCCCCATGAGCTGTAATTTTCTTTTTTTTAGTCCATATCAAGCTGTCTTTTCTGTTATATTTAATCTTCGGCAGTCCACTCAGCCTATGCGATTGATCTTATACCCTCACACAGACACACTCACACTGCGCACACGGTGTGCGAGACTGACCGACATCTTCACATTTACACAACTACACTCACGCTACGCCACTAGCCTGATAGATAAGTAATGCCCTCTGGCTAGACAATCCTTGCACCCACGTCTTCTCTGTTTCCATCCTTACAGCATGATTGCAGGAAATTAGCAGATCTTTCGTACAGAAAGCTCTCTACCAGTGAGGAGGTTCAGAAAGTGCCGGGTAAAGGCGAAGGCTTCAGTAATTGCCGCCTGCCCTGGGAGAAGGCATCAAGGCCGCAGAGCTGAACATCCCCTAATTATTGAGGAGCACGCTACCAAGGCGGGATGCTAATCAGTCTCCCAGAGACCAGGGCCTCTGTGTGGTTAGCGCAGATTTACGCTCTTCCCCTCCCTCTCTCTATCCCCTCACTTCCACTTTTATTAAGGAAGATATTTCATATGGAAAAAGAGGAAAAAAAGGCATCTCCAGACAACTGTTAAAGCGCAAAGGTTCGGGCTTGAAAGAGAAGAGTGAGAACATTCCGTGGCTATTCCACGGAGATCTCGGAGAAAAAAAAAAACAGAGTGGAAGAATGTGAAACAAAACATCAAAGAGACATAAAGGAAGAAAAAAATACAGAGAAAATCCTGTTA
>JBCEWE010000451.1:2104906-2182406 GCA_039877035.1 Silurus lanzhouensis
CATGACTTTTATTTATCAATTTGCCACAATCATAAATGAGCTAAATTCGGTCAATTTGAAAAATCACTGTGGTATAAAAGTTAAAGTTTTAGATGTCGTTCTTCCACAAAAAAAACAAAAAGATTGTTAGCCCACAATATCAAGGCACACAATTGTATAGAATGTTTCCATAAATGACCATTTATAACTGCAATATCAAGTGTGAACATGTCTTGACATCCCAAGAAACATTTATGTAATTAGAAAATGAAAACAAATTAACTGTTTACATAAAGAAGAATAAATACAGTATATATAAATGTGGTTCTTTTCCAAACTATTGCACAAACTTGGAAGCACACTTGTCACTTGTCTTTGGATGCAGTAGAACATAAAAGTTTTCTTTCACCTGAACTAGGAGACCCAAACCTGATCCAGCATGATTGATTTCCCCCTGTGCACAAAGTCAGCTCCATGAAGATATGCTTTACATGGTTTGGAGTGGAAGATCTTCTGCTATAGAGCTCTCAAACTATTGAACACCTTTGGGATGAATTTGAACACTGACTGCATCCCAGATCTCCTCAACTCGCCTACATCAATCCCTGACTTTACTAAAAATCTAGTGGAAAATCTTCCCAGAAGAGTGAAGGTAAGAGCAAATGGGGACTAAATGTTGAATGGGATGTCCAAAAAGTTAATATGAACCTTATGGTCAAGTGTCCACAAACATGTTTTGTCCATGTTGTATATTGTATATAGATTCTATAGTACAGTTGCATCATATTATCATATATTACTTTTCATAAGTAACTAAACAGTAACTAAGCAGTTTGGAGAATTAGTAGTGTTTTAATTAAGAATTATTGTATTTCCACTAATAAATAACTACTAATTAATTAAGTATATTTGTAGCAGTTGCTAGTATAAATTTTAATTAATTACTACTGATTCATTTTTTTTATCTCATTCATTAATATGGAAAAGCATTACTTTCCTCCTGAAGATCTACTACCTAACATACAGCAGTCGATTACCCCAGTGTTAAAAAAAAAACCAAGGGTTTGGATGGTGTTTGTTTTAAAGCAAATTAGAAAGCTGGGATTTCCTTGTCAATTAAAAAAAAATGAAAGAATAGATGAATTAATATTGTAAATAAATACATTAAACATTTCTGTAACTAATAATGAATCCGCATTCGTGACAAATTTAATAACACTTATATTCTTGACAATGATATTTCTTATTTATACTATTGAGCAGCTGAGGGTTAACAGCCTTGTTTAAGAGCCCAGCAGTGGCAGCTTGTTGGTGCTGGGAATTAAACTTAGCTTTCCGAGCAGACGTTTAAAGTCTTGCTCACAAAGCTACCAATTCCAAGCTAATGGCAAATGAAAAGAAAATCCTACAGGAAGTGCTATTATGTGTTTCAACCCAGCCAGAAAAATCAGTGTTGCTTAAACTGCTAAAAAAAACAAAAACCTACAGCACTGAATAGTCCGTTCATCCGATTACAGCCCACGCATCGATCCTTGTGAGTGTTGAGCAAAGCTGACAGAGGCAATAAACGCACTGGACACATTACGTATCAACTCTCTTGAATATTTCTTCAGGAATAAATGTTTTCCCATCGATTTTCTTATTTGTTTAACAAACCGTCCGCACAAAGCGCTCCGTTGACAGAATATTAAGAGCAAACCCAAACCCATTTGACTCGAAAAAATAAACCGACAGCAAGCGCTATTAGATTAGCATCTCCCAACAACCCAAAAACGACGATCGAATAAAAGAAACGAACAAGACGCACTGCTAAACGAATTTTCACCCCGGTTGCAGGCAGGACACACTCCGACTGATGTACGCCTGTAAAATCGTTACTACTGAAATTAACCAGATGTTGAAGAAACGATATTTATTATCTCGAGATCAAATCCTCCAGAGCCGATCGCACCCCTGTCCTCCTCTCCTCCCTCCCACCTCTTCTGTGACACACACTTGTCTAAATAGTCATTTATTTGAGCAACTTAAAGGCCGCATTTAAAATACATGAAAGTCCACGAACCATGTTTAATGTATAAAGTTAAATAAGTGCTTATTAAAGTATTCCAGATAAAATGAGAGGTTAAAACATGTGGAGGAATTTTTTTTTTTTTTTTCACAGAGGGTCATTTGCAGAGCCTTTTATACCCCTATTATTTTATTCATTGAGTCTCACATGAAATATCTTTCACATCACATTTTCCTCTTACACTGGCCATCTAGGAGGAGCCCGAAAAGCCTGCCTTCTGAGTGTTAATAATGTCTGCACCACCAAATTATAATTACACTTTAGCACATCTGTCATAAGGAGCAACCGATCGTACATTTAAGGTATTGGCAGGCGTAATTTCATTTTTAAACTTTTAAAGAAGAAGCAAAAAAGTGGAGAAATTATTATCTTCTCTTTTATTAGATTAAAAGTAATTAGAAGTTATATTCAGCCACTTTTCAAAAAATAATGATAAATGTTATTTACTTCATCAGTTCTTATAAAAAAAAAAATGGTAAATTTGTTATAAAATTAAGTAATCAGCATTTTATATTATACACAAGGTTTGTAGGCACCTTACCATTAGATTGGTACTGTACCATTCCTCATTTAGTCCAAATTTCCTGGTATAACTAAACTTTTGACTAGATTTTGTAGTGTACTTGTGGAGATTTGTGTTCGTTCTGTCACAAGGGTGTTGGTAAAGTCAGGTACTGATGTAGGTGAGATGTGTAATCCTGGGGTGCAGTCAGTATTCACATTAGTCCTAAAGGTGTTGGAGGTCTATAAAAGGCCACTCAAGATCTTCCACTTCAACCAATGTAAAGCAAATCTTTGTGCACAGGGCCCTTTTATGCTGTAAAAGTTTTTAGTCTTATAGTTTAAGTGAAGGGAATTATATTCTACCAAATCCAGAGCTATTCTATACAATACCTTTATCTTTGTAGTAAAAGCTTGTGAAAGGACCACATACGGCTGGAAAAGTCAGGTGTCCCAATACTTTTGTTCATATTCACAGCATTAGTCAATTGTCAGCCATAAACCAAAATGAAAACTAAAGTATTAGTAAATAACATAATGAAAAAAAATGTATAAAAACATGAATTGAACTTAAAAATGATGACAGTTAACTAAACTCTTGAGTCTGTTGGTGTAAATATTGGCACCCATTATTCAGCTTTATTTACACATTTTGCAAGTTAACCATCAAAAACGAGCAACAATACTGTTTAAGGATCGAATCCTTAAACCCATCCTTAACGTCTACAGTGTTAAACTGGATAGACCCATTAGGTGGTTGGTCTTTGTACTCCCAGGTTTAATAAAACATCCATATTCATGAGCAGTGACATTCACAGATTGCATACAGCCTTTTTTTAAACAAAAAGGTCTACATAATCCAGGACTCTTTCAAAAGAAACCAAACTTTCAAAAGTTTTTGAAAATATATTTAAATGTGTATTTAATGGAACTTTCTCAATGTCCGTATTCTTTTAATATATTTTTACTAAATATGTTTAAACTCGATTTTCTCAAAGTTTTGCTATTATTATTATGCTATTGGTAACTGAAATAAGAACAATATTCAATAATCTGAGCAATATTTAAAGCACGTCAAAACATCTCCAGGATCTAACAAAGTGCAATGAACTACACTGTGAAGCATCAAAAGGTCATCACAGTTGCCACGGTTTCTGAAAGTTGTTTCTACTTTGATGAACTTGATTGGAGGCGAAGAAAAAAACAAAAAAAAACAAACGAAACTTGAACTTTTTAAACTTTAAATAAATTTGAGTTGATACTTTCCTGAAGCAGACTTCGCAGCTGTACTTTGACTTTTAGCTCTATTTTTATTTAGACAAATAAATGTTGCACTTTTTTATCTGATAAAGCATTCGGACCACGTTCTGATTATCTGTAATAATTGTGTGGTCTCTTCTCAGTCTTTTCACAACCCAAAATATTCCATCAATCTCTCATTGATTCGCTTTCTTTCTTCGGCATGTGTTTTGGCATGTGTCACACGTGATTCATAATTTATAGCTCTCTTTTTTGTAATGTGAATAGTCTAGATGCACACAAATCAGGACCTTCAGCCTTTTGCAGGGCAGAAATAGAATCCCAAACTACTTTTTTTTCCCTGTGTGGGAAGCAAATTGGCACAGGAGCGATCCGGCTTGCGAGGTACGCAGGATGAGGAGCCACGTTAGCAGAGGAAATGACAAAGTTCCACATGAGACAAACACAATTTGGTGATCATGAATAATTGAGAGACATGGGAGGGGTTTGAGAGGAGAAGACACTTTCCAGTCGTAAATCCTCAATGCTGTTTTGACATTCTAAGTAACTAAGTTGGACAGATTGGACACAATATGTGCTGAATGCTAGCTGCTTTATTTGACCAGATAATGTATTGCAATGTGAGTGTAATAGAGGAGCAAGTGTTTGTGCTTTTTGGTGATTTACATAAGGTGTGCATTTTTGGAATTTGTTCGAAGATGCACCATGAACCCGCAAGGAAACCAGTGATATATTGCCTTCGTGGCTGTATTTTATCATTGTCTTGTCTGAATACTTGATTCTGATTGGACAGCTGCTCTAATGCACAGGTAATTTCAGTCCATTTCATCAGCGTTCGAAATAAACGCCTACATTTCCTAATGAACTTACTGAGATAAATAGATCGTTTTGCTTGTTGTTTAAATTATATGTGGAATACGGTGATTTTACGGCTTGAGGCCTGAGATTAATTTGCCAAAATCGAGAAGACAACGTTCAAAAATTAAATATGATGAAATGCGGCACAATGAATTAACACAGTTTTATTATTAGTAGGGACACAACACAAATAACACATACACACATACACACACACACACACACACACACACAATCTTTTCCCTTTCTTACTCTGAAAATCAATCTAAAATTTTAGATCTAATGACCCATATATAAAATATCTAACAAAAATGTATTTTGTGTATAAAATGTATTTGTATCCATTCAGTCAGTTTTGCACTGTAAACATGTTCATTAAAATTGTATAAGAAACACCGAGACCAAAATGTATATGAATTCTTGTCTCTGATTGGAAAGTAGTTCTGGCTGCAACATGAATGATAGATTAATATTAATGCTCTGACTGCAAAGCGATATAGTTTGTATGGTGGACGCTGCATAATCGTAAACTTTTTAAACCAAATTTTATGTTTAGATGTAAAATGAAGCATTGATTTTCAGATAATGGCAACTTTCTGCGTTTTAATTACTTTAATAATTAAAAAAAACCACTATATTTCGGAGTAATATATTGAGTAATTACTAATAAGGCTTCGATTTCTCTGGCTGATGATTTTCCCGATGTTCTTGAGACACACAAGTGCAACACAAGATATATTGTAGCTCACATTAATTCGATTAAGTACAATATATCCATACAAATGAATTGAAGATTGACTGTAAATTCACTTCTGTTTGCTTAAATAGAAGTTTATTGGATATTTAAATTGGAAAAAAAAAATCCCACATATGTAAATGTTAATGCTGCCTGTCTACAATGGAAATAAATCAGGGACTTTACTGTATCTTATCTATGATAAAAGGCTGAGGAAAGTCCAGTTTCAACCATCGAACCTCAACACATTCTCCAGAGAGACTATGATGAGTCTCCTGAGCAGCTGCATCACTGCATGGTTTGAGAGCTGCACTTCTCGGATGTCTCGCAAGACTCTATAGTGAATAGTCAGGAGATCATCAGATCATGGAATCTTTCTTCTCTTCATCATGGACATTTACATCACATGCCAGCTGATTACTCACACACACCTTCACACACACTTTTCACCCAGACTGATCCATTTGACTCCTTGATGAAAACACACACACACACACACACACACACACACACACACACACACACACACACACACACACACACAATGGATTAATAACTGCTGTTCAACCTCCAAATGTTCACATGTAAAGTTATTATTATATAGTTACATGAACAATTTATTTGCACTGAAACATTTACTGTACTGGTCTTGTGTATTTATTTATTTTTGCACTAAATGTTATTCGTGCCTGTGCACTTTATATAAAGTTCTAGTAAGTTTTGAGTTGTAATTTCGTGTAACAATTGCGTCCTGGAGGAAGACTGACATTTCACAATTCCCTGATTACTGTATAAACTGTATGATGTCTGAATTGACAATCAAAGCCACTTGACACTTGGCTAAACTAAACTAAACCTGCATTCTCTTCTCCTTTTATTCAATATCAGAGGAGGTTTGTTTGCAGAGAGGATAAACATTGAATCTCCGAACAAAAAGCTTTATACCAAAAAGAAATTCAAGCTATTATACAAAAATATAATTTATTATATATGATGTATAACTTGCTTTTTGAATAGTTTATTATCAGAGATTAAATAAAAATAATTACCAAATTTTATAATGGCTTTCATGACACGTTGAAGGAATAAAACACTAGTGGCGATCATTATCCCCCTCTGAGAACATGAGGTTCTGCTAGAATGAATCTAGATGGCAGTAAAGCGATGTATCATAGACATGAGTAAGAAGGTTCTGCTCATCGCTCTGACCATCGTGGAAACTTCAGAGCAGCTTGTGTCCATCATGGAAATACAAAATTACTCAGCATACATGCAATCCAAGGAGAGAGAAGACTGAATTTGATTGACAGCTAATTAAATAATTTCAGTGACTTTAAAGCACAATCCAATCTCTCATCGTTTCATCAGACTCTTTGCTCACTTCCATGTTTTTTTAGTCCAATCTCAACGACAGTAAAAAACATAGAAATACACATCACTTAATAGGATGAACAACTTTCTGACAAAGCCAGATATAGCAAATAATCTGATCTAAAAACTATTTTCAATATAATATTTTTGTATTTGTTGTTTATATCGTCATTATTACAATATCTAATGCACGTACACAAAATCATTGTTTATTGAAATATTTTGTGATGATCTCAGGGATTTTTCGATCGAGTGCAGCATTAGAGAACTTAAACACTCAGAACAGAGGTGATTAATGCATTTTACTTTGAATTGGTTTGATCACTACATTTATTTATTTATATATATATATATATAATTTTTTTTTTTTAATTTATTTGCCACCCCTAACATCTTTTATGAGAAAACATTATATCATATAAAATATCCTATAATTAAAATACACAATATATATATTTTAAAATATAAATTTATTATGTAACAATTATAAATCTACAGTGCATGAACACTTTGGTCAAATAAAGTTTGTGTGTTTATTAATATACAATAAACAGATCTGTTCATCACATCATGTTCAGTGTCTCATGAAATATTAAATTTTATTTTATTTTATTTTATTTTATTTTGTTTAATTTAATTTAATTTAATTTAATTTTGTTTAGTTTAGTTTAGTTTAGTTTAGTTTAATTTAATTTAATTTAATTTAATTTAATTTAATTTAATTTAATTTAATTTAGTTTAGTTTAGTTTAGTTTAGTTTAGTTTAGTTTAGTTTAATTTAATTTAATTTAATTTAATTTAGTTTTGTTTAGTTTAGTTTAGTTTAGTTTAATTTAATTTAATTTAATTTAATTTAATTTAATTTAATTTATTTAGTTTAGTTTAGTTTAGTTTAGTTTAGTTTAGTTTAGTTTAGTTTAGTTTTGTTTTGTTTTGTTTCGTTTCATTTCGTTTAATTTAATTTAATTTCATTTCATTTCATTTAAATTTTTTTAATTTTATTTAGTTTAGTTTAGTTTTATTTCATTTCATTTCATTTCGTTTCGTTTCGTTTTGTTAAATTAAATTAAATTAAATTAAATTAAATTAAATTAAATTAAATTGAATTTAATTGAATTTAATTGAATTGTATTTAATTTTATTTAATTTTATTTTTAGTTGTAGGATGTCCTTTTGACCAATAGGTGTCAATGTTAACCATCTAACCATCAGCACTGTCTCGATCTCATACACGCCTCACGCACATTGACTTCACTTTAGTTTTACTCTTATTACTCACATATCACAATATACAGATATAATAATGCAATAATATTTGTTACAGAGCTTCAGTAGATGTGCAACATTTTTCTTTCCCTCTACAGTCACTGCTCTATGATGTCACTTTCTCTCATGGGTTAATGTGTCCTGTTTTCTCTGCTTGATCATCTAATGTTATGTGTAATCATGTC
Source organism: Silurus lanzhouensis (assembly GCA_039877035.1). Taxonomy (NCBI): domain Eukaryota; kingdom Metazoa; phylum Chordata; class Actinopteri; order Siluriformes; family Siluridae; genus Silurus; species Silurus lanzhouensis. The sequence continues at coordinate 2,113,131 of JBCEWE010000451.1, forward strand.
AGTATTACTGTGCAGTACATGTGAAAAAAAGTGTACTTTTGGTTTAAAAACAAATTCCTTGTATGCTCAGATATACAGATTTTGATATACATTCTTGTTATTCCACATGATGGAGTGGTTTAATTATGAATCTATTGCATGTTACACATATAAACCCATAATCTCATAAAAAATCTAATCTAATCCCATGATACATGACTAATCTTACATTAACAGAGTAGATCTTAGCTACGTCATTAATGAATCTTTGGTCATCGTGTTTTTAGGCGTCTTTATTAAGTGTTTAAACTCTGGATACAATGCACAAGTTTTGGTACTGACTAATTAACAAAACAAGGGATTAATTTATTCTATATTAAACGTCATTGTTTCTATTTTAACAGCTTAAACAGATTTTCTACGGGTACAATTGTTTAGTAGGAAATGTTTACGTCGGATTTTTCAAAGGAGACTGCAGTGTCAGCATTTTGTAACAGTCCCGAGTTAAATTGGAATCCTTGATTTATTTTCTAACACAAAAATGTGTGCTTTCGGAAATCTTTTTTGAACAAGAAAGAGGAAAAGGAGACTGGTGAGGGAACGACTGTTTATAACTGCTGTAACAAGTGTGAACTTGTGTCTTGAAACGTATTGTTGCTAATTGGAAAATGAAACAAATTCTTTACATGAAGAAAAAGGAGAATGAGAAAAAGAAGAAGAAGAAGAAGAGCACACGACACAATGGCTAGATGTTTTCCAATGTAATCATTAGTCATTTCCATATACACAGTAATGCAATATATTAACCCATCATACACTATATGGACAAAAGTATTAGGACACCTGACTTTTCCAGCCATATGTGTTTTTTGCTCAAACTGTTACACAAACTTGGAGGTACACAATTATCTTTACATTTTCCTTTCACTTGATCTATAAGATCCAAACCTGATCCAGCGTGATGATGCCCCTGTGCACAAAGACAAGCTCTATTAAGATATGCTTCACATGGGCTGGAGTGGAAGATCTCCTGCAATAGAGCTCTGATCTCAACCCTTTTTAAACATCTTTGGAATGAATGTGATTGCTGACTGCACCCCAGGTCTCCTCACCTCACCTACATCAGTATCTGACTTTACTGACTGGCTGAATGATCACAAATATTCACAAACACACTCCATAGTATAGTGGAACATCTTCCCAGAAGAGTGGAGGATATTATAAGAGCATATGGGGACTAATTGTGGATTGGCATTTTGAAAAAGCAAATATGGAAATAGCTTATGGTCAGTGGTCCACACTTTTGCTGATAAAGTGTATGTGCTTAAAAATATACGTAAAGAAAAATTATTATAATAGATTAACTTATTAGGGATGCTGTTGTGTATACATTTCAGAAAAGGATGTGACCTTTTTTTAGTACTTTAGGATTCATGGCACTTTTCACAGGCTAGGTGTAATTCTCTCTCTCTCTCTCTCTCTCTCTCTCTCTCTCTCTCTCTCTCTCTCTCTCTCTCTCTGGCAGTTAGGTAGGAAGAACTCAGCGAGACAGTCAGTGAGACAACCAGTGGGTCCTGAATCTCTGAGGATGAAAGAGTCAGTGTGAGGACTCGTCTCAATCCGGGGCCCTCCAGGAGGCGAGCGTCACGGTGCGATGAGAGAGCTGTCGGGGGGCTCGGTGATGTGAGCTCCATTTAAACGTGTGCTTCAGGAGGAGAACGCAGCTCACACAGCCACCACGCTTTCGCCTTTGGAGACAAAAGGCATGCAAATATTTGCCTGCTGCACTCGGGGGCCAGAGAAGCATATTCAAAATGTCAAGGCGCTTATTTCGTGGAGCAGACGCTCACCTGCTCACCCCCGAACTGCAGGAGGACGTCTTTCTGTCTTTCTTTCCACAATGGATTTCATTCACAGTCCACACAATCTCATCTTCAGTGCAAGTGCATGAGCTTTTTATTATTTACACGATTTAGTAACGGTTATGGAACAATCACAAAATTAATAAGTGGGAAATATGGATGAAGAACAAGTAGCACTGTTTCATAACCTAGGTCATACCTTGTGTTACATGTTCTCACCATGTTCCTGTAGGTTCCTCAGGGTTATCTTTTCCCACCTCACAAAAACATGCTCAAAGGCAGATTGGATTTAGTTATGAATATGTGAGCGAATGAGTGTGTGAGTGTGGCTGTACACTGTGATGGACTGCTATCTCACACATCTCTATCATCAGCATCACACTCACTGTGATTCAGATTCACTGCATACCTGATCCAGATAAGAAATAAAGACATTTAAAGATGCATTTCCTCATATTCTGGCCAGAGAACTGTCAATACACTTGATAATAATTGAATAATTATGTGATAATTCAAAAAAATTGGATTTCTATTAGAATTTTGCACATGAAAAGGAATAATGTACAAAATATTAAAATAATGTGCAAAGAATTTAATGTAAAAATAAACAAGTGTATGGAAAAGAATTGTCAAAAAATAAATAAATAGTGTTAAAAAATGGATATACACATATATTATATATAAAATAATATATATATAATATATATAAATACATTATAAATAAAATATATAAATTAATGTCACAGTTACCTGTTAAAATATATAATGTGAACAAAATTATATCATTACAATATCTATAATTTTGTACACATTAAAAATTAATGGACAATGTGTAAAAATTTAATAGAAATAAGAAGAAATGCCTCTGAAAAGAAAATTTATCTCCAAGGAAAAACTTGAAAAATCTCTGAAACACGGCATGTGAATGTTGTGTAAATGTTCTAACGCATTTGTATTTAATAAAGTGTCATGTACTAAGTGAGACTCTGAATCTAAATCATTAATAAATTTATATATATATATGTTGGGTTTTTTCCAATAAAATAAAATTGTAAATTAAAAACAAAAAATATATAATAAAATATCAATAAATTCTAAAAAATATTTAATTGCTAACCTTCAATATTTAATACAATAAAATATTTTAAGTATATTTTAAATATATTACTTTATGTTGAATCATTATTTCTAGAAAAGCAGATCAACAAACAAACAAATAAATAAATAAAAGCTACACACTCTTCCCATGACTCCTATCTTATCATTTTCGACTTTTCATACAAATGACGTGATATCATATTGAATGTTTTAACCACTTCTGTGTATTTAATATAAATCATATTGAATCATAGACTAAAGAATTTCAATTACGATTGTATAAATGTCTTTCATTTCATATGTAAGAATTCAATGAATGAAATTAGTGAATATTAACACAGATGAATGAAAGTCTTCCTTCTCTTACTATCTTTTCCTTCCTCCTTTTGCTCTACCTCTTCTTCTCTTCTGTACTGTGATCAGGGCTTGAGCTGAAGCGGCGCTCCTGGGGAGACTGCAGGGCTTCGGTCAGCCATATGGCAGAAACTCCTGCTCCTCACTCTCCATCATCAGCCTGGAGGAGGCCTGACAAGAGGCTGGAGCTGACCCTGGGCTTCTTGACCGAGAGGGCTGAACACACACACACACCACACACACACACACACACACACACACACACACACACACACACACACACACACTGAGCCACTTGATGAATCTCCACTCCAATAAAGATTACACAAGTTAGTTTACTAGTTTATTTAAAGTTGATGTATACACACTGAAATAGTTCAGATCAGAATTCAGGCATCCTGGAAAATGCCGCACGACAGTTTTGATATAATATGTTCCAAATATTAATACACAGAAAAATTGTGGCCCAGCACTTGAGCACCATATTAAATATATACCATTTACTGTATGACATTTTGGCACAAGTGGACTTACTGTTCCGACATTGACATTTTCATAAAACAGCACATTGTTTAGTGTTTTTACTGTTGTTCTTCCCCAAACTGGTTCTTCTTTACCACAGACTTGGAGGCACACAGTTGTATAGCACATCCTGTGGCATTAAATTTTCCTTTCATTGAACTAGGAGACCCAAACCTGTTCCAGCATGATGATGCCCCTGTGCCCAAAGCCAGCTCCATTAAGATCTGCTTTACATGTGCTGGAGTGGAAGATCTCCTGCTATAGAGCTCTGACCTCAACCCTACTGAACATATATGGGTTGTATGTGAATGCTGACTGCACCCCAGTTCTCCTCACCTTACCTACATCAGTACCTGACTTTATCAATGACTTTTTGGCTGAATGAGCACAAATATCCACAAGCACACTCCAAACATTTAGTGGAACATCTTCCCAGAAGAGTGGAGGTTATTATATCAGCAAATTAGGACTAAATGTAAAACGGGATGTTCAGAAAGCACATATCAATCTTCTACTCAGGTGTCCACAAACTTTTTTTTTTTGTTTTTGTTTTTCTTTTATTATTAAGTACAAAGTGCAGAAAGAAAAGAAAAAAATAAATACAGATCAAGTCTAATATATATATGATCTTGACTTTTTCAGTCTCCATTTTCTAGTTAAAAAAAAAAAGTTCAAGCTAAATTTCGAATCCTATTATAATACAGTAATATATAATATGCGTGTCTTTTTCTCTTTTCAACAAGAACTCTAAAAACTTGGTGTAAAACTTATCTGAGGTACATTTGCAGCTTCCTTTCTGACTGTAACAGACCACTGACATTGGAGACTCCTTCCATAAATGCTAAAATAAACATCACCATATACGCATGTAGTTGAACTTAAAGTCCCTTTACTATAGAAATGATAAAATATAAAAATGAGATCATTGGTACAAACCTGTGCTCTGAATTCCTGCCTGTCTGATTTCCGGTTATAAAAGAAAAATCACCATCGGATTCTGTCCAAATAGAGAATTGATTGTTTTATATATCATGCAAACATCTTATAGCATTCCCATTCATAGCTTTCGATCAAATGTATGCATGGTTCAGTAATAAATTCGCAAATGTATATATATATAACTCTTGACAAATTGTTGTTGCATATGCAACAATGCAATAAATATATAGTATTTCAGGAAACATCCAAGAGGAGCCCACACAGGAGCCCGGAGCCCACACATGAGTATTTTTCTATTTGAGTACACAGTGTTTTATTCCTTATTTATTTAATAATCTTAATGATCCATCACTAAAGAGAGAATGATCTCAGTAGAGAAACGAAAATATCCACACGGGAAAAAAAGCCCCAAAGCAGTGTGGAGAAAAAAAAAAGATCTTTATCTTCTCGTGTTTCCCTTTTTTTTTTTTGCATTGCATTACTGCAGCTTAGGGCGAAATCATGGTCATTTCCTGACCAGCACAGAAGCGTATGAATTTCTGTGACACTCATCTAATCAACCATAACAATTAGCAATCGAGGGTGGTGTGTGTTCATTATGGAATTGAAATGGAATTAGAGAACACTTGTAGAAGAGCCCGAGAGCTTTTCCCTAGTGTGTGTGTGTGTGTGTGTGTGTGTGTGTGTGTGTGTGTGTGTGTGTGTGTGTGTGAGAGAAGAAAAGCAAGTTCGTTGTAATTCATTGTGAAGATGAAGACGCCGGAGAGAGCGCATTCCCAAAGGAGTGGGATCCTTGATAGAAAAGTTTTCAGCTCACCCACCCTCCAAGCTCCTTCTTTCTTTCCTCCTGACTCTTCGAACACCGGCTTGTCATTTCGGCTTTGTTTGGCTTCTGTGAAACGTCTGAAGGACTTGATCCGTGCATTAGATAGACGAAGACATGTTAGCGTCTGATCCTCTTTCGGTCTCCGTCTTTAATCGGGAGCGACGACTCTCTCTGCCTCGCAATTTATAATGCATGCTCTCACACACACACACACACACACACACCGCCACAGGTGGCGGCCCTTTTCTGATAATAACCGTGATAAAAAAGGCATGTCGGGAAGGTGAAAAATATATAGCACCGGCACAACTAGAACCCTGATTGTGAACTTTCTGACACAAAAATATGAGGCGACCCGAGCTAATTAATCTTGCGTGTTTACGCCGTTCATTACAGGCTTGACAGTTATTTCTCTTTATCTGAGAAAAGAATCCTTTCATGATGGATTACTAGGCAGAGCGTGTGACATTCCCTGACTACAGAGGTGTCCCGTACGAGGGCCGAAAAAGCCCAGATGAACCCAGCGACACAGGCGTCTTGAAGATATGAGCTATTCAAATGAGACGCCAAGGAACTTTACTATTGCCGGCTTCCTTATGATAATGTTCTCATTTGAATATAAAAGAATCGTTCTTTTCTCTCTCTTTTTTTTTTTTCTCCCCCACCATTTTCTTTCTTTCCGCAGATCAAAAAACGGAAGCAGGTCAAATTGGCATTCGGCTCACTCAGGAAGCGAACACGAGGCGAGATTTAACAGGCAGTTGTTCTTTGTTTGACATTCCAGTGGCGTTCAAATAGGAACGCTGAAAGCGACCGACATGTAGGTTAAATACGAGGGACAGCGCAAAGGAAATATTATCAGACGTCTGATCAGTGTTTATGGCAGTGTTTCGGTGTGTGTTCACCCAGCAAAAATATTCAATTCCTCAACCTTTTTATATATATACTGTAGTTAAGCCGTTTGGGGTTAAACTTTGATAAAAAAAAATAATAATTTGTGTCCGTACTGTAAAAATTTTTTTTTCCAACTCATGTTAATCAGACAGATTTCCCAGTTTAGTTCGTAGTTTGAGGATTCATAATACTCCGGTGTCTGAGGGTTTCCTCCCGGTTTCTTCAAAGTCCTTACACCTCTCAGGTTGCTGAATTTGAAAACAATAAATAACAACTAGATGTGAATGCATTTATATTTATTCCATTTGACAGAAACCATTATCCCAACTACTGAGCAGGACCCAAATCATGACCTTTCAATGTCTTCACCACTGAGCTACCATGGATGTAGGTGTGTATCATAATCCAGGATATATGAGTTAGTATCAAAAAGTTTTGAGACTGATGGTGCTAATCAGAGCAAACATTAAGTTCTGCGTGAAACATGATGACGAGAGATCAGGAAGAACTTTGACGAGTTCAACCCGAGAAATTGTCAAAACCATTCAGCAACTTGTGCGTGATGATCTTCGTAGAACAATCCACATGATCTCACTTCCAGATTTGGCTCCTGCCGACTTTGCTCTCTTCCTGAAGATGAAGCTCAAAGGTTGCCATTTTTACACCATTGCAGAGATCCAGTGCGATTTGTAAAAGTTGCTTGACACGCTTGGAGAAAAGACTTCCAGGACACATTCCAGAAAGTGTCAGAAACGCTGGGACTATTTTGAATAGATAAATAAAGTAATTTCTTTTAACAGAGCTGGTCTCAAAGCTTTTTAATACTACCATGTATTCCTACACAAATGTTCATGGGATAAGCAAGATCCAGGAAAAAGGGTTTAATGGAGCTTAATGAATTTCCTTGTTCTTTTTTTTTTTTATTGAAATTTTTCACATTTCTGATTTTTTTCCAGTCTAAATTTTCCAATTCCATTCAAGCTACATTATGAATCTATTTAAAAGTCACTTGCAATATAAAAGTTGGATTCATCAAATAGATTTAGATGTCGAACTCCATCATTTGTGGAATTTACATTTACATTTATGTAATGTAAATGTCATACAGTATGACATTTGGCAGATGCCCATATGCAGAGCGAATTACTGCACATTTGTTTTATTTATACAGCTGAGCAGTTAAGGGTTATGGAGTGTTCTTCAAGGGGCCACCAACTAAATTTCCTCGAGTTAGACCCTCAACCTTTAAATGCATGAGTTTGATATTTTTTCTACTTCATTTAATCTCATACAAATCAACAGTATGCAAATGAACTCAGAACATAATTTTTATAGAGGTTCTTTTTTGCAATCATTAACAATAAAATTCAACAAGAGATAAATGGTTCCTCTTGGGTTCTTTAAATGAAGGTCAAAGGTTAAAGTTTGAGGTAAAAGTTTTTTAAAGGAATTAACTGTTCAATAATTTGAAATCTTAGAACTTGAATGAAAACAAAGTTCTTTAATAGTTTTTTAAGGATTTATCGGATAATTTGAGGTGTTTGAATAGGGAGCTGCTTAGAGTTTTGTCATAGAAACTTTAAGGGTTTCCTTAAGGAACAATTTAGAAAGGTTAACGTTCTTGGAAGTGAAGCAGACGAACTCGATTTAAATAGGATATTTTACTAGAATGCACATGCTACATACTTTTGTTAGGATTTCAATCATAATTATGTGGGGAAAAAAATTAGTCAGACTGTAGGCAAAGTATGGATGAATAATTCAACATGTAGCACTGAAGAATTAATATATTCCAGTTAATTACACATTTACACCAGGTCAGTATTGTACACATGATTTTTCTCTTTGACCTTTGTCTAGAAGTCTTGCCTTAATTACAGCTCCTTCATTATTGCTTTGAAAATTTCAAATTCGTTCACCAAAGACCTCATTTTCATTGAAAATCCGATTCCTTACATATAAATAAGTCATTCGATGAGAAAAAGTACAGGTACATAGATGATCGAATATGAATCCATATTAAACCGTATTAATTATTTCGTTCTGTTGAGAAAGACAAGATTTCGATCTCAAAGGCAATGGAAGCATGAGGCGTTTTTTTTTTTTTTTTTCCAAAATAAGTATGGCAGCATGGATATAACTTATGTAGCATGTAGGGCATGTAATTCTGAGCTGTGCTCTGTGAAGCTGGTAAAAGTCAGGAGAGGTCAGCGAGCTGCAGCGTTGCCGCAGTGCCTGTGTTCTCAGCTCAGCTACTGAAGCTCTTTAGTGAGAGCTGAAATGAAGGGCTTGTCACGCCTTTGACAGGCGAGTGACGCCTCGGGCAGATCCCACAGCCACAGCCGAAATGTGCTTCCAGTGGCACAGACACCTTCCTAACGAGACGGCGCTCTATAATTACTCGTGCCACATCCAAAGCGAGGTGTCAGGGGAGCACAAAGTTTCTTCTTGAAGGAGACTTCAGTTCTGTAATCTTAACCGTGCTGGCTTGCAGGGATATTTGGCGCAGATGTACCGCTAAAAGCTACACAGGCTAGCCAGGCTACAATGGTCAAATGTGTGCTGGTTAGAAACATCTGTAAAAAATTTTGCCTCAAACCAGTCTTACAGTTGTAAAAGGTTATATTTCTGACTGGGTATAGAAATATACATTATATATATATATAAACTAAAAACAGTAACAGTAACCGACAGTTATAAAAATGCAAACACAATTATTAGTCAAATGACCATATACATATATAGTATAAGTGTGTGTGTGTGTGTGTGTGTGTGTGTGTGTGTGTGTGTGTGTGTAATACAGATATGCAGGGAATACCAATGACCTGAATAATAATAAATGAGAGAAAAAAGAACAGTCAGAGTTTAAAACACTCAGCCAGTAACTTTGTTTATTTATTCACATCTCACTTTGGCTGCTGTCATGCTAGCTATCATGCTAGCACTGAATAAGAAGACTTTGTGTAGGGTGACAAAAACATGCTGAACACTCCCATAAACATAAACAGATCATAAAACATGTAGAATTGTTACTATGGTGATGATTATTTTAAGGAGATTCAAATCTGAGGTAATGTATAAGCAGTTCAGAATATATACAAAGATATTTTTTGTTGTTTGTTTTATTAATTTCAAGAGAGAAAGAGAAAGCAGAGAAGATGGTGACAAAAAGATCAATTGATATAAATCGGTTTGTTTAGGGCTCATTTTTGTACAAAAATCCTTTGATAAATCATAAATTTAAAACCATTTGGTGCTGCGGAAGATGGCCTCGACCTGAACAGCCTAAATGAGATGATGAGACTACTGTGGATGCTTCTATTTAGGAACTATGAAGTTGGATTTGTAATACACATGAATGTACACAACAATGTCTTAGAACTGTAATAGCCATGAACAGTTTTTTGCATTCAAATGTATATCAGTGAACAGTTGATAACCTCAACAATGATGGAATTGATGTCACCCAGATGAGCTTGAGGTTTTGAGTCTGGTTCCTCCCAAGGTTTTTTGGTTCTCAAGGTTTCTGGTTCACTCTTTTAGGATCAATTTATGTTGTTAAAAGTGGTCTAAAAATCAGATTAAATGTAAGTAAAAAGAACATTTTAATAGAATTCTTATGAGCAGATTCTTCAAGACTATCAAATTGCTCAACATGTAAAGCTGGAAAAAATGCCAGAGCAGCCTGGAAGCTCCTTTTCCTCACATACTCATGCTTCCATAACAAAAATGTAGGTGAAGAAACGGCTGGAAAAATATATTAGAGCTACATAAAGCTGTAAGTACAAAAGTCAAAGAATTGAAATCTTGCAACAGTTCTTTCATGGCCTGGTAAACCAACCTCATTAATTTTTCCAATTATTATTCCTTCGTTTTCGGTTCTCTGTCTAGCAGGGCAAAGCCGCAGAACGAATGAAGGGAAAATAATTAGCTACTCCCAATATTACCAAGGTGGTGCACAGGCCCGGGTCGAGGCGAGCATCCTGCCGATTCTGACATTTTAAATTACCTGAACAATACCTGGAGCAATCTCTGGACCTAATTAACTTCCCATCGCGAGCAAACGTACACATCACTTAAAAAGATAGATACGAGATGACAAAACGCATGTGCCTTTCCCCCACCCCCCCTCCTGCCAAAGAGAAGTTCTAGCTCATATGCAAGAGCCGATCTTCAGTTGCTCGGCGTGTATTATATTATAGGGAAGGGGGGACTTTCCATCGAGTAATCAATGCGCCATCGGAACGAGTTCATTTTAATGCACTCAATCTTGCCTTTAATGTTTATGGCTTACGGGTGTAGCGAGCGTCGGCGATGCAGGAATGTTATATGGCTTCGGTTTCGGCCCATTTCATCAAATATTCATGCGCTTAAAAAACGGGCATCCAAATAGAGGGGAAGGAGAATTGCATTCACTCTGTCTGGATTTCTCTCTCTCTTTCTTTCTCTCTCTTTTTCTGTCTGTCTCGCTCTTATGCTAGCTTTCCGTGTTTACACTTGAACATGAGTGGCCTCCGCTTTTGTCTCTGTTCCTGAGATTGAGATGGCTCTAGCAAAAATGGTTTGTGGCAGAAACACACACATCTTCGGGTGCTCCAAGCGGCAACGGCCTAAACGGCACGCTGAAAGGAAATGATGTAAAAAAGTGAAATTTGAAACACACACACACACATACACACAAAGCAGTACATTCTCGATCTGTTCTTTCATGTCAGCCTAGTAACTCTGTCTCTGTCTTTCTCTTGACAAAAAAACAAAAAACAAAAGAAGCAGCACATTAAGTCTGTCACGGGCGTCCTCATATTTCACTCGAGCTGTTTGATTGCAGCACCCGCAGTTATATTAATTTTGCAGCTGGCCTCTTTAAGCCCCTTTTTTGCAAAGGCAGTGTGTTTAAATGTCTAAATTCTTAACGCCGCTTTCATTTGTCCTTTTAAAGCAACATTTTTGAAAACTCAGAGCCCTTAGATATAAACACAGTGGCCCAGATATGGCGTTAAGACGCGACATTATGATGTTACACATGACTCTGGGGTGTCTCTATGAAGCCCGGGCATAAATATTAATCATCTTAGCTCAATTATGAAGTGATTCAGTGTTTAGTCAAGTATACTTGTCTTAGTTTGAACCATGCTTTCTCAAAAATAAAAAAGGGCCACTAGAACTGATACGATAAGATGAACATGAGAAGAAAAAAAGAAAGACCTTCCAAAAACTAGTGTCAGCATTTACACACACAGAGAAAGTTCCTTTTATTCAGAGTCAGGTGCTTATTCAGATAACACAAATCATCTGAGTCTAGTCTATGCTTCCAAGGTTGCCAGATTTTTGTTGAGTAGAAGTTTCGTAGCAGTTTATTTTTTTTCTTAGTAATAGGTCTATGTAGATCTATACTTGATTTTTCTTCGTTTTTTTTTCTTGTTCTTCTTCATCTTCTCCATCCCGCTGCTCCCATTAGCAATCACCACAGGGGAACATCCATCTCCATACCACTCTGTCCTTTATATCTGCCTCTTTCAAACCAACCACCTGCATGTCTTTTCTCACCACATTCATAAACCTTCTCCTTGGCCTTTCTCTTTTTTCCTGTTGCCTGGCGGCTCCATCCTCAGCCTTCTTCTACCCCATTTCCCTCCTCTGCACATGCCTTGTCTCCAAAACAACCTGCCTGCTTGGTATCGCTAATAAACTTATTTCTGTTATCGATGGCCCTCCAGATGAAAATTGCAGCATCTTCAAATCTGCCAGCTCCAGATAATTTTTTCTATGCCACTGTCTCTAAACCATACAATATAGCAGGTCTCACCACCGTCTTATAAACTTTCCCTTTCACTCTTGCAGATTCACCTTCATCCATATTTGTCCATGCCCATGTTGATTAGAGTATTAAAAACTTGAAAAGTATTAATTCAAGATACATTAAGAACAGATCTGTATATAAATATTTATTTATTTATACACAAACACACACACACACACACACACACACACACACACACACACACACACATGCAATTACTTAATGCAGGGGGCATCAAATTCGCCCCTCATTTGCAACGGCCCTCTGAACAATCTCCAGAATAATACTGGCAGTCACTGCAGACCATGTAATTCTTTGTTCCAGACTGACTTTCCTCTGATTAAGGAAAGGAAAAATTATGTGGCCCTCACAGAAAGAAAAGTTTGGGGACCCCTGGCTTAATGAGATACTCAATCGGAAAGTGTGTATGTGGGAATGCTGCTTTAAGTTGTCGAATTTCCCAAATAATTCAAATTTTTCTGTTCAATCAGAACAGTTTAGATGTAATGCTTTGTATTTCATCATCTCAGCCTCGACATGGTGTTCAATGCCTTCACAACTCCCCAGTCTCAAATTTCAGATGTAATAATATTGCCTGGATTCATTGAACCACTGGCGTTCTTTCACAGGGATCATCTGCCAGTGGGCACAAAATGCTGATGATAGAACTTCCTGGCTAGTACAGATGTCTTTTTTTTCTTCTTTATAACAGTGTTCATTGAATGATCTGTTCCTGAAAGCACTGGGTCCCACTGGTAAACAGGTAAATAACAAAAGGGATGATTTTATGAATTTGATGTCCCTGGGAAAGTACTGACTCATATTTCAGCATGGACATCTAATATGTCAATTATATGTTATAATTTAATTCAAGTTGATTCAAGAAGCTTCTATTGTCACATTTTATACACAAATGAGACAACTTTCCTCCAGAACCCTGGTGCTACATTTAACAACATAAAGCTACATAACAGAAAACACAGAGCTAAGGACTAGTACGTGTCCTCGCCACATAAAGTGCATCGTGTGAAACCTGGTGCAAACAGTGTTAGACAGTGCAAAGACAACACAAGTCAGTGTAGGACAAATACACAAAACAAAAAATATCCAAAACACAAAATTCATTCCGTGTTCACAAAAACCCCCAGCTTAACAAAAGCTATAGTTTATCATTTTCAAACAAAAAAGACAAACTACACTTCTGGTGCGTTGGTGTAAATATTGCATCTACTGCTTGACTTCACCTGCAGCCCACAGAGAGTTTGAATCTTTCCAGTAGTGTGAAGTGAGAAATGTGATGTGTTGTACTGAGAAGCGGCTTTCTGACACCCAAGCTGAAGACATCTGGGTGGAGTTGAGCTTTGCACATATACAGGGTGTGTGTGTGTGTGTGTGTTTGTGAATGTCAGACCAAACTTTAGACCACAGCATGTTTCTGATGATACTCCAGCCTCCTGAAATATTTACCTCTTGCAATAGCCTTTTAAACAGCAGAGGAAACATATTTATCATATTTGGTCATTCTGAAATGCATTGCATTTAAAAATATGTGTTTATTAGTTATTGAAGGCATGTTGGTGCCTTTGGGTGAACATTAGCAAACTTAAAATCCTGATGTTTAGATAAACTATATGGACAAATGTATTTGGACACCCAGCCATATTTGTTTCTTCTCTAAATTGTTACCACAAACTTGGAGGTACACAATTGTTTAGGACGTCTTTGTGCACAAAGCCATGGACAAATCCTTTACATGGGTTGAAGTTGAAGATCTTTTGCCTCACCTTACCTACATCAGTAGAATTGTGGGTGAATCTAGTGGAACATCTTCCACTAGATTGTGATGAGTGGAGGTTATTACAATGTTAGGGTTCAGGTGTCCACAAACGTTTTCAAAAGGGGTTTCCATGACCTTTCGAGTAAAATGTTTGGAAGTACCAAGTGGAATTAGTGTGATGTTTTGGAAAGTTATAACATAAGCAACAACAACAAAAACCTTCAAACATGTAAATTTACTCTGGAATTATAACATTGCTTTGTGTTGGGGACTAAATGTGGAATAGGATTTTCAAAAAACACATTTGGTTCTTATGGTCAGGTGTCCACAAACTTTTGTCCAACCAAGGTACAGTACTTCTGTATTAAATACATGGGGAGGAATCTAAAATGAACTAACTACAATAATTGTGTTCACAGTGAAATATTGTAAGTATACGTTTGTTGATTTTATGTTAAAAACCCCTGCATCCTAAAAGTCTTGATGCAATCAACAGTTTAAAAAAAAGTGTCTTTCGAGGTGGTTCAAGGTCAGTAATCAGGAGGAATTTGAGGTAATGTTTTAATGATTATTACCTAATAAATTATGCATTTTTACCAACTTGTGGATGATCTGCTTTAGATGGCTTTTTTGTTGAAAACTTTCAGGACACCATGTTTTTTTTGTTGTTGTTGTTGTTTTTTGCTGTTTTTGTAGTTGTTTTATTGCCAACCATATTCCTAAATAAAATAAAAAAAATTATATATGATCAAATCTAATTGATGATACATTTAAAAGGTTTAATGCCCCTTTTTTATTTTTATTTTTTATTTTTTGTATAATTTTATTTGTTAGGTATTGTATTATGTAATTATGTACATTTGTTTAATGAATTTTTGACAGTTGTTCTTTTTTTATTTTATTTAATTTTTTGCAATGCATTTGCTTACATTTAAAATATCACTATGAATGTTAAATAAAAATGTAAATGATAAATATAATTATACAAAGAAATATTAACTTAAAGGCAAGTGCTTGAATATATTTTAGGCTATATGGGTGCTTTTTCTCCTAAAAAAGACCAGCAACCCCATCACAAAGGTATTTTGGATTTGTATTATCCAAACAGACTGCACAGAAAGTCGACTAAGGCAGGTGCATAACCTGAATCTGAATATGAAAAACTTTCCTGACATTAATATTGATGTCACTTTTAGCCTTAATTTGAAAATTCACTCTTACAGAGTGAATAAAAATTGAAAAGTCTTAATGATACATAAAATTACATACAGATCCTTAAAATCCAGCGAAATCTACTGTATGGTTTTACTTTCTATCTCTCCACCAGACTACATTCAGGCAGAGCATAAGTATAAACCCCACTAAACACTTACACTACATCTCTAATGCTAACTAAGAGGAGATATTTCTTCTGTGCAGGCAATTTAAAGCATCACGTTTCTCTCCTGCTTTTATGGAAATGGAGAAAATGAGTTTCCAATTTCATCAAGGCTCATAACCCAATTTTTGGGGGGTATTATTGCAATTTATTTGCAGAAAGTCAAAAAGCCAGTCAGCTATATTATAGATCTTTTACTTTGCTTTGGGCACAAACGGTATGAGATCATTCTGCCAATGTAATGCTTTGTATTTCATCATCTCAGCCTCCGCAATGGTGCTCAATGGGCTAACAACTCCCCAGTCTCAAATTTTAGATGTAACAATATTGCCTGGATTCATTGAACCACCAGGTTTCTTTCACAGGGATCATCTGCCAGTGGGCACAAAATGTTGATGATAGAACTTCCTGGCTAGTACATATGTCTTTTTTTTCTTCTTTATAACAGTGTTCATTAAATGATCTGTTCCTGAAAGCACTGGGTTCCGATGGTAAACAGGTAAATAACAAATGGCAAGGGATGATTTGATGAAGTCATTGTCTCTGAGAAAGAAATTAATCATATAAGATATCCATGCTGAAAGATATCAATGCAATGCTAACTAAGATAGCTAGCTAAGATAGTTCAGGAGCAAGGAACGACTGCTATATGGGGCTTATTTGAGTGTCAAGTCCAAAAATCTTAATGTTTTAAAAGGGAACTTTTTTTGCTGACACACCAAGCACAGGAGCACCACAATTATCAAGATGCAACAATATTCCATCTAGTTCACAAGTTTTACATTTTCACAGCCTCTGCCATCAGATATACTGTAACTTTCTCATAAGCCTCTAAAATCTCAGCCATTACTTGTATCTAGAACCCTCATTTCTGCATGGCATGAGTTATACGACGCATCAACGTCTCTCATTTTGGGCGCTGCATACATCTACGCCCGGGCTGATTTAAGGGGTTTTGGGGAAAGCCTGAGGCCAGTTATCCTAAGAGCCCCCCGCTCTCTCCACCCCGCCTCACCCCTGACAGCAGTGGGACCGCCTGGCAGAATAAAAGCCAGGCAATAAAAGCAAGGAGGAGGCATTGAATGGGGGGGCACCCTCAGGCAATGGCCCATGTGGCCTCTGGATAAATCCTCCACTGAAAGCTTAATAATCCAGACACGGGCAGACCGAAAGCGCGAGGACAGCCTTTAATCCAAAACAACAGCACCCTCTTAATTTGTTCCTTTTGTCTTCTAATAGTGGGATATCTGAGAGAGAATCCTCGTTTTTGAGACGTATCAATAGAACTAGCTACTTCAAATAGGTTTGGGATCACAAGTGGACTAATGTGTTGGTATAGGACTTCTGAGGACGAGCTGAATTTTCTGTTTTGGGAGTTATGTCATGTTTCTGACGTCACGATTGAGCAAAACGACATTTATCTTAACACGTTGCGTAATACTGTCGACGTTTGTTTACAATTTCTAACACGATATTAAAAATAACAATAGACTTCAATTGATTTTAAGTATAAAACTAATTATTAAAGATATGTTTGGCTAAACCCAAACCCTAACCACAATTGTTGTAACTATTATGCCTGAATGATGGCTATGGCTAAAGCGAATTATTTAGTGAATTTCATGGTAAATGTGTACATGGTAAACAACATGAACGTATAGAAATCGAGTATAGCCACGTCCTTCTTATTAAGCATTTACCTTAAGGAAAATGTTCAGGAAAATGATCTTTTCACTCAGCTATGCATGAATGCACTCACACAATTTGGCAGTTCCTATCAATATTTTATACCTCAGCACTGTCGTCTTCTCTATCCGGATTGGTCAGAAGATACTGATTCATTTTCTATACAACTTTTCTGACAGCTGTGTAGAATGGCGAAAAAGTATACCTCAGGAAGTACTGATGTCTTAATGTAAAATATTCTTATTAAATATTTTTTTGTTTTTGATACATGATGAATATATGAAGCTTATTTCTAGTGATGTTTGTTAATTTTAAGCATTATTTAGTTGTCTTTAAGAAATCAACTGTTTCTTGCTAAATAATCGGTCTCTTGATTACGCCAATAAAATGAATTAAATAATTGTGGGCTTGTTTTAAATGAATTAATTATTGCTTTATTTAATTATTTTATTTTTTGTGCATTAAAACCCCACTATTTGGCAAAGAATGTATGTACTTTTATGGCCGTGTCATTATTTATGCCCAACAAAATAGGAAAAAAATTAAATAAACTGTTGAAGAAGGATTAATTGCAGTGACTAACCTGTGAGGATTGTCTGTTCTGCCAAGAGAACTGTAGGTAATGAAAATAGTTTGTCATTTTTTGGTTAATTTTCCTGTTTCTAATGATAGGCTACAGAACAGTAGACTAAAACAGAGAAAATAATATGCATTTTTAAATGAAAACAATTCAGTGTGGATATTGCCATAGTTTGTGTGTGACATGTAATGCTTAATTGCTTAATGGACTGCTATCACGCCTGCAATAGTAAAATCTTTCAAATATTCGCAATTTTCAAATCTAAGTTTGTACTAGTTTTCAAGTCGTAATAGCTGTGATAGTTTTCAAGTCGCAAACTCTTGTCTCAAACCAAAAAAAACACCAAAAATGAAATATTCTCTCAGGTTAGCTGGAGAGGAATTTTTTTTGTGTGACACGTGCTGATTTCCCCACAACACCACCCTGCCTCGCGCTGACCCTACTTTGCATGATAATAGATTGTTTGAAGAGGGAGGTTGCGTCTCACTTTCTGCCAAATACATGCTAATTACGACAGCGAGGGGTCAAACTAATTAGCTCCGACTATGAACTCGAATGTATCTATTTCACGTGAGACCTAGACAGCCAAAGCGGCTACGACTTTCCAGAACGTTCGAAAGCTGTCCATTTACTGTTTTATTGTACTTTTTTCCTCATTTCCCTATTTCCATTACCCTGAAGAGCATGCTAATAATCACCCGATTATTAGCGTGATTATCAGTTGCGTTCGGGCGCTGCAGCAGACGGGCCCATTAACAAGTCGAATGTCCTGCTCTATCAGATCACGGGTCAACACACACCATTAGATCTGCAGCGAATCATAACTGTCTTTGTTTAGCCTCGCTAAGTAAAGCATATCATTACAAGGCGCTGATGGTGCTTAAGTGGTAGTTTAAAGGTCCATAAATTCAATTAGACACAATTTAATCCTGCCTTCCTCTGCCTTTTTTTTTCTTTTACTCACTGATCCATGCTACGGCTGGAGTTTTGAAGAATTATCGCGTGAGATTTCCATTTATATTGTCATTTTAATGGCACCTCTCTGGAGCGTGAGGGCCTCAGATGCTTACAGAGCCACAATCACAGCTCGGATCTCCCACAGGACATTGGGCAGTCATTAGAGCGGCCTGCAAAAGGAGACACCCCACTGACACACACACACACACACACACACACACACACACACACACACACACACACACAGTGTCTTCTCTATACTGTTTTCTGTTTGCCTCTCAGGATGAATGCTCCAGTTTACCAGCAGTCACCAAGAAGTCCAGACACACATCCATATGTCTGCTTCCTTGCTCTCCATCCTGATAAAGCCCCATGCTACATTCCCATCCCTCCCCGAACTTGTCCTTATCCCTTTGTGGCCCAGACAGAGCCTCCTCGGGGCTCGACTCCTCAGAGAGGACAGGAGGGAGGGAGGGAGGGATGGAGGGATGGGTCTGTTCTAAAAAAGAGCAGCTGCTGTGAAAGAGTGCCATTTCCCCCTGCTGCCACCACTCTGGCAACCAGTAATACCCGTACACACAAACACACACACACACACACACACACACACACACACACACACACACACACACACACACACACACGCCACCCCTAGCCTTGCCTCCCTATTAATATGCAGATGAACTTGTTTCTCTTAGTTGTGAACTCCAGTGACAAAGCGGGAAAGCATATGCTTAAAATATTTATGATCTTATCCAGTAATTAAGAGCGAGCGAGGCTCTCGGTGAGCGAGTCGCAGCAAAGCAGGCTGGGGTGAAACAAGCGATCATGTGTGCAAAAAAAAAAAAAAGGAAAGGAAAGGAAAGGAAAAAAAAGAAAGCAACACATCGAGCAAATCCACATGCAGACACAGACACAGTTCTCACATTGCTAAGGAATTTCATGGCCTCATCGAGAGTCGGGAGAAAGTACAGAAAAAAAGTATATATTTTTTTACTAATAAACTAAACTAGACATTTTTTGCAATTAATTTCGTATTACAGCTCATTTAGCAAAACAAAGTAGTTGACAGAACAACGTTCCAGAATGCCCGATTCTGATTGGTCGGAGAGAGTTCATTTGTTTCCTCTAAAATCAACACCTAGAGTGCTTTAAACAATGAACATTGCAACAAAGCGTTTTTTTAGAATGAAATAGATTATGACTATCAATTTTAACATTATAAATTAGGCCTTATATGTTTATCCCTAATGAGCGAGAACGAAACTTTTTGAGATGGTAAAAGAAAAAAGAAGAAACCTTGAGAGGAACTGGACTCAAACTGAGGAGCCCATCCACATCTGTGTGGCAGCAGCTCTAACATGATTATGTGAATATTGTATGATCATTCCTAAATTGTATTGCTTATACAGCTATTACAGGGACTTGTATGTGTACTGGATTTAAATTGAGGGCAGATTTTTTTTACTAGAATGAAAGGTGTAGAACAAAATGTAAACCAGCTAAACTGTGATAGGAGTGTGTTCAATCAGAAATCAGAAACTGTAATGAGCTTTATTGGTTGTTGTAACATGGACTTACATCAAGATACTGTATACAAGCTACATAAAACTTCATATATAAACTTGAAGCCATTCACTCTTCTGCTGTTACACTGCTTACAATGTTCAACATGATGTTGTACTGAACTGTTACTTCAAATCACCTTGTCAGCAGCGTTCACAGTGTCTACACAGCACTGGACTTTCACATCACACCCTCACACTGTATATGTTCCTTTTATTTATATTGTATATTTATGTATTTAATATTTCGCTCTTTTTATTTACAATATTAATATATTTACATATACTTTTAACTCTCTGTTCTGCTGCAATATGTGGATTTTTCTTTTGGGAGTTCTGTCTGTCTGTCTGTCTGTCTGTCTGTCTGTCTGTCTGTCTGTCTGTTCGTCCAGCCACCCACCATCCATCCATTTATCTATCTATCTATCTATCTATCTATCTATCTATCTATCTATCTATCTATCTATCTATCTATCTATCTATCTATCTATCTATCTATAGCCTTAATCACCTTTAGAGTGTTATTAAATGCTCTTCATAATCTTATGAAGAACGCTTTAAAGAATACAATTTCTGTTTAGGGGAAGGAGTCTCCCCTCTCAGCAATTTGCCACAATCTGTAATCAAAGTTTTCTTACATGAAAAAGTCTTCAGGTCTGAGCAGTTTGGGGTTCTCACTAAAATTAACCAGCTTTTGCTGTAAAAACTGAATCTGGCAAGGAAACGACTGCTTACAGCTGCTACAGTGTTAGCCCTCAGCTGGACTCTAACTGCAAGCGATCTGTACAGCTTACAAACATGGCTTACAACACAGCAGACTACTACACCCAAATCACAACCACACTATCGTGCTAATGAGACAGTTTTTCTCATATATACACACACACAAACACACACACTCATGCTGGACATATAAAGAGCTCAATCCTCATTACTTACTATTTTTTGCAAACTATACCCTCTGGTTTCTCACTCTCACAGTTGATACTAAGTCTTTTTAAAGTGTTTCTCCCGGGTTTTGGATATCTTGTTCCTCGAATCAATTCTATGTTTTTGACCTCATGATTTAGATTTAAACTGCAACTGCATTTATCCCAGCTCTTGTTACATGACACACAGCATTAAATGTAACTCTAAACGAAAAAAAAAAAAAAACACGATCTGAAGCGGTAATCTTGTGGATCTTTTTTCCTGACTGTTTTGTTCTTTACAAAATGTAGTGGGAATAACTTAGTTAGCATCCCTGGTGGTGCATCAATGCTGTAGTTCACTAGCCTACAAAGTTTATGGTTGAAGGATAAAGGTTACGAGAGGTGTGGTGAGTACAAAATCGAAACATACAAACATAATGCAGATCAGATCTCATTCACTAAAACAAGGCATGACATAAAAAAAAAAGTTTTGCATTTATGCATGTGCACACTTGACCATGGGTTTCCTGGATTTCTCTTCTGCAATTTTTTTTTTCTGCACGCTGAATCTTATTATTCATGTAGCACATCAATGAAACAAGCAAAATGATGAGCATGCTCCATACACACCTATTTTCTCTCTTAGTCTCTCACTTCCTATGTCTCTCTGTCTTTCTCTCTACATCTGCAGGATGTGATCCGGCTCTGGATGGAGCGTCCCCTATGTTCAGCACTCAGGTTGATTGCACTCGACGTGCAGCGTGGAGATGAAAGCAGGGCAGACAGCTGGCCCAGTGCTCTCCTGCTTTCCCCACACCTCACTCACCTCCTCCTCCTCCTCCTCCTCGCTCCATCCTGGGGGACCGGCACCTCTCCTGCACATCGGTGGGCCCTCGTGTGTCTCTCTCTCTCTCTCTCTCTCTCTCTCTCTCTCTCTCTCTCTCTCTCTCTCTCTCTTTCTCTCTCTCTCTCTCTCTCTCTCTCTCTCTCTCTCTCTCTCTCTCTCTTTTTCTGTGTCTGCCTGATCTCTGTTTTTTTGTCCGAGACTCTACGTTCTTGTCTCTCTGCTTCAGGCAGCTCGGCATTAGCGAGCTCGCCATCTCGCCGCCGCTCTGTGCCACACTGGCTCAGCTTTGTCAATAATCATTTATTTGTTGCCGGCAACGTTACATCTGACCTGCCTGTTTCATCAATTATGGATAGATTATTGGATGGGAACATCTGCACGAGCCTGTACTCACCTCGTGGCTGAGATTAGATCAAGTATTAAACTGTTGTTTATTGTCAGGCCAAAACTTGGTTGTGAAGAGCTGTAGGGGAATTGCTCTGAGCCTCGGCGCTAAAGAAAACACAACTCCCATCAGCGGGCACCTCGATTGTTCAGCTGTGGCGCCCACAAAGCCCCTGCCTGTACTCCAACAACCACCCCCCTGCCCCCATATACACACACACATATACAAACACACAAACCTTCTGTATGATGATGGCAATGCATTATTTACAGGTATTACTGGTTGTTATAAGGTGTACAATAAGGGCTCCTGGCAGACGAGGTGGTTAGCACTTGTTTTGTTGCGCTGGAAAATGCATGAGGCTGAACAAGCCGATCTAGAGCACCAGGCTCAGGCGAGCATATGGAGCTGCAGCACGTTGCCAAAAGCGACCGGCTTAGCTGGAACTCAAAATCCCAGCAGCATCCATGAAAAGAACCAACCTCTGGTGACTGAGCTTTAAATAAACCCTTTAAATCTCAACATGTTCTGCAGTGCACTTTCAAATTATATATATATATATATATATATATATATATATATATATATATATATATATATATATATATATATATATATATATATAAGGGCTGTTAAAATTAACACATTAATAATTCATCAAAAACTAATAATTTTAAACAGCACTAATTTTATCAACACGTGATTAAGGCAGGTGTGTTTCACCATCTTAATTCAAAATATAAATAAATAAATATAAAAAAAGGTGGAAATAAAACCTTCAACACAACACACATTTAATCACCATTTCCATTCTTTACTCAGGTATAAAAAATACAAAAAATCCACCAATTATACAATAATTCTTATTACCAATAATTCCAATTACAATAATTATTATTAACAAACATTTGGTTCACTGATGTCTCAAAGTCTCAAATCAAGCACCAAAATCCACCATAAAGCACGCAATTGAAATCCGACAATTAAAACTGTCTGTTTGGAAACATAGTAAAAGTTCAGTGTGGAGTGCTGATGATTTATGTCATTTAAAACACCATAATTACTTTAAAACATTTACAAGAGTATCTTTACAAGCTGCCCTGTCATCTGAAAATGTGAACAGACTTGTCTGTTTGAGCACCTGGCCCAGTGCAAAGAAAGAGAAGTAATGGAAACGTGTGTTTTTTCTTTTTTCCATCTGCTAAATAGACATGAACGAGTTTGTCTCTAGGTTACGTATGTAACCCTGGTTCCCTGAGGGAATGAGACGCTGCATCAATAACGCTTTGGGAATGCTTCTGCATTGTCCATGCTCTGAATCACGTGTAATCAGTCCAATAGAAAGCATGGCATCACCGGCGGGGTGACGTCATGTCAAGGAAGCTATAAACGCACATGGAGTGAAACTGGCACTAGCTTCTGAAAATGGAGGTTAGCGCTAAAGGGACGCAGGCAGTGTGGCATGGAGATGCAGCGTCTCATTTACTCAAAGAACCAGGTTACATACATAACCTAGAGAAGTTCCCTTTCAGGACCTCGAGCTGCATCAACAATACTTTGGGAACGACAATTCAATCATACCAGAATGGCCAATCCAGGCCTAGAGTGGTGCGAGCACTGGACACAGTCGGTGAGCTTCTCCTGGTCTTGAGCCTTAAAGGGAGAAGGAAAAAATGCCTGGAGGTCTCCTGCTCTCTTGAGAGAGGAGATGGCCAAAAGGAACACAGTCTTGACTATGTGGAACCTCAAAGGAACCTAGGTCAATGGCTCAAAGGGAGGCTTAGACAGGGCCTCTAAGACCATGGCGAAGTCCCATGCAGGCACTCTAGATCGTACCGGAAACTTCAGCTTCCAGGTTCCCATGGAGGAAAGGTGTCACCAACGAGTTCTTACCCAGCGACTGCCCCGTGAGGGGGGCATGATAAGTTGAAATGGCAGACACGTAAACCTTCAGGGTGGAAAGAGCCAACCATTGGGTAAACTGTTCTTGAAGGAATTCTAGTACTGAGCCGACCGGGCAGTTAACTGGATTCAAGTGGCGGTGTTTGCACCAAACCCTGAACAGGCGCCACCTCATGGCGTATGATTCCCTTCCTTTTAGTTCTCACTCTCCAGTGTTCTGTATTGTTTAAAGACTATAATCACACTCTTGATGTCACCCAAATGAGGATGGGTTCCCCTTTTGAGTCTGGTTCCTCTCAAGGTTTCTTTCTCATGACATCTAAGGGAGCTTTTCCTTGCCACAGTCTTGCTCATCAGCTTGCTCATCAGGGATAAATGCAAACCATTAACCTTGACTGTCGATTTCTGTGAAGCTGCTTTGAGACAATGTCTGTTGTAAAAAGCGCTATAGAAATAAACTTGACTTGACTTGACTTGACTCGTAGAGAGAGCTCTGAATTGAAGGATGGTCTCTACCACCTCAGTGGAGAGACCAATCGCTGGGATCTGTGCCCCCTCAGGGGTGACAGCCACAGCTTCCACAGCTCTGGCCGGGGATGACATACTGTGCCCCCTGCCTGAGAGAAAAGATCCCTCCTGAGAAGAATCTCACAGGGAGGGTGTCCAAAAAGGGCTATCTGGCCGGCAAACCATGGCCTGCTCGGTCACCGTGGGACCACCAGAAAGGTGTAATGGAGAACCAGAGGGGATAGTGTGATGTCTCTCGACTTGCAAGCAGGTCCACCTGTGCTCTGTAAAATCTGCCCCAAGATTGCTCCACCACCTCAGCATGGAGACCCTGTTCCACGGGCCTCGGTCCTTATCTTAAAAGGGCATCTGCTCCCTCATTTAAGTGATCTGAGATATATGCTGCCCTTAAGGATAAATTCTGCCCTCAAGTAGAGCAGTTTCCCCTGTGCCCACAGGAGGATCTGACGTGCCAGCTTGTACAGAAGGCGAAATCGCAGATTTCCCTGGTAGTTGATGTTGGAAACCACCAACGCGTTGTCTGTATGAACCAACATAGTGGCCCTGAAGGTCTAGAAGGAAGTTCTTCAATGCTCTAGAGGGACGCATCTATTGAAAGCGTTATGCAAGGACCAGGAACTCCCAGCACTGAGCCCTGAGACAGGATCCCGAGATCTCTCCATACATCTAAAGTACGTAGGGCTTGCCACGTGACCTTAATCGTTCAGAGTGGATTGCCACTCCGAAAGAACCCTCAGGTTCTGAGCCACCACTGGAGGGGTCTAATGTGCAGGAGGCCAAGTGGAAACACACTGGATGCTGCTGCTATTAGACCCAGCAGTCTTCACAGTGCTGCTTCACAGTAAGTGACTGGCCTTTCCTACTCTCTTGGCGGCCGTAAGGATGGATTCAACACAAGCGGGGGACAACTCTGCTTGGATAACGGTCAAATCACATACTACACGTAGATAGTTGCTTCTCAGAAATAAAGAAAGCATACTTGTTGCCGTTTAGCCTTAACCCCAGCTTCTTAATGTGGGCAAGAAGGAGATCTTGATGCCGGACTGCTAACTGCTCTAATTGAGCCAGTATCAACCAATTGTTAATATAATTTAGAATGGGACACCCCGAAGTCTCATCGGGGTCAGTGCCGCATCCACACTTTGTGAAGGTGTGTGGTGAGGTGGCAAGATGAAACAAAAGGACCTGGTTTCGGTAAGCTTTCTCCCTGAAAGCAAACCTTAGCAAATTCCTATTTTCCATGACCAGAGCCTGCTACACACCCCTTTGAACTGGGGTGAATGCATAAAAGTATACATCTTTCGGATCTATTGTGACAAACCAGTCCTTAGACCTAATTTGGAACATGACCTTATTTAGGGTCAGCATCTTGAACCTGAGTCTCAAAGGTGAGCAGTTCAGCTGATGTAGATCAGTCTAGGATGCAACCCACTCTCCTTTTCCACTTGTATACCTAGAGCCAGAGCTTACACCCTGGTGCAGCTGTAGGGGCCTCCTGCGAGGTGGCGAACCCTTCAAGTCCCCAACGGTACCAGGCGGAACTGCGTTCACTGGAGCTGGCCTTGCCCTGAAGCACTGAGGGTTAACAAACCAGGCAGGGTTAACAAACCAGCTCCCTGAGGGCACCAGGCCGAGACGAGCACCGTAAACGGCCGAGACGAGTGCCCTTTCCTGGGGGAGTCCCCAGATAGTCCTGTATCAGGACTTTTTGGCTAAAGCTCTTCTATTGAAGATGACATTCCTCTGACCCATCAGCTCACAGGGCTTCGGCATCATGAGGTGCAAGAAGCAGGGCATCGTGAATCACATTCTCCCTGCTAGGGATCCTGTGCGACATTTATGATCCTTTCACACCTCATGATGCCGAAGGTGCAGGGTTGTGGTTGGTGCTGCACCGCACCTTACCTTTTTCGTAGAACAGACACACACAGAGTGCTTCCTGAACAAAGAGAAGCTAGCACTGGTTTCACCCCATGTGCGTTTCCAGTGACGCCGCGCCTTCCATTGGACTGATATCACACGTTCTTCAGAGCGTGGACAACACGGAAGCTTTTCCAAAGTGTTGTTGATGCAGTTTGAGTTCCTGAAAGGGAACTTTGAAAAATATGTCTACTGTCTTTGAAACATGTCGATGTTTGTTATGCTCTATGTTTAGGTTACAGTAATAAAATTTTAACGTTTACATTTTGCATGTTCCGAAGAAGTGAGCTGCCCTGTAGTGTAAATATTTACACAGGCTTGTGTACGTGAATCGCTCAGTGCAAAGAAAGAGAAGTAATTGTGAACATAATATTTGTACGTTTTTTTTTTTCTTTATTGTCACTTTATGCCCATATACTCTACATACACTGACAATTCCTTTTTCTTTCCTTTCTTTTTGAATTTCCAGATTGCACTCTGTTTATGCTGCATCATCTGCAATATCTATTTATTTAAGTTACCTGTTGCTGCTGTAATGCAATCATTTTCCTCACGGGATCAATAAAGTATATCTAAGTCTAATAGACATGAACAAGTTATTTAAAACATCTAAGACCTGATTTGCATTCATTTATAATGAACACTTGTATATAAGCTTACCTTTTAGAGCACTCTATCTCATATTTCTTTTCATGGTTCTTTTTTCATGCTAATTTTAAGGATTCTTTGTGGTTTGTTTCTTTGTTTTGTGTTCTGCACTTGCATTCACATCCAATCTAATTACATGAAAACAGTTCCTATTCAGTTTCTAGAGACTTCTACTTCAGAAAAATGGCAAACAGTGTATTTATCAAAATAGAAAAGAGGAATAAAAGACATCTGTATCTCAACACATTTATCAAGAAAAACTTTGATGTTTAACCCTTAAAGTCCATCCAAACTGAAACTCTAAAAACATACTTGTACCCTAACAGAGAATAAAACAAGGGAATGACTGCTATTTTCTAAATATTACATATTGCCTACAGTTTCAGAAAATCAGCTAGCGAATAGGAATCAGGAAAGGAATATTTATAGCTGCTATAAAAATAAGTGATAGCACAAATTAAATTGGGAAGTTTCACCATGGGAAATACAACTACAAAAAGACAAAATGGGGTATGTATAGTTCATAAATTAAAAATTGGTTGTAATAATAATAATTAAACTCTTCAGGATATGCATTTCTAGAAAAATAATCAGCACTCTGCTGCGCATTGTGCCACATTCCATCATAGGTTCTTCCAAAACCCCATACTATAACTGCACAATGTTTGTCTCTACTCTGCCGAAGCGAATCTTATTTAATTGTCGTGGCTTTCATCTGAAATGTTCTCCCTGTAAAATTTTACAACCGACTTCAACGTATCACTAAACCAGTTTATCTCCCTGCGCTTTCACTCTGCCACATCTCTAATTAGCATATAATGGTTTAATCCATTCAACTCGAAACACCTCCCAGTCCTGCCACGAGAAGATCATGTGATGCGTGTTAATTCCCTCCGAATGCACGCTGAATTATTTAACACAATTGATCATCATGTAAATCGCTCTGCCACATCATCACTGCCTGTCAGCTAATGAGGTCCAATCGAACCACCAGAACTTCCAAATTCGTTTGTATAGACATGCACAGGGTGATTAGGAGATTATTGAGGGGTATTAGAGGTATTAGAGATCTGTACATTTTCAGTAATGTATTTGCAATAAACAAATGAATATATGAATAAAAGCTAAGTGGCCAACCATATATGAAGTTATAAATTATATCACAAAAAAATAAATATCACTGTATATATATACCCTCATGGCATCCATACATGGGGACAAAGTATTTACATTATTCACACCGATCAAGCATAACATTATGACCACCTGCCTAATATTGTGTTCGTCCCCCCTTTTGCTGTCATAACAGTCGTGACCCATCAAGCATTAACAGCATTCACTTCTTCAGTAAATGTGAGCTACAGGAGATCTTCTGTTGGAGCCTTCGCTCCCCATGTGCATCAACGTTCCATGACCCTGTCGCCGGTTCACCACTGTTCCTTCCTTGGACTACTTTTGATAGATCATGACCACTGCAGACCAGGAACATCTCACAAGAGCTGCAGTTTTGGAGATGCTCTGACCCAGTCATCTAAACATCACAATTTGGCCCTTCGTCAAACTCGATCAAATCCTTACACTCGCCCACTTCCCAAAGGCAAATAAAAAAATAAATAGTTTGTCCCTCTGTAGGGATACCATGAGGAGAAATTATACAGCATTATGTAGCGATTTAAAAATAATCAAATAATAAATTATTACATTTTTGATGCAATTGGAAATGATGTAAAACACTTTCATTCAGCTGTGATTAATTATGCAATGTGCTTTTTTATTATTATTTGTTTCTCTTATTTATTTATTTATTTATTTATTTATATATTTATTTATTTATTTATTTATTTAACTATTTTATTTATTTATTTATTTATTTATTTATTTATTTATTTATTTATTCATTTATTCATTTATTGCAAGACACGAAAAACCAATATTCTTGACAAGATTGCATGATGGAGCTGATTTTATATATATCATGAACCCTATATTATTTTTTTTTCAAACCAAGGCACTTCAGTCTGGAACAAAAACATATTCATATGATATTTTGTATATAAAGTTTTTCAAGATATCAGAACCACGCTGGAATAGAAAACCTTGTCTAAAAAGGTTTTGTTTGGAGGTCTTGATGTACATCTTAAACCTATTTTCCTTTAATATAAATATGCACTTTAGTAGAAACATCTGTAAACCTGCCTATTTACGACCTGCAGCATGCTCAGTGTATCAACTGTGCGATCTCGGTGATTCAGCGACTTTGACCAAGGCATGTTGATTCGAGTATTTCAGTATTTCAACACAACAGTTTCTAGGGTTTTAGCAGAAATGGGGATAAACACATCAAGTAAGATGCAATTCCAGGGAACTCAAGGCTGCTTTAAACTGGCCGCAAGGCTCAAATACTCCCTCTTTACAACCGAGGTGAGCAGAAAAGCATCTCAAACTTCACAATGCATTCAATCCAGTATTAGTATTTCCATAGTAAAATGATGAGTGTATGGACAGTCGATTTATTTGCTTGGACTCTAAAGGGACAATAAATGATTTAAAAAAGCACGTACATTTATCTATAGAGCTAAATGATACAGTACGTAGTGTATATAGACCGTTTTCCACCATCCGCTCTGCCCTGTGAGCTCAGTAATGTGCTGTGTGTATCAGTGGGATGCCACTCATCGAGATACCAGCTGAGGTTGAAAGGCTTTGAATAAGGTCAGTGTCACTGTGCTGCATTATTAATATGCTCCTGCTTACGTGTTTCGCCTGTAGAACCTCGCCAGAAGACAGACAAAGAACAGGAACAAGCTACAAGATCAAATATTGATATAAATTTACACTTGCGTGCAGCAGATTGGGAAAGAAAACAAGTTGTCTACTTGCAGCTGGTAGACAGGAACTTGAACAAACATTGAGTGTGTAAAATTTAAATCAATCAACAAATAGGAGTAAGATTAAAGATCTCAAACTGAGTTGATAAAAAATAATAATAATTCCCCACCTGCCCGACCATGAATACGCATATTTTTCCTTCTGTTCTTATGAGAACTTCCCAATTATGTAATTATTAATGTGGCTAATTGCTGTTATTTCTATATCTAAACCTTAACTCTAGACTTTTTTTAAAACATTTTTAAGTTCTCTTTTACTTTAAAAATAAAGCTACATAGATAGATAGATAGATAGATAGATAGATAGATAGATAGATAGATAGATAGATAGATAGATAGATAGATAGATAGATAGACAGACGGACAGACGGACGGACGGACGGACAGACGGATAGACAGACAGACAGACAGACAGACAGATAGATGGTGAAATCTTCCAGACATTTCTATCTATCTATCTATCTATCTATCTATCTATCTATCTATCTATCTATCTATCTATCTATCTATCTATCTATCTATCTATCTATCTATTTAAAAAAAATGTAAAAACTATTAGGTTTTTTTTTCTATGAGGACCGGCCACATGTTGCTGCAAGATAAAAATGCAAGAAATAAAACCTAAAAATTGCTATTTATTTAGGAACATCTGGGTCCTACTAAGATATATAAACTTTCACACACATGTTGGTTTTACAATCCGTGTGAGAAGTTTCAATTGACATAATTATTTACACCACTAACTAATTCAATACTAAACTCACTATTTTAAATATTTATTAAATAAAAAAAAAAAAAAGAAAATCTTTGTGGGGACTAGCAAATTGTCCTCACAAGATAAAAAAATGACATTTTTGTAAACTCGTGACATTTGGTCCTCACTATGATAGAAAAGTGTTCTCTTGAACATTTTTAGAGAAAGCAGCCTCTCCTTTGAATCCCCATTCAGGTTTAAAGTATTATAAATCTTCCCTGCCAGCATTTGCATGGCATCTAAAAAGGCTTTTTGCATGCATCACATGATTGCGCCTTGAACCTTAAGTGCTTGATGGCTGCGCATCTCGGGGGCTGCCATTATAGCATTAGCCACGTGATGCTAGCATAGCGCTAACAGATGCGTCGGCGGGAGCAGGTTGGATGGCGGCCCATAACGCGTCAGGAGCCATTAGCCTCCGAGCTTTGATTAATGTTGTAAGTGATTGTGTGAATAGCACTCGGGGACTGTGAGAGAGAAAGGTTAGGCTCTCACAAAGGACCAACAGGAGAATGCTACAGGAATAATGAACATTTTTCTCTCTCTCTCTCTCTCTCTCTCTCTCTCTCTCTCTCTCTCTCTCTCTCTCTCTCTCTCTCTCTCTTTCCTTTCTGTTTCTCTTTTTTTTCCACATAGTAACCTGCTCTTGTTTTCTGGCTGCTGGTTTGATTTCAGCTTCCTGAGAGTGTGTTTGCATGGCTCCTCCTTGCGTCGGGAATAGAAACACATGAATTATTGATCGGCTGTGATAATAAGAAAAGATATAACGATGTCGCATCGAAATGTCCTACGTGGAATTGAGAGGCTTCACCTTGGTAAATATCAGACACCTTGCTCAACTTGGAAGAAGAACATGGATACCGGGTACAAAATGATTTTGTGAATGGGGTTTTCATTGATCAAATTGGGCTACTAGAGTCCCAGCTATAGTTTGAATCATATATTATGTATTAATTGATATACTGAGCCATTCTATATATATATATATATATATATATATATATATATATATATATATATATATATATATATATATATATAGTTAGATGGCACACTAAGCAATTGGGGTGGGGGCATTGTTTAAGGTCCCAGGAGCATTGTGTGGCTGGGATTTGAACTGATGACCTTCAGAGTCCAATGCCTTATCTACTAAGCTACCTTCTCCCCATATCAGACCTCTCTGTTAAATACGTGTGATCATTTATTAGGTGAACTATTCCGATAGGTAACGTAATATTGTGTTTATTATGTAATATTTATGGAAGGAGTCTCCAGTGACAAGTCTTTGTAGCAGTCAGATGTAAACCTGCCACATTTCTTGGTAACATGACAAGTCAGAAGAAAAGAGACCTTGGTGACTCTATTTAGCTGCTAGAAATAATTTATCATACGAATGATATAGTTTCTGACAGGATCCCACAATATATTGTGACAATAAATGGACTGAAATTGTAATAGTGGGCATATTTCTGGGGTTATTTGTAGATAATTGTACACCCATGTTTTGATTTAGTCCCGAATTATTAGTCAGATTAAGTTTTTTCAGGCAACCCAGAAAAAAAGCAAATTGGGAAATGCAGCCAGGATTAAATAAAAGAACATCTGTACATCCTATGGGTATTGTAAGCACAAACCAGGTACCATTTCCAACTGATCAGTAATGCTATCTCTGCCTCGAATAGCTCAATATCCGTCAACCTTGTGCACTTTCATAACACGTTCAAATGAATCCATCTGATTTCCTTGTCTTCTCGCTTTGCCCACGTTGCCTTCCCTCTGCAGCGGATCAATAAACGAAATGCTATGTTTAAACTGAATAAAATTTTCCACTTGTAGAGGTTCTCTCTAGCCCCCCCCTTCTTACCACCACATCACATCAACACAGATCAACAACCCCCTTCTTGCACACACACACACGCACGTTTACACTTTCCCTAGCCAAGTCCTAGCCAAAGCATTTAGCCTGCCCGTGTATACAATTAAACGCCCCAGTAAGCTCTGCGTTTTCATTCGACTGGAAATGCGCGGGAGGACGGCGTCCCATGAAATGACCAGCGCTGTAATTGCATGGGCTGTGTTTACATTAATTCATGAAATAGAGCCTGCCGCGTCCAATTTCCACCTGTCACACTTCTGATTGCCGAGTCAGAGACCGACCAGGCACCACACACCCGTGTGCGCATACCCTAAAGATACAATCACTGACCACACACACACACACACACACACACACACACACACACACACACACACACACACTCACACACACACACTCACACACACGTACACGCCTCCTGTTCCTGTTTGATTTCCGTCTCTGCACATGATTACGTTTTCATGCCTTGATGCAAGACCCAGAAGCAGTCAAGCACATCAGTTATTGATTACTTTTACAGCAAACAAGTGCAACATATATAACTAGACAATTGTCAGGGGACAGGGTTGATAACTGGTCCTCTTTACCATCCTGGATCCATGCGTATGGCGTGGATGCTCAGGGGTGTAATGTTCATGCTAGCAACACTTCTGTAGCACAGACTATTATGAAGAGTACTGTGTTGTTGGCTGAAATGGCTTAGCATGTTACACTTAGTTGCATTTGTGACTCACGTCTCCACAGTCCCGGTTTATATCTGGTGTGACTCATCAGAACAGTTCAGCAAGTGGACTGATATGGTGGATTGAATTGTTGTGTACAATCCAATCCCATCCAGCATATATTCTCACTTTCTTCCTCTCACCATTGTGACCAGGCCAAAACTCAAGATCCATCTCAGAGAGGTTGGGGTTAGGGTTAAGGCATTAGACTCTGGATCGAAAGGTAACTATTCAAATCCCAGCACTGCCACATTTTTAAATACAAGCACCACCAAGCAGCCACTGCTGGGCCCTTGAGCAAGGCCCTTAACTCTCAACTGCTGGGTTGTAAGCTGCTCTGGATAACGATGACTGCCAACTGCTGTAAATGTAAAAACCTCAACTAAAGCCAAGTGCAACGATTTGGTCTTCTAAGACAAATTTTGAAAATCCTAAAAGATTCTCAAAATATTAGGCTAAAATCTGTAGTCTTTGATCGCTGGTTTGACATGTTCGTAAATATTTTTTCCTCAGATGAAATTCTGGTCAAGTGTCAAAATTTCAGACACTTTTTTACAATGTGAACCAGTAGGAGCGCCAAACCTGATGACACAATTAGCACAACTTCAAACCACCTTAAGGAAAATGTCAAAACAAAAACCAAAAACAAAAATCGGAAGTCTATATAGGTTTTTTTGTTTTGTTTTAATTATCAAGGCAAGTCATAAACAAAATTAATGCCTCAGATTGTTTTTGTTCACTGCGAGCTCCCATTAGTGAGAGAACACGGGTCTGAAAGTGTCACGGATTGATGATATAAAACTACGGATGAGTCTTTTTCTTGTGACATGAAAACTGAGAGCCTACAGTTTGACATGGGGCTCATGATCCTCATGCTACTTGGTCAAAGTGGTAATAGTGGTTGGGAAGTTGTAGATCCATGCCTAATACTCTGGGTAATTGATCCAAAGGTTGTAGTTCAAACCCAACTAAAAGTCCTGCCATGATTTCAGCTCCAGACACACACTCAAAAATAATATTGAGCATCTTATGGTGGTCATGTTAATGAAGAAGAAATAGTTTAAGCCAGGCTAAAGTACTTAACAGTAAATGTATACCGTTGATGTGTACCTATAGAGTGTACAGTATACCATGCCACTGATAGGGTGTGAATACAACCTAACATACTGACCATACTAGTGTAATCTGTCTGATATTTTGTAGTATCGCTAAAAGGTTGTGAGTGCTTTCTTACAAAACCTATTGAAACAGCTGTAGCCTGTCATGTCACTGTTTCAGAGCAGGCAATTGCATGTGAAGCACAACAGAAATGAGATCACTCAACTCTGCTGAGAGCAAATGTTGCCCCTGCTAATGTGAAAACTAAGAAACTCCCTGGTTTGCTTTCTAATGATGAAAGGCAAACACATGTGCAGAGCTGACCTGACCCCGGCTTGACTCTCTGATGAGATGTATAGACAGAAGCTCCAGCTCTGCTTCTGCATCCCACAAATCACATTCGGCCCCAAACACGAGCAAGTGTGTGCAGACTTCGGAGGCCTGTAATATCTCTATAAACTCACGTCCGGTGTGTTGACACGGCTTTGGGCAAACACCGGAGAGCCGACCTTGAATAGACGATTCCCCGGCTCTTTGCTGCCCGTGTTCGTTTAGCTCAGTCCCCAGAGCACGGCGGGTCGCTTTTCTGTTTTCCTACCTCAGGCAATCAAACAGCAGCTTCCCAGCTAACCCCTGCTCCACTCATGGGCTTTCCCATTACAAAAACATTCACTTACAAGATCCACACTGTAGCGCAATGCAAATATTCCAATGTTTTGCTCAGCTTGGTGAAAAAAAGGGGACGTGTTTATGGGGACGAGTTTATCACTGCACTTATTCACCACAAGACCTGTTTTATATTTGCAGTTAGTGAATGTTAAAATGACAGACAATTAAACCTGTAGGCTGTTCTGCAGACTGTGCATCAGACTACAAAACCAAAGTCACTGTTAATGGTGCACATTAATGCTCAGTGGTCCGCTCTCTACTAGGATTCATGTTTACATTCATGCTGATTTCATTCATTTTAAGTCTGGAGCTTCCAAAATCTATCATTCAGAATTCAGATTTCCAAATAAAAAAAAACACACATAAGATGCATTATTGTGCAAAAATAATATTAAAAAAAGTTCACCATAAGGAGTGGTAAGAAAGGCCTCCTTTCACTAAAGCTGATAGGCACAAAGGCCAAATCTTTATGATTGATCCTAACTGACACAAAGCCCACACCTCCATCACTGAGCCTGATGGGCACAAAGGCTGAACCTTAATCATTAAGTCTAACAGGCATAGAAGCCATACTTCCATCATCAAAAACAGAAAGACACAAGGGCCACATGTCCATCACTAAGCCTTAAAGGCACAAAAGTCATACCTTTATCACCGAGGCAGACAAACACAAAGCCCAGACCTTTATCATTGAGCCTAACCAGCACAAAGGCCACACCTCCATCACTGAACCTAATAGGTACTCAGGCCACACCTCCATTACAGAGTCACATAGACACAAAGGCCAATCCTCCATTACTAAGCCTAACAGGCACAAAAAACATACCTCTTTCATTAAGGCAGACAGACACTAAGGCCACACCTCCCTCACAGAGACAGACATCTTAAATACTGTAAATTTTGGTCTTCATCACCTAAGAATGAACAAGCACCTATTTTTACAGGAAGTGGACTACAATCTTTACATTAATTGATATAAATCAGTGTCTTTTTATTCATCCATAATACTATATAGTACATTGTTCATGGTCAGGCACGTGGAGGATCAAAAGCTTGACAACACTGTACCTAAAATATAAATAAATTCTATGTTGTATTTTCATACCTGATTAAATATTAAAAGTCGGCTTTAAATTCTGGTTGATCAAATTCTTTAATGTATAACAGCATCTCACAGTATTTTATGAACAAAACCATGCTGCATTTCAGAGCTTCGAGGGTTAAGAAGGATCTTTGTCTGAAGCGATATTCAGTGGATCTGTTGGTTGGATTTCTCAGCAGGGCTCACTAATGACTTGTAGCCTACAAATCCCAGGCACTCTCAGGTGGCATCGTCTGACTCAGACCCAGCAGTGTGATGAAAAGCTACGGATAAAAGAAACTGACAGTTGCAACTCATTGCAAAGAGAAAGCAGTAGAAACCCTGGAGCCTAGTCTCCCACTCTCACTCTCTCTCACTCTTTCTTTTTCCTTCTCTTATTCTCTCCATCTATCTATTTAACCATATATCTTATTTCAATTGTTCCCTATTTTTTATTCCCATCATTCCTGTTTTTATTACAGGTACAAAAACAAGAACCAGCATTTTTAATTGAAGACCTTTTTCACCTATATCACTTCATTAAGTAAGAAGAAGCACCTCTCTCTCTCTCTCTCTCTCTCTCTCTCTCTCTCTCTCTCTCTCTCTCTCTTTCGACGGGTCTCTCCCGCCCCTCCACTTTCGCACATGACATACTTCAATCGATACACTCCCGCTGGTCCACTCCATGTGCACGACTGAGAGGAAGCTCTAATTGAATCTTAGAGGCAATGAGGCGATCACATTTACATCACAATGTGGGTGAAACGTAAATATTTGTTATTACATGGCTTTAACCAAATTAACTCCTTTTATTTATTGACGAACAAATTAATCTTAGGAAACCAAAATAAATAGACCACAATGAATCTTTGAATGAAGTTAATCAATTTGGATTTGTGAGATGTTATGTAATTTCATGGAATCATGGGAAAATCTATGATTGGGGTGCCATTAAATATGATGAATATGCATGTACAGTAATGATAAGACATTTTAAACACAGGAAAGTTTCATTTACAGCTGAAATTAATCAGGTATAAAGATCCTAAATAGATTTTTTGAATATATATTTTAAGGCCTGAGGTTTTGGATCCACTAAATACCCGATTATTATAAACAAATCATTAATATGCAATTTTAGATATTCATCCAATAGCCATAAGTCATCCAAATTAAAAAACACATACGGTTAATTCACTCAGTCCTGTTACTTAAATACTATCACCTTATAAAACATTTAGATTATACTGGATGTCACACTGGAGGTCAATAGGAAGTTGTGTTAGCTGAAATTCCAGAAAATCAAGGGAGAAAGGTAGAAGTTTGATATTTCTTTCTTTCTTCCCTTTTTTTCTTTCTTTCATTCTTTCTTTCATTCTTTCTTTCTTAATATTAAGTGAATCATTAGAATGTCATTAATAGTAACATTGTTGTTAAATAAACACATTTTATATGTTTGGTATTTTTTTTACAAAAACTATTAAGAAAAAAAAAGAAAAAAAAAAAGAAAAGAAAAAATCTAAGAAGACATTTCTTATTTAAGGGCAAAACACATTTAAGGGCCCGTCTGATATTTGTTGCTTAACACATATCTTTAAAAAGTTTAATGTATGTTCTTTTAGAATCAATGCTGAAATAATAATAATAATAAAACGTAGAATACTAGAAGATGATGAAGAAGAAGAAGAAGTAGTAGTAGAAGAAGAAGAATGATCAACCAATCAAGTTTAATTTATCAGCGCTACAAGCTCTAAATTACATCGCAATCATACAACACTGCGGATATAAAAAATACTAAGAGACTATTACAAAAGTAAATATTATAGCATTTTCTTAAAATTCTTCTAATATTCAAAAGCTTTTTCCTTCATCCTAGTTGCCTAACATGGGGGCAGTTTACAATTGATTTGCTCTCAGGATCAAGCTGTCTCCCTACACACTCCCTCCTCATTATCGTGTATGTGTGTGTGTGTCAGTGTGTGAGGGCTGTCTGGCAGATGGCCCACCGAGGGGGTTGGTCTGTGGGGGTTGACTCAGCGGGATAGCCCACCGCTTCAACCCAAATCACTACATGTTGAGCCCTGCCCCTGCAACATCACCGCATCATGGATCAGCTCATGGCTGCCAACTTACTTAACATTTCAGAACTCGGTCTATCTGTCCTGTGTGTATCTCCACACTTCTTTACCACAGCCAAATGTGGATTAACAATGACATTTTATCTTTTCTATGCTGTATTTAGTAATAGAAACTCCAAGCTACAGGACTTGGTATTATCTTGAATAGACCGTTGCACAATTTGACATTTGACAACAATTTCTATGCCGCAGGTCATTTTTCTATTATTTACCTAAATAAACAAATGAAGACCCCGGGACAGGACAGATCTCAAAAACGTTAGAAGTGTGACACCAAATTTTGTAGCTCTGGTGGTTGGTGAGTCCAGCACCTGCAAAACAAGCCTCTTCAGCTCTAGAAGTTGTTCTTTATTCGGCCACACCTACAATGTTTTTTTACAATTTTGAACACAACAAAAGTTGCAACAAACTCCAACTGATGAAATTTATTTGGAGATACCATTCAAGCAATCTACAACAGAAAAAAGTGATACAATTCCAGAGTAAATGCACATGTGTAGGCTTTGTAGACTGTTTTCAGCACTTTCTGGAAACATTCGTTCAAGTTCCTCTTAACCATTTCGATAACACTATATGGACACTATAAAACAAAATTTTATTAAGATAATTCATATTTCAAATTCTGCCACAGTGCACTTTTCTGATACGTGTACTGTGCTGTAATTCTTCTTCTTTATTTTGGTTGCTCCCATTAGGGGGCGCCACAGCGGATCGTCCGTCTCTATACCCCCCTGTCCTCTACATCTGCCCTTTCAAACCAACTACCTGCATGTCTTCCCTCACCACATCCATAAACCTTCTCCTTGGCCTTCCTCTTTTCCTTCTTCTTGGTGTCTCCATCCTCAGCATTCTCCTACTGATATACCCCATGTCCCTCCTCTGCACATGTCCAAACCATCTCAATCCCACCTTCCTCACCTTGTCTTCAAAACGTCCTACATGCGATGTCTCTCTAATAAACTAATTTCCAATCCTGTCCATCGTCGTCACTCCCAACGAAAACCTCAACATCTTCAGCTCTGCTACCTCCAGCTCCACCTCCTGTCTTTTACTCAATGCCACTGTCTCTAAACCACACAACATCTCAGGTCTCACCACTGTCCTATAAACTTTCCCTTTCACTCTTGCAGATACTCTTCTGTGCTATGCTGAACATTCCAAATAAATAAATAATTAAACGAAATAATCTATAGACTATTTTAATATGATCAATAATTCAATAAATGATCAATACTTTAACATGGAACTATAATGAATGGACTTTCGGGGAACTATAACAATGGGTTCCCTTTTGAATCTGGTTCCTCTCAAGGTTCCTCATACCATATCATAGTTTTTTTCACGGTTGCCACTGCCTAGCTCATTAATGATAGACTTACAGGGATTAATTTATGACACTAACATTTCTGTACATTTTGTAATTTATTTATTTCTGTTGTTAAAAGTACTACAGTAAACTTTCTTTCAGCTTCTCCCATTAGGGGTCGCCACAGCGGATCATCCGAATGTGATTCATGCGATTCTGCTCTTATAACACCGCCATAAGTCAACAATTATGATGTTTCATTACCTTTTCCTAATGTTCCTAGCATTTCAACACATCCCAGGTGTTGACCACTACTTGTAGCTGAATTTCTCATCTTCATTGCTGTATTTCTGCCTAAAAAAATATTCCTCCTTTCACATACCCCTGAGACACTCCTAACCTTCTCGCCAGAGTAGCTAATAATCTACATATGCCAAAGTAAATATTTGCTTAATTATCCATTTTTAATGTTATATTTTTTTTAACACTGCTCCATCTCCTAAGGTCCAGCAGATGCTATTAAATTTCACCCCATAGATACACAGTTATGACATGTAATAACTACGTGAATATAAAAGAGATTAATAATTTAGTGGGAGCTAACAAATTAGGGCCATCATTAAAAAAAAAGGAGAAAGGGAAAAGAGGAAAAAAAAACCCCGACGCAGCCTGGATTAAGCTTCAAGTCCTAGGTAATGTCGACTCGCTCACTTCCTCTCTGCCCTGTAAAGAATTACGGCATTAATTCCGCACCGCGAACTTATTGCCACTATTCGTTTCACGGTTCCCCCGAGCATTCAAAGGCCACGCAATGATAACGGCATTTCTGGCCAAAATGACTCTCTGATATCTATTTTCACATCAAACTCGATTTTTACCTCGACTCTAAAGGGAGAGTTTTTTTTTTCTTTTTAAGCTACAAGTCTTAACACGATTAACGGTCAAGATTTAAATAGCATAAAATATTACTATCACGACTAATTCACTGCGAAAGATGAGCATCATGGACAAAAAAATCCTTTTCACAATCGCTTTTTAACAATTTTACAAATGCTTCATGATGCTGGATTGATTAGCATTATTTTACTGATGCTAACATTTGTAAATGTGTATGAAAATGATTTCATGGTAAAAACTGCACTAAAGAATCAGCACCATTTATTCTGTACTTTTGTTTTTGCTTTGTATTAATTGTCAATCAGCTGTAAATGGCTAAATGTTATCATAGCACATGGTTTATGTTCACAAAACATAATAGGCCAAACTTACAGTATGCTGAAAATGACAAAACGATAACGGTGAAAGAGCACTTACTACCTGGCATGTATTAAAATAAAAAAAATAAAAAACGGACAGGAATCAGTTTTAATTAACCCTGAAAAGTTCTTAGAACATCTGGTTGAGAATAGAAAACTTTAGTCTATCAGACAAATTGGACCTAACAAAAAAGTCACATAAGGGGTCAGATATCGGGTTCAGGAGATAAACCTAAACAATATTTTTGTGGCACTGCATGTAATAGTCCCCTTGCATAACAATACAGTGTTTCTGCCACTTCTAGAACATATCCTGCAGGTCTTCTTTTCGAATCGTGTCAAGCACCTTCTGCTATTCACGCTGGAAGCCTGCAATGTTGTGAAAAATGGATCTTCATCTTCAGGAAGAGGGTGAAGTGCACAGAAGCCAAATCTGTGGAGTAGGGTGAGTGCGGAAGTGAGATCTTGTTGTTTCTGGTGAGTAACTCGTGTAAGGAAAGCTCGGTTACAGGGTGCGCACGTGGTCCGATTAGCAGACGGGGTAATGCACGTGGTCAGATTGGCACCAGTTGCACAGCTCCCGAGGTACACAGGACAATGTCTTTTCTAACACTGACTTATAAAAGTCGGTGCTCCCTGTGACTGTGTGTGCAGCCGTGTGCTGCCATCTGGTGGCGTCTTGAAACTATTTGATACCACCTCGTACACCACCATAATGGACTAAAGTGTAGAATTTAATTTTTAATAAAAAAAAGTTAAACAAAATTATGTGTAAATGATGTATTACTGCATTTATGTAATACTGCATTTTATTGGCTCTGTACATGTACCCTGCACAATGACAATAAAGTTGAATCTAGTCTAATCTAATTATTATCCAGTATTAGTATTAATATTAAGTTATTTCTTTTTTATGCAGTCCCTCCATTTTCAAAGTTTTAAAAGTAATCGGACAAATATTACAATATATATAAATATTGCAATGCAAATCCTTCAAATCCAGTTGAATGCCTGCCTGAAGACTGGAACCCATTGGCTTTAGTTGTTTGAAGTATATAATAGTATATAATATAATATATATTAAACCCAGCCATTAGGGAGGCACAAGCCAGTGCATTCTTAGTGCCAGTCCCAAGCCCGGGTAAATGGGGAGGGTTGCGTTAGGAAGGGCATCCAGCGTAAAACATGTGCCAAATCAAATATGCGGATCACAAATGAGAATTTCATACCGGATCGGTCGAGGCCCGGGTTAACAACGACCGCCACAGGTATCGTTAGCCGACAGGGTACCGGTGGAAATTGGGCTACTGTTGGCCGAGGAAGGAAAAGGAGAGGAGGAAGACGTCTACAGAGACGGCAGGGAAAGGAGCAGTGTAGGAGAGTGGAGGTTAGGGTTGGTACTTTAAATGTTGGTACTATGACGGGTAAAGGGAGAGAAGTAGCTGATATGATGGAGAGGAGAAAGGTAGATATGCTGTGTGTTCAGGAGACCAAGTGGAAAGGGAGTAAGGCCAGGAACATTGGAGGTGGATTTAAACTGTTTTATCATGGTGTGGATGGAAAGAGAAATGGTGTAGGGGTGATTCTGAAGGAAGAGTACAGTAAGAGTGTAGTGGAGGTGAAGAGAGTTTCTGATAGGGTGATGATTGTGAAGGTGGAAGTTGAAGGGATGATGATAAATGTCATCAGTGCCTATGCTCCACAAGTTGGCTGTGAGATGGAGGAGAAGGAAAGATTCTGGAGTGAATTAGATGAAGTGGTAGATGGTGTACCTAGGAAAGAACGGTTGGTGATTGGGGCGGACTTTAATGGGCATGTAGGTGAAGGGAACAGAGGTGACGAGGAGGTGATGGGTAGGTATGGTTTTAAGGAGAGGAATGTGGAAGGGCAGATGGTGGTAGATTTTGCTAAAAGGATGGAAATGGCAGTGGTGAACACTTATTTTAAGAAGAAGGAGGATCATAGGGTGACGTATAAGAGTGGAGGAAGGTGCACACAGGTGGACTATGTGCTATGCAGGAGATGCAACCTGAAGGAGATTGGAGACTGTAAGGTGTTGGCAGGGGACAGTGTAGCTAGACAGCATAGGATGGTGGTCTGTAGGATGGTTTTGGAGGCGAAGAAGAAGAGGAGGAGAGTGAGGACTGAAAGAAGAATAAGATGGTGGAAACTTAAGGAGGAAGAGTGTAGTGTGAGATTCAGGGAAGAGGTCAGAGAGAGGCTCAGTGGTGTTAAGGAGGTGTTGGTTGATTGGGCAACTACTGCAGGAGTGATGAGGGAGGCAGCTAGAAAAGTACTTGGTGTGACATCTGGAAATAGAAAGGAAGACAAGGAGACGTGGTGGTGGAATGAGGAAGTGCAGGAGAGCATAAGGAGAAAGAGGTTGGCAAAACAGAAGTGGGATAGACAGAGTGATGAGAAAAGTAGGCAGGAGTACAAGGAGATGCGGCAGCAGGTTAAGAGGGATGTGGCGAAAGCCAAGGAAAAGGCATATGAGGAGCTGTATGAGAGGTTGGACACTAGGGAAGGAGAAAAGGATTTGTACCGATTGGCCAGGCGGAGGGACCGAGCTGGAAAGGATGTACTGCAAGTTAGAGCAGTAAAGGATGGAGAGGGAAATGTGTTGACTAGTGAGGAGAGTGTGTTGAGAAGGTGGAGGGAGTATTTTGAGCAGCTGATGAATGAGGAAAATCTGAGAGAGAGAAGGTTGGATGATGTGGAGTTGGTGAAGCAGGATGTAGATAGGATTAGTAAGGAGGAAGTGAGAGCAGCGATTAAGAGGATGAAGAGTGGAAAGTCGGTTGGACCAGATGACATACCGGTAGAAGCGTGGAGATGTTTAGGAGAGATGGCAGTGGAGTTTTTGACCAGATTGTTTAACAGGATTTTGGAAGGTGAGAAGATGCCTGAGGAATGGAGAAGGAGTGTGCTGGTACCGATCTTTAAGCATAAAGGAGATGTGCAGACCTGCAGTAACTACAGGGGTATTAAGTTGATCAGTCACACCATGAAGTTATGGGAAAGAGTAGTGGAAGCCAGGCTGAGAGAAGAGGTGACCATCTGTGAGCAACAGTATGGTTTCATGCCGAGGAAGAGCACCACAGATGCCTTATTTGCTTTGAGAATGTTGATGGAGAAGTATAGAGAAGGACAGAAGGAATTGCATTGTGTATTTGTGGATTTAGAGAAGGCGTACGACAGGGTGCCAAGAGAGGAGTTGTGGTATTGTATGAGGAAGTCAGGTGTGTCAGAGAAGTATGTGAGGGTGGTGCAGGACATGTATGAGGACAGTGTGACGGCAGTGAAGTGTGCAGTAGGTACGACAGACTGGTTTAGAGTGAAGGTTGGACTGCATCAAGGATCGGCCCTGAGCCCTTTCCTGTTTGCAGTGGTGATGGACAGGTTGACGGACGAGGTCAGACAGGAGTCTCCCTGGACTATGATGTTTGCGGATGATATTGTGATTTGTTGTGAGAGTAGGGAGCAGGTTGAGAAGAGCCTGGAGAGGTGGAGATATGCGCTGGAGAGAAGGGGAATGAAACTCAGTAGGAGTAAGACAGAATACATGTGTGTGAATGAGAGGGAGGGCAGTGGAGTGGTGCGGTTGCAGGGAGAAGAGCTTCAGAAGG
The DNA here is from genome assembly GCA_039877035.1 of Silurus lanzhouensis. Classification (NCBI taxonomy): domain Eukaryota; kingdom Metazoa; phylum Chordata; class Actinopteri; order Siluriformes; family Siluridae; genus Silurus; species Silurus lanzhouensis. The sequence continues at coordinate 2,157,906 of JBCEWE010000451.1, forward strand.
TGGAGGAATTCAGGTACCTGGGGTCAACAGTGCAAAGTAATGGAGAGTGTGTTAGAGAAGTGAAGAAAAGAGTGCAGGCAGGGTGGAGTGGGTGGAGAAGAGTGACAGGAGTGATTTGTGATAGTAGGGTATCTGCAAAATTGAAAGGGAAAGTTTATAGGACTGTGGTGAGACCTGCGATGTTGTATGGTTTAGAGACAGTGGCATTGAGTAAAAGACAGGAGGTGGAGCTGGAGGTAGCAGAGCTGAAGATGTTGAGGTTTTCGTTGGGAGTGACGAGGATGGATAAGATTAGAAATGAGTTTATTAGAGGGACAGCGCATGTAGGATGTTTTGGTGACAAGGTGAGGGAGGCGAGATTGAGATGGTTTGGACATGTGCAGAGGAGGGACATGAATTATATTGGTAGAAGAATGCTGAGGATGGAGCCACCAGGTAGGAGGAAAAGAGGAAGGCCAAGAAGGAGGTTCATAGATGTGGTGAGGGAAGACATGCAGGTAGTTGGTGTAAAAGAGGCAGATGTAGAGGACAGGGTGGTATGGAGACGGATGATCCGCTGTGGCGACCCCTAATGGGAGCAGCCGAAAGAAGAAGAAGAAGAAGAATATAATATATATTAACATTTAATACTGTATGAATATTTTTGCTTATACTTCCCTCACATCTTGCTTCAATTCAATCCATTATGGTGGTATACAGAGGCAGAAAAAAATACAAGAATCATGATGTTTTTCAATCATCAGATATTTGAATTATTATTTATATTAAGAATTCTGAATGATACAGAATGCCATTTTGGAAGAAATCAAACTTTATAGATGAACCGAAATGCTTTTCATTGTTTACTGTATACATCACTATTGTTATTTCTTTTTTGTCTTTTCCAGCATTAAAAGCCCTTTTTGACTCTGAGTGCACAACTGCAGGAGAACAAAGCACACAATAGTTCAAATCTAAATACTCTATGACCTTTATGTAGCACAGCTGTGAATAATAAAGACATATCTTTATAGCTTTATATCTGCATTGGTAAGCTGCTTCACATTGATCACAATCATTGGGTCACGCTCTGCATCGCTGGAACGTTCCGGTTGTTATCGAGCTTTTCCTTTTCACGGTCGTACAGCGGCGTATACAGCGGCGTATCCCATCAGGCTGACATTTTCCTTAATGTCTGTCAAGTTCACATCACACAGATAACATTTTTACACACATTCAGCATGAAGGCAAGCTCAATTCCCAGTGTGTAAACATCGCCAAGGTTGTGTTTAAAGCACGGAGGCACCTTGCTAGCGAGCTCTCTCTTCACCAAACGCATTGCTCGAGGCGTCGTCTCGTAATTGTGTGATATTGTTATTTTTTCCACCCTGCTGTTAAGATTTTCTGTTTGAATTGCAATGAAACGGGATCAGGGGAAGAGCGAATGCTCGTGCAGTCGGAGTTTAACCCCAGGTTTCGTCAGCTAATCCGCTCATTTGAGACCTGCCAGGTGACTTGACAGAGTACATTATATTCCCATTTGCCTTTTGGGATTCAGTGTGCAATGGGATTGGGGAAAAAAAGACACTTTTCCCCCAAGGATACGCAACCAAGAGGGTGAAAACATCAAGAGGCCAACTTTGATCGCGCTTACTCTGGGCTTTTGTAGATTTGACAGCGACTTGTCAGATGGCTCGGTTTGTGTGAAGAAATTCTCCTGCACTTGTGTTTTCGTTTCAATACAGGTTTTTAAGCTTTTTTTCTGTTTAAGGACCATACCAATGCATTAATATTTCTTAAATATGCTGCATTAGCTGGCCCTTTCTACAACATTTATTCATATCTTGCCAAACATTCGCACATTGTGTTAGTTTTAAAATTACATTTTCTGAGTCTAAACCAGTTATTTTTGTCAATATTCATAACAAAGCACCCTCTCACACCAGACCCTGGTGCACCCTTGTGAATTTGTCGATACATACAATATTTTTGCATCTTTTTTTTTTTTGCTTGCCAAGACAACAAAAGCAAAGAGAAAGACAAAATCAGGAGAGTATCCAGCATTCTCTCTTCTATTTTAACAGCCAATAAGTGTTTATTGCAACTTTTCAACTGCACAATTTCCTAAACACAAAGTTCCAAACACTTCACAAAGCCTGGATGCATAATACATTTTGAAGATTGGAGTTTTACATTGATTTCAGTAACAGCTCATGAATAATCACACACTAATACCTAACTGTATAGACAAAAGTTTTGTGGACACCTGACTATAAGATGCGCTTTTTGAACATCCAGTTCTACATTTCGTTCCTATTTGCTGTTATAATAACCTCTACTCTTCTGGGAAGATGTTCCACTAGATTTCCATTACAAGGGTGTTAGTAAAGTCAGGTACTGATGTAGGTGAGGTAAGGAGGCCTGGGGTGCAGTCAGTGTTTCAATTCATCCCAAAGATGTTCAATGGATTTGAGGTCCGAACTCTAGCACGAGATCTTCCACTCCAACCCATGTGAAGCATATCTGTATGGAGCTGGCTTTGTGTAGAGGCGTAGCCTGTTATAATAACCTCAATTCTTCTGGGCAGATGTTCCACTAGATTTTGGAATGTACTAGTGGAGATTTGTGCTCCTTCAGATACATGGGTGTAAGTTGATCCCAAAAGTCTTGGTCCTTAAGCTCTTCCATTCCATCACATGTAAACCATATCTTCAAGAAATTGCATTGTGTACAGCAGCATTGTCTGAATCAGTGGTCACCAACATGGTGCCCACGGGCCCTTTCTAAAAATACCTCACCATAGCGCCACTTACCAGTGAGCTGCATCTATCTGTTTCCTACCTTCCTAACATGATCAGTGTCTTCACGTAGATAAATATCTTTAATTATTAATTATAACATGTAATTAAAGGTCATTTGAGCAAATTTGTTATTTTAGAAGTGTGTATCAAACTGGTACCCCTTCACATTAATCGCTACCCAAGAAGTAGCTCTCAGTTTCCAAAAGTTTGGTGACCCCTGGTCTAGATGAACATTTAGGCATTCAAACTAGACAAATCCATGTCGGTCAATTGATTTAAAAAGAGTTGTAGAGATTGTAAAGAGTTTCACTACATCACTGTAAGCCAGACATGGGCAAACTACGGCCCGCGGGCCACACACGGCCTGTTGGGTTTATTAATCCGGCCCGCCGAACGTGACCAAATTCTATTAAAATAGGTACGGGTAAACCTTGATAAATTTACCTTTGCCCTGTAATGCTCACGTTTCCCCCAAAGATGTCGCACTTCAGATACATTGACCTTGTTCGCGTGTATTACCGTAATTTCCGGACTATTACGAATGATTCACATTTCCTGTAGACAGTCCGAGTGAGCGGCAGGTAAACATCAGAGGAACCTCATCCATATTTATGATGTGGTGCGGCCCGATTCAGTGGGAGCGCATCTGATAAAGAGTTTCATTGGTTCACCTGAACCCGTTCGGCAATTTCATTGGTTTAATGTTATGGGGTTCAGTTTTTTGGCTTGAAGTTTGTAAAACCGGGAAAAACCCAGGAAAAATCCATAAAATTCATTGTTTAAGCCGCGGGGTTCAAAACGTGGGAAAAAAGTAGCGGCTTATAGTGTGTGTGTGTATATATATATATATATATATATATATATATATATATATATATATATTATATATATATATATATATATATATACTGTATATCCTGGCTTGGCCCCTCTGTCAAATTTTAGAACCCATTGTGGGTTTGCCTATCCCTGCTGTAAGCCATTGTTGTAACGGGGAAACAGGGTGTGATTGGTGGAGGGTATTTGATTAAACAGGATATCAGTAATCGTGCTAAGTTTTCTGCTGGCAAATTGATATAACTGTAGCATATCCTTTAAAACGTAAAAAAACACTTACTCATTTTCATTATTTTGGAGTGTAATGCGTGTAAATAGTCCATTAGTATGGGAGGTACTAATGAGAGAAAGAGGGAGGAAAAAAACACGGGGAAAAAAAAGCACAAGGTCATCTCTATTAGAGTTGAAATTTTCATTGCTGTGGGGCATAAGAGACAGAACTTTTTTTGTTTTAGCAGACTTGCCATCAAATAAACATAATTACCATCAGAATGCACGGAGCGTTTGCGGACTCCTAACGGCGATCGGCTACGCTCGAATAAATCACCATTAATTAGCTAATAAAAGCCAGCAGGTGGATGGGAGCCCAGAGCAATTCCCTGGTTGTTTGAATTATGTACATTACACATTTGCCACTAAAGTAAATGAGAGCCAGGGAAAAACACAGGAGTCTGTGAAAGCCTCACGTTTCTAAAACAAAAAAGGGGAGAGGTGTCTGGGTGATACCCTTTAGATCTCCTACAACTCCCAGAATCCCACCCACAGGACTACAAGTCACATTGACCCCTTATTCAATAATGAGGCTTAATAGACTCAGGATATTTTAGCTGGATTTTATGCCTGTATGGATTGTAATGAAATTCTGCACAATCCACGCAGAGTAAAAACACTGGCCCAGGTTGAATAGTAAGTGCTTTTGAAGTGTCCCTTTGTGTTATTGCCCACATTTACGCAGAAGATTTAGAGTAAGCTAGGGGAATTTTGATATCCATCAATGGAAATTGCCATATAGGTATCAATATGACAAATTGAAGGTGTGAAAGCTCTACTTGGAAGCCGTGTCTCCTTCTATTTCACATTAGTGAGAGGTTTTTTAATTATTATTAAGGAAAAATGTAAAATAAGTATTTTGATGAGAAATTATTGTACTTCATGGATCTACCCATGTACACTGTATGGACAAGAATTGGGACTCTTGACCTTTCCTGCCATATGTGGTTCTTCTCCAAAATGTTACCACAAATCATAGGCACTCATTTGTGCAGGACATCTTTGGATGAGGTATAATAAAATTTTGCAATCACTTGAACTTGGAAACTCAAACCTCTTCCAGCATGGAGATGCCCCAGTGCACAAAGTGAGCTCCATTAAAATAAGGTGTACATGGTATGAAGAGGAAGATCTTGAGTGACTTGCAATAGAGCTCTGATCTCAACCCTATTGAACACCAATGAATATGAACACTGACTGCACCCCAGGCCTCCTCACCTACACCAGTACCTGCCTTTACTAACACCCTTCTGGCTGATTACCACAAATCTCCACAAGCACACTCCAAAATCTTCCCTGTCACATTTCACTTCACTCCTGTTCTGCTAGTCTTTTTTATCCTATTATCATCACCTTTCAAATGTTTCCCATTGATAAGATTGTTCATTTTTACTGTATATAACATGCTGTTTCATCGTCTTGCTGCCTCATTTTTGACTGCTATTATGAAGATTTTTTTGTTTCTCTTGTCGTTTTGAACTGGCCTTCTTCATTAACACTGATTATGATTAGGATTTGACCAAATTAAACATACATGCAGACAGAGTTCTTACACTCCCTCATACTGAAGGTAGCAACATACTCAAATAGATCATTCTAGAAGGTGATTAACGGAATTGAAGTGATGTGTTGTCGACATAACATCACACACAATTAGTTCATGTCTAGCTACCCATCAGTAATGCTTTATAATGTCTTTATATATAAATTATAATTATTATATATAAAAATGATCTTTTTATTTGTCATATGTACATTACAGCACAGTGAAATTCTTTCTTTGCAGATCGCAGCGATGTTAGGAAACTGGAGTCAGCCATAATAAAGGGTTAAGGGTCTTGCTCAGGGGCCCAAGAGTGGCAGCATGGCAGGACTAGGGCTTGAGCTCCTGACCTTCTCATCAGTAGCCCAGAGTCTTAACCACTGAGCCACAACTTCCCTATTGCTTGGTTTGTTGCTGAAGCTGTTGCTGAATTATCTAAAAATTACTATAATTTCAGCTCAAGATAAAAATCTTTCCATTGCAAAAGAACATGATAATAATAAACAGTGATTTTGCAGTAAGCAACTAAATTTAATCTATTATCTGAAATCGTTCGGAATTCATATATACTTATATTGATAACAAGAGCTTATTTTTTTGTCCGAAATAAGAGGAAGCATTTCTCATTGATGGTGGAAACGTTTATGCGTTAATGCAGCTTAATAAAAACTATTGCTACTTCATAAATATTGAAGAACACAGCCATTAATATGGTGCAAATAATGTCGTTAATGTGCCTCAAAGAACGATGAAGCTGACAGAACGTGCGGCTTGAAGCCTCAGGGAAATGAACTGCTCCGCGCAGGTGGAACCGGGAGACTTCTCCTGCTGTTAGCGTATTAGAGAAAGAAAGAGGAGCTTACCTCCAAGTGCTTCACAGTGGGTTCGAACTGCATCTTGCTCTCATTATTAATGACTGCAGGTTTCTTTTTCGAGGCCGTGCCCTGAAATGAATCACTTTTATAATGTGGCCTGATTAAAGACAGAGACACTAACAAAAAAAAATTCTGTGGTTGTTTTGAATATTTGTTTATGGAAATCTTGTCGAGTGATGCAGTTAACAATGAAATTTGCTCTTACTTTGATGGTGCAAAACAGTCGACCGTGAGTTCTTGTTATCCAACCCGAAAACTGCACTGCACCACACTTTTCCACCAGCGAGGGGAAATTTCGAAACAATTCCTGTCACCAAGATAAAGCAACATGCTGCTACTCTGGCATTTCCTCACAAACAGTCTTTATTTTTTTTCCTCCTCCTCAGAAAATAGGTCCTTTTCTCGGGGATGCATGTCCTCAGGCACCTAGTTGGCATGAAGTAAAAAGAAGTAGCGACATACGTTCATGCAAGTGGGCCATGGCGGCAGATGGAACGTTGATTGCTCTGTTGTTTGCAGCTGTTTGTGTCTCTTTATGTGACTCACAAGAGCACGAAAACAAGGCAGTGTCACGGCCCAGTGCGAAAATTATTTGCGACCCTCATAATTATCTAGGGCAAGGTGTCTGATTAATAAGGGAAGCTGGGCTGCTAAGATCTGTTGGGGGAAAAAAAAGTAAAGAACAGCGTTTAGATGAGAGCAGTGGTATTTTATATTGCCTTTAATTCTTACAATGGTGTGGAATTCTCAGTTCTGATTGGTCAGAAAGTGTTGATTTATTTTCTTTCAATTTTCCTCGCCATTTTTCATCTTCTTAACAACAAAGAGAAAGGAGATTGTGTTTTTTTTATACTTTCAGGATTAAAGACTGTATTGCTATATCTCTTCATAATTAAACTACATTTGTATCCGTGTAATGTTCTGTTACGTATTATTATAATATGAAGGTTTTTTTTAAATGAAATAAATTATATCTCATTATGGCAACTTATCTCATTCTTCATACTTCCTAACTCATTATTTAGTTTCGTCTTTTTGTTTCTGGCATATTATCATATTTTTTGGGATTTATATTTAATTGTTAAAATCTCATTATTATTACCGTAATTTCCGGACTATAAAGCGCACCCATATATAAACACTGAATTTGACAAAGATTTTTATTTTAAACATAAATAAGCCGCACCTGTCTATAAGCCGCAGTGTCTACACTGAAACTAATAAACTTTACACAGGCTTTAACGAAAGACAGTGTCTGTTACACGGTGTAACAGGTGAAATATGTTGCGCTTCCTTTAGGAGCATAGCAGTATTTTGGGAATAGCCTGGCGCCGCATTTTTTCCGGTATTACTGCATGTGTGGAGACCGAGGAATATGTCCTTATTATTTTCTGATGATCATTTCTAAGTTTCTTTGACTAACCCTTAACGCTGTTGCCAAAATAAAAATAAAAAAGCAGGAGTTTTGGAAACCTGTCTGTGCTTATATGATTTCTGTTGCAACTCGAGCTATCCCTTAACCATGACTCAACACGTAAGTCCGAAAAATACGGTACTTATTTTGAATATCATCGTATTTGACGTATGATTTTGTTTATGATTTGATTACTTGCACTTAATATTCCATTATCTGGCATTCATAAGTCATTATTTTGGGGTTTGATTGTTATTTCATTGTCAACATGCCGTTTAATTATTTTGACTAAATGTTTTTTTACTTAAGTACCTATTACTTTATTATTAAAGTTATTAGGATGTTCATTAGAATGACTTAATAGATAAAATTATTAGGACAACTGACTTTTCGGTTCGTGTAGCATGAAATGTTTTCCTTTGTTTGAACTAGGAGACCCAAACCTGTTCCAGGATGACAATGCCCCCATGCACAAAGCCAGCTCCATGAAGATGCTTTACATGGTTTTGAGTGGAAGATCTTAAGTGGCCGGGTATTTAGCCCTGACCTCACGCTATTATACACCTCCTCACTTCACATACATCAGTACCCGAGTCTACTAATACCCCTGTGGCTGAATGAGCACAAATCTGCATAAGCACACTCCAAAATCTAGTAGAAAACCTTCTCAGAACAGGGGAGGCTATTAAAACAGCAGATGTGGATTAGTTGTGGAAAAAGCACAATCGCAGGTTTCTAGAAACCTTTTTCAAAAACCAAGTATTTGAACTTATTATCTCCCTTTGATATATCACATAATTTGCATTTAATTTGCATCTGATTTTTTTTCTTAGTTTTTTTGTTTTAGATTCACAATGGACTAATTTGTGCTTTATTTTATTATATTGTTTTATTACTTGGATCTCATTCAAATTTCGCAACTCATTCCTTTTGAATTATCTCAGTATTTTGGCATACGCTCTCATTTTTTCGACATTTTATCTCATTACTTGAATTTAATATTTACCAACTCCAAAATGTCTATTTTTCCATTATATTGTTTATTTCTTTCATGAATTAAAAGTTAAATAAACATATTCAAGCTGCATATAAGCTAATGTAGGTCTGGAACCAGTTTTATTACAGATATCTTCAATCAGCAAATGGTTGCTTACAATCCTCATGGTTGCTCTCTTTTGCCTATTTTGCTTTTATTCAAGCAGAAAAGCACAAAGAATGGAAGTTTAGTGTGCATTGGACTTGTTGCTTAATGCTGTCTCTTGAGTGCTCCCTCATCATGACTGACAAATTCATTGCTGCCCGCTGAACAGCTCCCCCGACATCCCAGGCGTAATTACATCTGTGCAGTGCCGCTGCAGCTGCACTCCAATAAACAGCAGAAATCCTTTTTTCCTCTCAACGTGCCTCTGCGGTGGCGTGTAATAATGTGCATATTGAAAATGGAGCCAAAATGTGGCATTCCTCTGTGAAAAATATGTCACAACACACACTGATGAGGGGTAATATTAAAAACATGGCACCCACAGTACACTACAAAACATGATTTCTCACCTCAAACCTCCTCGAAGATTATTAGTAGTAGTGGTAGCAATATGGTTCATCATAAAAGCACAGGAGGACCAATATTAATAGTAGTATTGCTAATAATATTAGGAGTAGTACTCGTAGTAGTAGTAGAAAGATGAGCAGGAGGACTAATAGCATATTCTCAATCTAATGATTAATAACAGTAGTAGGATATTGAGGATGAGAGGGAAAAAGAGGAGAACCTCTAGTTGTATTGTTATAATTAGTGGTAGTAGTAGTAGGTGGATGAGGAGGAGGAAGATAACCTATAGCAGACCTATAATAGTAGTAGTATTGGTACTAGTAGTATTAGTATTAATAGTAGTATGACGAGGAGGTTGAGAAGAAGCATTTATAGTGGATAATGACTATGGTGAGAATGATGAAAGTATTTATAGTAATATTGTTTTTATAATTATTAGTAGTATTACCCTCTGGGGTCAACAAACGTGCCGGCGCATTCTGTGGTATTTGTTCCTCATAACGTAGAAACTTTTTTGATCTTACAGATAAAAGCGATAAATCATTCACATTTTCTACTTTTATTTGTATACACATAATAAGAACAAAACGCTGTGCTGTTGTAAAATAAAGAAAACATACAGGGGGCGCTCTCTGCTGTCTCTGTCTGTTCTTTCACAGACACATAAATAAATAAAACAACCTGAATCTCAGTGAATATTTGCCTCAGAGACTTAATAAATATATGAATAGAAAGCTCTAAATTTAATCGATTGACAGCCCTAATATTGATATGATGTGAGTACTAGTTACCAGCGTGACACTCAAACAGGTAGTAATAATGACTACTTTTTACTTATGTACATGTCAGACCCCAAAATTTTTTACTTTAACTTGAGCTAAATTGTATAGTCAGTACTTCAAATTTTACCAGAGTCTTGTAAAACATGAGTATCTGCACGTCTACTTAAGTGAAGTATGTGTGTACTTTTGCCACCTTTGATTATTAGTAGGAGGTGTTTATAGTAGTATAAATATTATAAGTACTGTTAGTTTTAATATTAAGAGGTGGATTACATTTATTAGTAGTAGTAGTAGTAGTTGTTGTAGTAGTAATAATAGTAGTAGGAGGAGAAGGTTGATAATGATGCAAACAAGGAGTGTTAACGGCAATGTTATTATTATTGTTAATTATTTATTTTTTTGCACTGCTTATCACTATGCATTTTTGCACCATCCATAACTTGTTCATTAATGCACTACTGTATATAACACCCATATGTATTCTGTATATACTGTATTTTTGCACAGTATATTGTATATTATTATATTTAAAAGCATTGATTATTACCTACTGCACCTTCTGTACATTAACCACCCTCACCACTGTACATATGGACCTCATAACCTATTTATCTTAATGCTATTTAATGTAAAAAGGCCACTTACCCACATCTGGTTAGATATTAATTGCATTACTCAGTAAAGTTGAATCTAATCTAATCTTATTATTATTAGTAGTAATAATAGACTCAGTAGTAATAGCAGTAGTAGTAGTAGGAGGATTTATTGTATTATTGTTATTAGTAGTAGCTGTAGGATTACCACATTATCTGTGTAAAGCTGCTTTGAGATCATGTGCAATGTTAAAAGCACTATACAAATAAAAATTAGAAGTATAAGTATCATATATGGTATTTAGTGTCTTTATGAGTAATAGTGTATTTTATAGCTGTGTTATTATGAGTATTATTTGTAGTAAAAGATGCAGAAGGAGTACTAATTTGTAGTAATAAATATTATTTTATTATTCTTTATAATAGTATTATTAGTAGTTACAGTTTAGTAATAGTAGCAATATTAATAGTAGGAGAAAGAAAAGGAATAATATTGTCAATAATATTTTTTTGCTTATCTTATTATTAGTATAAAAAGTAGTAGTAAGATAAAGAGAAGATGTAAAAGCAATTATTGTATTATAATTAGTAGTAGTCGTTATTGTTAATTGTGCTCGAGTTTGAGGAGATGGAAAAGTATGCGGAGGCGTAATAGTAGTCGTAATAGCTAAGGTCATAGCAGAAGAAATAGTAGAAGGAGGAGAAATATTATTTTTAGTAGTAGCATTAGTGCTATAAGGAAGTAGGAGAAAAACGCCAGTGATTGGTGTCCAATCTGGCCATTTTCTTCCCAGCTCTGTGTTTTGTTCTCATGTGATCACAGTTGTTTTGAGCAGAAAGTGTGAATCACAGGGAGGGAAAAGTGTGTCCTAATGGGAACATCAGGTGAAGTTCCCACAAGCTACTCATTAGCGGACTGAGGGATTGAAATCTCTTTTAACAAAACACTTTCTGTGATGTGCATGAATAAAACACCAGCGTGGATAAACTAGGTGAAGCAGTCCTCTGGAATGAGGCACTGTAATATACAGAGGAGCAGGTCTGGCTTTAAATGAGGGTGAAAGGTTAAAAGTTTGTACTGATGCACTAGAACTATATTAAAGGTCTAGGATTACAATGAATGATGTCAAAGAAAAAGATAATCGACTGAAGATGATTTTGCTCCTAAAAATGCAGGTCTTAAAAAATCTTTGAGCACAGTAATTTAGTTTTAGTGTTGAATTATATTTTTGTCTGTTTATACTTATGTTTTTTGCTTTCAGGGGGTTTTAGAGAAAATAAGAATAATCTTTAACTCTGACACAAAGCATTGACACTGGAGACTCTTTCCTAATTTGTTAACAATTAAACACGTTTTAATATATTTTTGCAAGATTTTCTGCCCAAACTTTTGAGATTTCAGTAACGCCAATCATATATGATCTTGCTTCATTTAAACGTCTATATGTGAATCTATGTATATGAAGAAAGCGATCGCACGCACATACACACTGAAACGCGTCCTTGAATCGCTTAATTGAGCTGAAATAAAAATTCATCAAGTTGTTACAAGTATTGTAAAAGCTGATGTTAGCATGTGAGGTCCCAGAATAATTCTTATACCACCGGATCAGACATAAAACATGACTCTGAAAGCTCTAAAAGGATTGAAGCAGGTGCATTCCTCGGATTCCTCATTAAAAACCTTTTAACTGGTGTACAGATTCTTCCCACAATAGCATTTAGACGATCATTAAAACTAATACAAGCCCACTCTGGGCGTGTCCGGAGCTTGTTTGCGATGTGATCCATGTCTCCGGATTGATTGACAAGCAAACATTTCGCCGCATTTTAATTCCCCTCCATTAATGTGACGCTACATCAATTAAGTCTGACTGCTCGTGATATTTCACCCAGCACCTTAATGACTGCTCATTTCGTGCTCGCATTAATCTAAAGGCTGATGCTTAAAAACGCATTTGGTGTGTTTATGCACCGCATTCAAGCCTCTCTATCAAGCTCGTTGGAGTCACTGGAGCATCGCGGTGGTGCGGTGGAGCGCTGTAGCCCCGGGCCTCTGGCACGAGGCCTGCTGTCCTGTCATTCCCTTCCAACCGGGGTTTTTTAGATGAGAGCCTGACCCTGGCTGCCTCATCCCTCACCGCTGTCTCATTGCCTTTATTTACATCTGTCTTTAGCATTCTAATTACCCGCGTTATTGCTTTCGCCCTGAGGAGGCTTCAGCCCTGGTTTTTTAAGCAATAATAAAGAAGCGTGGATTCCAGCCCACAGGCGCCAAGCACGTGGTTTTCTGAAACATAGGAACCATACATTACGCTGTAAGACTTTCCTTCGGGTAAGCAGGAGCACGTTTGCGTTTACATGGGAGCTTATAATGAAGCAGAAGCAAAGCAGATGCCTGGACCCCTTTAAATTGCCCAATTTCTGCTATCTCTAGATAACAATAAAATAGTAGAGAAAATTGATTGCATGTTTCTAAGAGTTCCTCTTTTGCTCTCTTTCTCTATCAGAAATCAAGATATAAAATAATATACACTATCTATAATCCGTGGATACTCCTTACTTGTCATTGGATTAGGGCTTGAGTATTATCAAGTACTTTTAAATTATGTATCCAGATATATACTGTTTCTAGCTTCTAACACAATTCTAGGTAATAATTGGACGAACAACATTTCCTAGGTCAAAGATATATACTAATGACTGTTTAATTGTGTCCAGTCATTAAGATAGTTATAATTTGATATCTATTTGTTACTCAATTTTATTCTCTCTCTGTCTTCATTTTCTTCCCAAAGTCCTGACCAGTTTGTCAGGTACAGTACTCATAATAATGCTAATCATTCCATGTATTGAGCAACAATATCCACACAATACATGTAGATGATTTTACATATGAATGTAGTCTTCCTGACTATTACTTTTTAAATTTGTACCCTGTTAAAAGCATGTATGATGTGATATGAGAATCAGTACACTGGTGTTTTGGGACAGGACAAAAAAAGGGGGCACTAAAAGGTACCGCTCGCCTTGTTGCCAGTGTGCAACTTTTAATTTTTCTACCTTCCATATATACTTTGATCTGTAAATGTTTCCATGATTTGCCCTTAAGCATATCCATGGGACACAAATAGCCTTTAAGTCATAGGTAAGAAATTATAGCAATAAAAGGTATGATTTCCAAAAGCACTGGAGCACAAAGATTATCTTTACGATCTTTAGAGTGTTAATGGCAGAGCGAGCATCCCATCTTTCTGTCTCTCTCTCTCTCTCTCTCTCTCTCTCTCTCTCTCTCTCTCTCTCTCTCTCTCTCTCCCTCTCTCTCTTTCTCTCTTTTCCTTTGCTGAGTTGCTGAGTTGCTCTTAAATCTACAAAGCTCTTAAGATATTCAGTTTCCGTTTTGTAAAGTGAATCGATATTTGACTAAACATGAAGAATGTCAGAAAAAACGAATATATTCTTAAAATCCCAATGATCATTTACATTTCCAGTTAATTATATTTACTGTACACTATTTTAATTTAATTTAAAAACGATCATAGATATAGTTTAATTGATATAGTTATAGATTTATAGTTAAATATATATATAGATATAGTTAAATTGATAACTGTTATAGATATAGTTATAGATTTAAATCAAATAACTAAACAGTCATTTTTTTTTTTTTTACTAAATAAAAAAATAACCATAAAAAAAGTTCTCCACTATATACTATAGAAATTAATGAGAGAATCTTAATTAAAGAATAAAGATTACAGAGCTGCACCATTAGACTAAATGTTGCTAAATGAGGGGCAGTTGTTAAGGCTCTGGGTTACTGATTGGATTATTGGGGGTTACAGCACCACTAAACTCCCACTGTTGGGCCCCTGAGCAAGACCCTTAGCCCTAGCTGATTGTGTAAACAAGTTGGGATATGCAAAGCAAAATATTTCACTGGGCTGTAATGTATAGCCTGTTTCTTCTGTTCCTAAACATAAATATCCATCATTTATATAGACACATATGCTTTTAATCAATGTCTCATGCATGAATGACAGAGATAGGCATGTATAGATTTATGATATCTGATCACATTTTATATTTAACATATTAACCTGTATTTAAACTCTTAATTTAGATACTAATAGAACACGTATAATGTAGTTAAACAATAATAAATAAATACAAAACAGTGTAAACAAGGCAACAATGTTTCCACCTGGGATGAGCTGTCTGTTCACCTAGTTGTTTATTTATTCATTCATACTTTTATTTCTCTACACCCTTGTACCATGGGGGCTTCTTTATTGATATTGCATCATATATGACACAATAGATGGAAAAGAAATGCTCCAGGCTTCTTCTTTTTGAGGGAATCTAGAGAGCAAATGAGGACTGACAGGTGGAGGAAAGGTACAACCCACTATAAGGATGTATATTCAACCTGGGAACAAAATAATATTATTAGTACCAAAGACAGTATATATGCTGCGTGTATGTGTGTGTGTGTGTGTGTGTGTGTGTGTGTGTGTGTGTGTGTGTGTGTGTGTGTGTGTGTGTGAGGGTGTGTTGAAAATCCAAAAGGTGAGAATACGTATATTCTTAAACGTTCATTTCAGTCTGGCTGAATTTTTTTTTTTTTTTTTTTTTTTGCCAAAATGGCATCAATACTATGGGCTCAGAGGGTTTAATGAGCTCCTCGACTTTAAAGAGTTGAAGGATATTAACAAGCTGCTTGACAAATGGCGCTCAGAAGCACATTAAAGAGGCGCCTAATGGAGCGCATAATGACGGCTAATTTTCGATCAGATATAAATTAGAGCCCCCCAACAGTTATTTGCCTTAAGGACTTTATGTAAATGATTCTGTTCTGTAGTATAAACTGAGGGGAACGAGAGAGAGAGAGAGAGAGAGAGAGAGAGAGAGAGAGAGAGAGAGAGAGAGAGAGAGAGAGAGAGAAGAAGAAGAAGAAGAAGAAGAAGAAGAAGAGATCAGATCCAGACCAGTTGTACCAGTTGTGAGTTGTGGTCCACAAATTTACATGACCTACATTTATTTTATTTTATTTCCTTGATTCTTTTTTCAATTGTAAAATAAATAAATAAATAAATTGTTAAAACAGTGTTTTTGACATAATTGTTTAATTACGTTTATTATTAAATACTATATTTATTAGATTATTATTCATTTTGGTCCCGTTAAATCCTGCAGAAAAAAACGTGTCATGAAAATGTAAACGAATTGATTATATATAGTCAACCAAATTGTGTGTGTGTGTGTGTGTGTGTGTGTGTGTGTGTGTGTGTGTGTGTGTGTGTGGGCGTGCGCGCGCGCGTGCATGCATTAGTCTTTTTTCAGCAACGCAGCGTTTTCACGCGACAATTCACACATCCAACGCAATTTCCTTATTTCTCTTTGTAATAATTATTACTGTATAAAGCTGAATTGTGGTGCAGAGAGAAAGAGAAAAAAAAACCACCATACTAAACTCTTTAATATTTAATCACCACAGGCCTCTGCTTCTGAAAACATCTATTTCAACACAATGATTAGTTTAATCGCAAAAGTACAACAATATTCAATAAATGGGACTTTAAACCCAAACCCCGAATTGCCAAAAAAAAAAATATATATATATAATAATAAATAAATCGAATCTGATTCGAGGACAGATCTCGGTGATGACTATATTTCTAAGATTTGCATAAATCGAGCTTTAAAGGAAATTTTGGTGAGAATCCTTCATTTATATTTATTATCGCGTTCTGTAACTAAATGAGCTGAATCAGGATCAAACCTTTATTTAATGAACATTTTGGAAATCTTGTTATAATTGGATGATTTTTCTATTCAGCAAAAGCCGCTTAAGGTCTGTACTAATCAAAAACAAATATATACCGATTGCATATATATATGTATGCAATCTGTATATGTATATTGCATTGCAGAAAACATATATACTTTGCTCGCATTAATGGTTATTTATTAGGCAAACCAAAACAATTTTTGAAGAAATCACTTGTGCTGGAAAACGACTAAATAAATGGCACCGAGTTGATTTCATGTTCTCTAGGATGAGCTTGTTCTTTTTTTTACAACTCTCAGTACCACGACTAATAATCACTTAATGCAATGCAATGAATATTACATCCATTTGCGGTTACTACAGCAGAAGCCTCCCGCACGTGCGACGGTATGGATGCACCAGCAAATGAACACAAAATTCAAAGCAAATAAAAAAAAATCCATATTACAATAATTACAAAATAAAACATAACTATAATTTTTGTATAGTATAAAACAGTGGGTATGAGACGGACATTAATTAGCCTGCTTGGCATTTAAAAGATTATCCAATTTAATGGATAGATAGATAGATAGATAGATAGATAGATAGATAGATAGATAGATAGATAGATAGATAGATAGATAGATAGATAGATAGATAGATAGATAGATAGATAGATAGATAGATAGGTGCGGTTTAAAGTTTTGCTGTGTATACAGATACGTTAGAAAGAAGAACTAGAAGAAGAACAAGAAGCTGATGAAGAAGAGAAAGAAGAAGACCAGGCACACTTCCGGCAGCACGAGCTCGCCACGTGCGTTTGGCCTTTAAATGTACAGTTAAAATATTCGAGTTGCAGGTCCCCAGGGCGGAGCACCGCCAGTCCCCGGCTTCATCAAATATTCATCATCAGGCTTCATGTGAAAGAAAAAGGGAGGCGGGAGAGAAAAATATAAAAACATACGATAGCTATAATTATAACAAAAGGGGGCGTGGGTGGAATGGGGGCGGGGCACCGGATGTTTTTTTTTTTTTTTTTGGTCAATTGTTTTTACATTTCAGTATTATTGCTGTTTGTTTTGTTGAAGTGCGTGGGTTCACGGGCGCGTACACGCGCACGTTCACAGGTGTGTTATAACACATGGGTCGAAATAAGGCATACTGGTCACAAGGGGCGTGCGTGTGCGTGCGTTTGCGCGTGTGCGTGTGCCAGTAATTAACCCCCTCTCACTTGATTACACGCTCACTCACTGCTAGTATAATTATCCGCTCTTCATAATCCGACGTGTAATTTAATAATTCGTTCTTATTAGCCAGTGAAGCGATCGTCAAGTTTACAGGAGCTGATTTTCCACGCCGGAAGCTGATTAGAATGGATGAGAAGGGCTTTCACGGCTTTCCGAGACTCTCCGTCCTCAGTCTGATTCAATCCAATTCTCCTCTAGAGTTCTATTACGAGACCTCAATGAGACCTCAATGAGTAGCTCAAAATCACACCGAAATGATTTGTAACAAAAATCCAAAGCAAGTTCTATCTCAATGACTTTCTTGCATTTTTTTATTATGCGGACGAAAACAAAATGTGTGTGTGTGTGTGTGTGTGTGTGTGTGTGTGTGTGTGTGTGTTGTGTGTGTGTGTGTGTGTGTGTGTGTCTGTGTGTGTGTGTGTGTGGGGGGGGGGGGGGGGAACCTTCACCTAGACCTTTATTTTTAAATGTGCATTTCTAAAAATAATTTACATTTCTATTTCTCGGTTCATTGGAAATATAAAAGTCAAACCAAAAAAAATCGAAATTCCTCTTGTTCGTGTTCATGAAAGAAAATCTGCAATGATTCAAAAGCACGGAATCACAAAACATTTCACAACCCGATCATGGAAAACATATGATTTGGTTACTGTCTTTTTTATATGTTACAGAAATTTATTGAACAGCAGTTTTCCCAGAAGGAAAATGTTTGTCAGAAAAATGGACCTACCAGATTTTTAACTAGAACGTGCTATTATTATAAATATAATAATAATAATAATAATAATTATTATTATTATTACATTTAGTAGTATTTCTATTTAAACGCTATGCATTAATAATAATAATAATAATAATAATAATAATAATAATAATAATAATAATAATAAGTGAAATTTCTCAAGACTATTTCCTTTTCTCGTTACTAATAAATGTGTAATAGGGTTTAACTAATCCCAGTATGAAAATGTAAAACTCTACTAATCACAGGTTTAGTTTGCACTTGGTGGTGTGTGATGGTAAAATAGTATTTTCAGTATAACGAATTTCTGTCGCTATCCACGGTCCTGAATTCAATCCCAAGACAGTGATGACACTCCAGTCATATTTCTTTCTTTCATTCTTTTTTTTTTTATTAAAAACTCGTCCTAGGCTTCAAAGGGCGCCCGTGTGTCGGTCGGCGGTGGAAGACTGAGAAAAGCACAGACTGTGGATTATAATGGAGACCCGGTGTTATTTTTTTTTTCTTTCTTTCTTTCTTTTTTCTGGCGGGCTGACATCTGGCAGCGCTCATGCTCTAGGGACCTCCTCTCAGATCTCTATAGACTCCATCATTAGACTCTAATAGAATATCAGCGTTCACTCTCAGCTAAAAGCAGCAAGTTGGCCTTAAGCAAAGTCGTTCTGAAGGGAAAAAAGAAATATACGCATCAAATGCACGTTATAGCTTTTAAATTACCGTGTACAATACCCACGTGAGATACATTTGTCCTCCCCACCCACCACACACAAACTACTTCCTGTATAAATATGTGGATACAGAAGGCATATATTATATATATATATATTTATATATATATATATATATATATATATATAATATAATATATATATATATATGATAAAGGAAGCCACTGAGATCTAAAATAAAATCTTAAAATGCTTCTTCTTTAATGAAACACAGGTAAATTCAGTTATTAAACGATAACTTAAAATATACATGGTAATACTAAAATCATTTTCTTTTTTTTTTTAGAAAATAAATAAATAAATCAATAAATAAAATTGGACAAGTA
This sequence comes from Silurus lanzhouensis, assembly GCA_039877035.1. NCBI lineage: Eukaryota > Metazoa > Chordata > Actinopteri > Siluriformes > Siluridae > Silurus > Silurus lanzhouensis. The sequence goes on from JBCEWE010000451.1 coordinate 2,177,365, forward strand.
AACCTAAAGCAACAGACATTACAGAGAGAAGATTGACCGCAGCTAAAAACAGCAATACAGCAAATACGGATAATATCTTGTGTTCGAACCAAAGATGTTTTTTTTTTTTATATATTTACATTATACACGTATACTTTCCATGAAACGGATCTTTTTTTTCCTTTTTCCTTTTTTTTTTTTTTTTTTTTACCAAAGACGGTGAATGTAAATGAACAAGCCATGAATTCATCATGATACACGTCCATTTTGTACAAATAAATTACCAAAGGACATACAGCATAACGGTTTATTCAAATAGGGAAAAAAATGATAGTTCTCTCAATTGTGCCGTTGTCAGGGAAAAGCAAAAAATAAAGTAATAATTAAAAAAAAAGATTATAAGAAATAAAGTGGCTTATTTTAAGCCCCTCCGCCCTTCTTTCCGACGATTTATTTTTTTACTCGGAATATGATTTTCTCAAAAAAGAAAAAAAAAGCGACGAAGGAGGGAATCCCAATAAATATGTAATGAAGTAAACATTACCTCACATGATAAATAGTTCATAAGAAACTAGAGCGCAGGCGTATTGCAGCTGAGATTTGCTTCAAACAAATCCACATGGTTGGCACACAGTTGAACCTTGTTTTTCTTTCAATCCTTCAGTATCCATAGCCTTAGCTACATTTATTCAGCCTAAAAATTCTTTTTTTTTCCCCTTTTCCTTTTCACTAAATATTTAGCGAGAAATACAAAACTATTTTTATTCTTTGATTAGGACTGTGATGAGTCTGGAAATGAAAGAGGTGGAAAAAAATATGTAAATAAAGACAGTGAAATTGACTCTCCACTTGATATTGTATTGCATGTTTATCACCATATAATAATAATAATAATAATAAGAAGAAGAAGAAGAAGAAGAAGAAGTAGAAGAAGAAGAAGAAGAAGAAGAAGAAGAAGAAAAATAAGAGATGAAGAAGAAAAAAAAGAAGAAGCTGCTTGGTTTTAATGGCATTTTGACAAGTGCCTCCACAAAAACAAACAAACAAACAAATAAATAAATAAATAAATAAATAAATAAATAAATAAATAAATAAATAAATAATGCAACACTCCTAACGATTTCAACCTCTTCAGTTTCACCCTCATCTCCAGTCTGGTATTATCAGTCATATACTTAATATAAAAAAAGTCATATTTGTTCTCTTTTTGGTGCAACTTTCTCCTCTATGATCATAATTCGCCGTCCATCCTCAGCTCTTCTAAGAGGAAAATTGCCCCCCCACCCAAAAAACAAAAATGAATAAAAAAAAATAAAAAAAACCATTTGATTGTGGTTTTAGAGAGAGGGGAAAATAGTCACACTCATCTGAAACCATCATGACCAAGTTAAATATCAAAAGGGGAAAAACAAGGTCTTACTTGGTCCGGTCCTTTATAAATGTCTCCACATCCTCTTTTGACGTGACAGTGCTTTTGGTGTTTGCAGTCAGAGTGACAGTCTGCTTCAGTGCACGAGGTATGGATGATTCAGGAGGGGGGAAAAAGATGTGAGGATAAGAAATGTTATACAAACAGTTCGTGAAGTCTTTTTTAAAAGAGTGAAACTTTTATTATTATACTTCTTCTTCTTTTTTTTTTTCTTTTACACGCACGCCGAGTATTTCATACGTTTTTGTTTCTGCCTCTGGTTGCAGAACCAGACGCGCACAACGTTCTTTTTGAGGTCCAGCTTTTCAGCGATGGCGGCGATTTTTTCGGACGAGGGTCGCGGCTGGATGGCGAAGTAGGCCTCGAGGGAGCGCTTTTCGGGCGCCGCGATGGACGTGCGCTTGCGCTTCTTCTCTGCGCCGTTGAAGAGCTCGGGCTTGCTGAGCTTCTCGCGGTGCGACTTCTCGGCCTCGTCGAGCCACGCCTGGAGAATGGGTTTGAGAGCGATCATGTTGTTGTGCGAGAGCGTGAGCGACTCGAAGCGGCAGATCGTGCTCTGGCTGAGCGAGCCCACGCCGGGTATCTTGAGGTTGGCGAGCGCCGCGCCCACGTCAGCCTGCGTCACGCCGAGCTTGATGCGCCGCTGCTTGAAGCGCTCGGCGAACGCCTCGAGGTCCCGCGGATCGGCGTCCACGTCGCTCGGGCAGCCCAGGTGGTGCGCCGAGGGGAGCGCGTGGGCGTGCGCGTGGGCGTGGGCGTGCGCGTGGGCGTGGGCGTGCGCCGCCGCCGCCGCCGCCATGTTGATGGCTGCCTGGTGCATGGGGTGGTTCACGCCGGCCATGTGTCCCGCCGGCGTGGACACCACCGATCCGTCCATGGCTGCCCCTGCAAGCGCAAGGCCCGGGCTGAGGTGCTCGAGAAGCTCCCCTTCGAGCGCTTGGTGAGACTGAGGGTGGTGGTGGTGATGGTGGTGATGATGGTGGTGGTGGCCTCCGTTGCCGCCGCCACCCAGCGCAGACGAGTGAGAGATTGGAACGGACGAGGACGACGACGAGGAGGTCGAGGACGTGCACGGCAACGCGTTCATGGCGTGGTAGGTCGCGTCCGGCTTAAACGGGCTGTGGTGAGGCGGAGGGTGAGACTGGTGTGGATGCGGAGGATGGTGAGGGTGGTGGTGCTGCTGCTGGTGCTGGTGGTGACTTTTGGTCTGCGAGACGATGTCCACCGCCGCCAGAGCTTCGGCGCGAGCCAGCAGACTCTCATCCAAGCCGCCGAATATGTTGCTCTATGAGTGAGAAGAGGAGAAAAAAAATGGAGAGCGTACATATAAATGTCAGTGAAGATGGAGGGGAGGGGCGGATTCCCACACCACTGAGATTTTTAACAACATTTCCAGCATGTTAAAAGAAGAAAATCCTACAAGACATATATGCAGCATCCCAGGTCATAAAAATTAATACAAAAAAAAGCAGGACTGAATGCATGAAAGTTAAGAAGGGAGGAGGAGGAGGAGGAGGAGGGATGGAGGTGCTGGAATGATTGGAGAAGACATGCAAAAACAAAAACAAATTAAAAATAAAAATAAAAAAAAGACATGAATAATAAAGTAGAGGGAAAAAAATCGTGCTGGGAAAAAAAAGTGTGCATTTTTATTTTATTGTTTAAAGCTGTGATTATGAAGTGAAGTTACATACCGGTGGGGTCGGTAAACCCGCACGGCGCATTGCCTCCGAGCTGACGCTGCTGCTGATGCTGGTACTGATGATACTGGTGCTGATGCTGCTGCTGTGTCGTGAGGACGAGCAGGACGACGAATGCGAGTCCGAAGTCAAAGTGGAGGACGAGGTGGACGAGGCTGAATTGGACGAAGAAGAAGTCGGAGTAGAAGAGGAATGCAAGGAAGAGTACTTGGGCTCGGGTAAAGAGGTGTGAGGCATAACAAACGACTGCTTGCTACTGCTGTTCACCGACATCATCATCATCATCATCACAACTCGCGAGCAGCAAAAAAAAAAGAAAGAAAAAAAGTTCCCACCCTTTAAAAAAAAAAAAAAGAAGTTAAGACTCCTCCTTCTTCGATTTATAGAGTTCGGAAGAGTCAAGTCGCATCGAGGAGCAGAGCAAGAGGAGGAGGATGAGTATGATGAGGATGATGATGCGCAAAGTCTCTAGATGGCACATCTATGATGGCCTGACTGATCCGGAGGAAAAAAACATCCACTTGGTCGAGAACGGACGAGAATTGAAACACTGCACTTGATAGATAAGCGACTCAAAAATACGAATTACAAAAAAGAAACGAAAACAAAAAAACACTCGAATCGAATGGGATGTTTTTTAGTTAATTTTTTAGGTAATTTTAGAGGAAAAATCTTGATTTGAAGCCAATATTTTTAGATATACATAATTTTTTTTGGTAACGATTGTGGAAATGGTGTCTGGTAAGTTTCTCCTGGTCTCTCGCAAACGATTTTTAAGAGAAAAGAAGGTTAAAAGGGAAAAAAAAAGTTGACTCTTTGTCCTCTTGTTGGGGTAAAAAATCTCCAAATCCCGCTGTAGAAATAACGTGACTCTTATCCGACTGTACGCGACGATTTCGGTGGTGGATTTGATGATGAGACACTCAGAGCTCCGGTAATGCTGCAGGGACCCGAGCTGCCTCTGCACTAAGGAGGAGGAGGGCAGGATCTCTCTCTCTCTCTCTCTCTCTCTCTCTCTCTCTCTCTCTCTCCTCTCTCTCTCTCTCTCTCTCGCTCGCTCTTTTTCCACATCTCTCTCTCTACAAATCTCTCTCTCTCTCTCTTCATCACACTCTTTTTCAATCCACCCCCCTTCATTACCCTCTCTCTCTCTCTCTCTCTCTCTCTCTCTCTCTCTCTCTCTCTCTCTTTCCATCTCTCTCTCTCTCTCTCTCTCTCTCTCTCTCTCTCTCTCTCTCTCTCTCTCTCTTTCTACCTGCTCGAATATCCTATCACGCGTTATTATTCTGGGGACTCTGCGCATGGGCAGCACCTTTGTTGTTGTCCTTTTCCCCGTTTTGTGTTGAGGAAAGAAAAAAATAGAAATATTACACACAGCTGTACTGCATTAAAAGAAAAAAAAGAGAAAAGAAAAAAATATATTTATTAATTTCAAAAATCTATTTCGACATGGAGAATTTATGTGGACAATACAAAAATCCGTAAGCCAAAATAAATCAGTGAATCTTCTCTCTCTCTCTCTCTCTTTCTCTCTCTCTCTCTCTCTCTCTCTCTCTCTCTCTCTCTCTCTCTCTGGCGTTCAACATTTTGTAATTCTTTTCCTCTTTTTGTGCAGATGTTGGATTACGGGACTAATAATTACGCAGACGATGTCGCAAAATCTGTATTTTTATTATTATTATTATTATTATTATTATTATTATTATTATTATTATTATTATTATTATTACTATTAATCTTCGAAAAAGTTAATTATATTAAACTACACTTCAGGATTTAATCGCCGACCCGCCACAATTTTCGCAGCGGGCTATTATCATATCTGTGTGCTAATTAGACCACTTCATCAATGATATAATTAAAAACCTTTAATCATGTTTTAATTAGCCAGGCTTGTCTGATTTGTTTAATCTCACAGGGTCTATTGGACGGGC